>VXBO01004327.1:0-11147 GCA_013400135.1 Rhinoptilus africanus
GAAGATATCCAGATGTCTAAAGACAGCCTTCTACTAGGATTATAAAAATCCCCTGGTATCCTTACCGCAAGGAATTAAAAGCTAGGATTTTCCAAATCTTTAAAGTATCAACTGCATTCTTTATCACCTGAATGCCTTTAGGCATCTCATACCTAATCACAATGTACACTACCATTAAGACAGCAGAAACCACTCAACAGAACTTGTCACTAAGACACTGCTACAATGGCACAGGAACTGCTGACAAAATATTACCAGTGACTTCTCAACTGTCACCCACAGAACCATGTGCACTACCAAACTGTTGAGTAATTTTTACAAAAACTGCACACAAAAATCACACCACTCTGTTAGCCTTATGATAAGCTGCACTTCTACACCTTTGCACATTTTCTCACTGCCCACCAAGCCAATTCTGCTGGACAGCTTCCCACATTCCAACCTCCTTCATACAGCTGCTGTTTAAACAGTACAGACAAGCAGCTAGTCACAAAAATGAAAAATGTGCCTTCCTTCATTGAAAAAAAATTTAGAGGCTACTAGGAAGCTGCAAAACTTTAACATTTATGAAGTTAAAATCATGCTTTAAGTGCCTGGAAATTTGGGAACTGCTCTTTCCTCATCCACAGCAGGCTGCGGGTTTTAACCCTTAGCATCTCAGCATCTGCAAAACAGGAACAATTCTTGCTCTTAAAGTTTTGTGAATGCTTCTTCCTCTCTTTTGGCTTTTACAATATCTCAGTATCTACTTTGAGCAGTTATAAGTGGCCTTTTGAGACCAATAAGAAGGGAGCCCCTCCAGACATTCATGTATTGCTTCAGCTTTGATCTTAAAGCTCCTTTATGCAGTTGTTTCTTCTGCTACCTGAGTGCTTTAAGTCCAGCTAATACCAGGAAGAAGTATCTGATTATCTTGCCGGAAATTCAGCAATTTGAAGAATGCTAATCAGGAAGGAAGTGAAATAGAACGTACATGAATCAATATTCATCAGAAGACAGTTTAGAGATCAGCACTACAACCTCTATCCAAATGAGTAGTCTATTGCCTGCAGAAAAAAAAAAGGCATGTAAGGTTGTAGGATGGAAACTGAAATTTTAACAACTTACAGCAGTCACTCACGAAACCTTGACTTTGTCCATAATTGCGTGCACTTTAAATGTCTGCTAAGTATATAGATCTCTTTATTAGTGCTGCCCTGGAGGTGTAGCAAAGTACTCTGTTGCCACGTGGGAGACTAGTTTACGTCTCAACTCCCCAAACTGCTAGAAGCTGGGAGTTTTGCCAAGGAAGTTACTTATGAATTGACCCAAGGTATGTTTGCAGTCCTTTCTACTTCAGGCTCATAACAGACTTCCTAAGAACTGTGGTTAGTGCATCTGGACTGCCAAGAGGTTTTTAGGGTTACAGGCAAAAAAAAAAAAATATTAAGCAAACAAACAGGCTAGGAAAGTATATCATTTGTCTCCTTTAAAGTTTATATGCAATATGAGTAAGCTGCTCCCTAAGCAGTATTTTTATCCTGGAATATGTTGAGGAACTCACCATTAGATTTTGGTTAAAGGAAAAGCTTTAATTATTATTTTTTCAGGAGACAAATGTTTCTAGACCTGACCTCACGGCCCTACTACACTGGTTTTCATAAGAGCACTTTCATTTTCAACATCAATCCCTGCTTTAGATTTAAGCACTAGCTCTACAGGTGTGCAAAGAAAACAAATGAGAAGCAGCGCAGTAAGCTAAAAGCTGTAACCAGACCATAAACCTGAGCAAAAGCAAGCTGTCTATTTTCATTTCCTGAACAGCTTGAATTGCAAAAGACAAAAATATTGAAAAAATCACAAAACTTTAACAGTATTTTTAAGCGTGCCATTTCAGTTACTTAACATGCTGCCAGTACAAATAAGGATACTGGTTCTTTAAAACACACACAGGTCAGACTCTCCTTCAGGAAAGTGAAGAAAGCACAGACAATAGGAAACCTATTTCAAGTCACCTTAGCTGTATTGCCACACATAAAGGACAAGCATAACTAGAAGTAAGGTTCAGCTGCAAGCCTCCCCTCATTGTAGCAGAGCCAATGAAAGGCAGAGCTCACAGAACATGATAAAGTATAATTTTTCTTCAACACTTTTTCTTTCACCTCTCTCATATACCAAAAAGATGCAAACATAGGCCTAGGCAAGCATTTTCCTGTTTTTTCTTAGTGTCATCAATATATGATGACAAAGCATGTACAACACTGATCCAGCTGCTTAATACATTCTGTTGCATTCAAAGGAAATTCAGAGTGATTACTTTGGCAAGTTAAATTTTATTGTTCTCAAACTAATGGTCATCAGCCAAAAGAAAAGTTATCCCTACTCACTACTTATCTCGGCCACGGACATTGCAGCATTTAACCTCCATCCAGAATGGCAGGATATGCAGCCCCAACTAAAGCCAATGCCTCTGTTGAGTAACCAGCAGCAAATGACCAGAATACAGGGCTTCCCATTCACTTACTGTAACAAGCTCCTTACTCTGTCACGGGAACTGCATGAACCAGCAGTCTAATACCAGCAAAAAGAATAGAGAAGTAGGCATAGTGCAAGACAGTCTCTAAAATGCTGGAGGATAGAACTAATCCTACAGAGCTGACTCTTTTTGTCCTTACGCTTTTCAAGGAGATGGCTAGCAAAAGGGATAAGACATGAACTCCTAGCTTTCTTTAGTTTTGTTCACAAAAAGGTCTGCCACTTAGGGTACTCCATTAAAAGCAAGTACTGGCAGAATTAAATTACCATATAATTAACTCAAGTACAATTCACTCTGTAAAGTGTACATGAGTTCAGCTCAAATCTAATGTAGGGTCCTGTATGAAAAACTGCCAATGTTATGGAGATATGAAGAAGTAATAATGGATCTGGTAAGTCAGGAAAACCAAATACCATAGCAGGCATTCAGCTTTTAAACAGCCCATAATTAGCACTAAACACTACCATGAACACACTAAGAGATCAAAGGCAGTAACAGCAGTAAGAGGTGATTGTGACAAATATTCAGCTCGCCTAGGCTTCTTCATTAGGGACGAGTACTTTAGTAATCTGTATTTGGAAACAAGCTACCATTCTCAACTGCTGGGCAAAGACTGCCCGGTTATTATGCTATGGCAAAGTAGCTATTCTGCTGCTGTGGGAATGGTCTGCACAGAACACAGAACTGGCAAAGTGAGCTAAAAAAGAAAAAGAAGATACTATCCCTCAATTCTGGGTTGCAGAAAGAGTAAGAAACAAGAGCAAATGTTATCTCCCTCTGTCTTTCAGGCAATATTTTTCTTGTTGATGATATGGACTTCGAAGAATCCCTGTCAGAAACAGTCAGGAAGACTGCTTTGGAAATAATGGGGAACTGTCCTTTCTTATGAACATCCAAAGTGTTGGCAAACCTATACAAATATCAGGATAAAACAACTAACTTTCAGGCCCGTCCAAATGTCAGAATGGATAATCAACTAACTGCAATCATAGTTTTTTCAGTGCAACTTTAAGTCCTCCTTGCTTAAAAAAACAAAAAAAAAACAAACCCAAAACCAAATGTGTTTCAATACAGAATTAGTTAACTGCTACCAGGTTCATGAGTAAACACAGTATGATCTTGGATGCAACTTTATATATTATTTGAACACCAGAAAATATTTTCTAGAACTTACCTCCAAATACAGATTTTGGGAAAAAAAGTTCAACAGGAACATAAAATAAAGGAACACGCAGTCTATCTGCCACTTACCTTCTGCACAGCTCTTTGGAGACCCTGTTTCATGCTTCTACATGATTCTGGAATTAACTTCACTTCTTGATTTTCAAAGGATGTATCATGTAAATCTGTATTTTCTTGATGTCCAAAAAGTGTTCTGACACAGTGTGCATGTTCTTTTGAAATTCTAGTAGGGTCCATCTGAAACAAAAATATAAGCATGACGACAGTTTTAAGTGTCTGTTCAAGAGACACTAAGAGCATCTAAGTCAGGGAGAATTTTCAACCATCTAGAAGTCTGGCACCTAGCTAAGTTTATCATCTAAACTTTCATTGTAAACAATTAAGAGAGAAGTTGTTCCCCATATGGAGGTTTATTTCATCCAACAAGCGCGAGAGATAGCAGAATGAATTATCTTCTGGAGCTGCCTAGTTTATTAACTTAGACGGGATATCTGACTTTCAAAAGTTAAAGATAAATCTCACTTTTACAGTAAAATCAATAATCCTGAATTTCATTTTTTGACCACTCAGCACAAAAATCACAACTATTTTAGCAGGCAACATACACAGCCATCCTATCATAAAAACCATAGTTTGCAGGATGACACACAAATGCCAAGTAGACAAACTTGGGGAAAGTATGTACAACACCTTACACATAATTTTCAGGAGGAGAAACAGAAGAACAGAAGCCAATTATCACTGAAGCTATCTTGTAGGCAAGAGATATTGCTGCGTTAAAGTCACCAAGTAAGACAGAAAGACCAAATTCAGAAAAATATAAACATAAAACTGTACTACAGAACAACACCTCTGACTCAATGGGACAAAGACTGGTAAATCTAGAATATCTGCAAGACATTTTTAGCAATCAGTCTTTGTGATTGAATCAAATATACTTTTAAATTGTAAATTTAGAATACTCTTGAATTCTATCAGTTAGACAAATGGGAAGGATATGCCAAAGATTAGGATTGTGACACGGCAGAGTTTGATTGCGTAAACATTATTAACCATTTCACCCTCTCTGTCCACACTCCATATACTATACACTCAAGACATATTAATTACTGTCTTTCAGAGATGGCCTAAGACTCTCGGCAACTGTTCTCAACTGGTACTTATTCTGCTTTTACTTCAGGCTTGAAGCAGGGTTGGTGCACACAAAACCTTGTCTAAGTCCTCTATCTGTATCAGCTGGTCTAGTAAAGAACATTTACTTCGATCCTTCTGCATAAGGTGGAAGGAACAATTTTATCTGAGAATTACAAAACGTAATATATTATTTGTAATCATGATGAGGGAATGCCAAGACATTATGGATAGTGCCTGACCTGTGTTAAATTTCCTTTAACATAGCACTGAACAAAATAGATCATCAAAAGGAAGTTCTGCAGAATACAAAACACGCAGAGTGAATCAAACATGTTATATCATTTGTTCACATGAACTTAAATTCAACTTCCTAACCCCAAAAAAGAACAAAGTTAACTTAAAAGCCTACGGTTAGGATCACAGAGGTGAATTAAGTCTACACCAGCCAGGCAGCCATCCAACAGGCACACGCTGCAGAGAAACATTTGTTGCACAGATGGCAACACCAAATGCTGCCTCATCCATCACCATCCTTCTGGGGAAGTCTCCAGACAAGAGCTGTTTCCCTGATTCATTCAGATCAATATCAGCCCCTATAACCTGGTTAAGCTGTCTCAGTTATCCCTGCAGATCTGGAATGAAACAGGTCAGAAAAGGTTCACCTGAAGATCAGAAGATGCCACAGCTTTGAGCAAAGGGGTAGAGATGACTTACAGAATGGCTTGGAGGCAATAACATCTTCCTGGGGTGGCCTGGCACAGCTGAATCCAAAAGAAAATCTGTGCGTAGCCATTACAGCTCTGAATCAAGCACTAAAAACTACGCTAATGACTTCTGAAGTCAGCTAGTGCTGTGCAGCCCCATTAACTGCTTAAGCTGATCTAAACCAGCACCTCTGTGCTCTCACGTCCTTCACCACAAAATTTTATTCCTGGTTCTCAATCTCCTCTTCTAAATCAATAACCTGTGAGAGATTTTTACTGATCTAATTTCCTGAAAGATTAGCACCCTGAAAACCAACTCACTTCAGGTATCAGGCAAGCATCAGAACCAGAGAGGCACAGGCACAGGAATGAAAAAGCACGAAGGCACCACAAGTTTTAACAACTGTAAAACTGCACCCTAAAAGCGTCTGTCCCAGTATGTTCCACTAGTATTCAGAACTCAGAAATTCAACTGTAAACTGAAAGAAAAAAAAGTTAAGCACAAATTGTTTACTAACAGCTGCTAAAAGGCGGTTAATACAGAATGACCTGGGTTGGAAGGTACCTCTGGAGGTCTCTAGTCTAGCCCCCTGCTTGAAGCAGGGCCAGCTTTAACTTAGGTCAGGCTGGTCAGGGCCTTGTCTAGACAAGCTTCGTGTCACTTCCATTGATGGAGACTTTCAACCTCTCTGGGCAAACTGTTAAGCACTTGCATTGTGTAAAAACACTGATTTTGATGTTCGGCTACAGTTCTTGTGACTGTGCCTCTTGTTTTTGCTGGGCACTTCTGAAAAGCCTGACTCCATCTTTAGGCGATTAACTTTCCTCACCTTAGCCCATTCTTCTTTAGGTTCAAAGAACCTATTCTCCATTTCTGATTCAGTATGGTCCCTACAGTATGGTCACAGCGGACTTCTGCCGGACTCTCGCCAGCTTGTTGATATACCTCTGGTACTGAGTGACCCAAAACAGGACTCATTATTCCAGGTGTAGCCTCTTCTGTTGGGATCATTAGAGACCTAAGGGAATGAGAGTCTTCAACGGGTTCCGGGTGTCTCTTCCCCCATCCACACACACCACACGATAGATGACAGAAAGCCATAGCAAATAACTGCCAGTAGATGCCCGTTTTTATCAGTTATACTACTAGTGAGAGACTATACCCCAGTTTTGGATTTAAACACATCTTCTGAAAAGTAGACAAGAAAACCTTGTTTCACAGTGCAAAGGTCATGAAATTTGTAAAGGCCTGAGCGTCCAGTATGACAAATCACAGGTAGGGTAGACTCAGAGCTATCACCCATCAGCAATCAAACGTGTCACACAACACTGCGCTAGAACAGTAACGGCAGGTTGTACAGAAGCACTTCCTGGGATTACAGTTTTATCTGCTGAAGGCTTAAGACAGAAACCCAACACCTCTGCACCCACAGCTAAAAGACTGAAAGCTTAATGAAAACACAGTAACTGATAGCTCCAGCAACTTAAAGCTGTGCAGCCCCTTCTGACAACCTGCAAGTCTCTCCAGATTTCGTGTTTGATAAGGCGCAGCTCTGATCTTGGGACTAGCTAACCTGCCTGATTACCCTTACTTTTTTTCGAAGAATACCTAGTCTTTACCACATTTAACCATGGAAATTAGCTCACTTGCCTGAAAAGGCATTCTCAGAAATCCTGTATCTTATATCTTTACCAAGAGCGTGTACTGAACTGCCGTGGCTGTAAACAGGTATTACCGAGCGCTGAGACCAAAACTGTAGGCAAGAAATGACGCACAGAAAAACTCTCAAGTTTGCGTGTTTTGAGAAGAACTCCTAAAGAGCCAGATGAAATACTAGGGTGGTCTACAGGAATCAAACTTGCAAGGCACTGAAGGTGAGCCTTTGAAAAAAAACAGAGACATTCAGCACCAAGTCCTAAATATTTAATATCTGGAAGAAATATTAAGACACAACCAAAAATATTGGAGAAAGCTTTATAACACATTACATAAGCTAAATACTCTAGAGGAATTAACCTATTTAAATGGAGGAGTGTCTAGCTTATGTTTCTTATGTTACTGTTGCACATACATCCATCATGTCTGACCTTGGAATCAGATCAAATCTTTCGGTGCCCCATAATTTTCAGCATCTCTGATCATTTAGCTGCATCTCTGAACTCCTTTCACCTAAATTAGGGCAGACAAAATGCACTCCAGCATTGTGGGTGAGACCAGACGAATTCACGAATTAAGAATCAATTTTTTGACATTAAAAGATTCATTTTGTTTTTAAAAATATAACACATTCCAGACAACTTTATCTATTAAATGTTGCCTCAATTATTAAACGTTACAGTAGCATATTCTGTATTTACTCCTTACAGTAAATGTTTACCATTTACCCCAGTACTTATTTTTCAAACTTAAGCCAACTTCCAGATTATGAAAAATCACTTTGCATTCCACTATCTTTCAAAACCACCAAAAGGGGCTTCTTCCAGGCTTCCAAAAAGTGCTAACGACCCCCAGCAAAATGGTTTCTGTTAGCCACTGCTCTAACATGCTCACAAAACTTTAGGTGGAGTCTGAAAGGTGATAAATTAAAAACATATTTTCATTAAAGATGGAGTTCCACAGATGCATGAAATTACAATAAAAAAAAAAAAATCTGTTGTCCAGGTCCCCAGTTAACCAAGGGTAAATTCTTCACTGTGGTAGGATACTTAACATTTGTACAGGTATTTTTTTCTTTTAATGGGAAAAATGTTTAAGCTTGGATTCCAGGTCAGACTATAGGATTTAGGCATCCAGTCCCCACATTTGGATTGAGCACTTCCAGCCTGTTCCACTGCCTTCCAGTTCAGTCAATGTTAACCTAAATTTTTCCTCTTTTATGATCTAAGTACATTAAGAAAATGGTCCAGAAATAGAAGTTTAAAAGCAAAGCTTTTGGAGACTATACCCTTAGCATGTATCTGTGAAAGTTAAATACCTCACTTGCTCACCTTGTGCTGTACATGAGTCTTTATTATGTGATGATCTCCAGCTGTTTTGAGTATCTAACTTTTCATGGCATCTTCATTGATCATGAGTAAATATTCCTCATGAAGTGTAAGCAAAATAAACACTTAGACCAATACATTTTGTAAGTGTTTCATTTCTTGGATTCAGTACATTGCACATGATGGTCCAAAAAGAAAAGCTAGAACATCTTAATGTTTTTACATTTCAGAACACTACTACCCGAATATTGGTAAAGTTAAATTCTTAGCTTTTTCTTTCTTTTTAGATATACCAGCTCATTGTCTCATTTGCATTGCACTGCATTATTTCTTGGCCACAAACATGTGTTTACCCGTGAAAATCTAGTGTCAGTCTTAGTTATGTGTCTTGTGAAATTCCAAATGCTCAAGCCACAAAATAAACAAAACTAAGGAAAAACCAAAACCTCAACTATTGTCTCAGCTCATACTGTGTCATGATACAGCCCAAATGATTTTATGCAAATACAGATAAAATGCGTATGGTAAAACTGAGTCAGAGTTTACTCAGCCTCTTAGGCAGACTTTTAAAGAGCTTGTAAAACGTATCATTTCTTAATATCAGCCTATACAGTCAAATCTTGCTAATTCACCAACCAAACAATTCCAATCTTTTGCTGCACAGCTTCTACTGTTAACTTCTCATTCTTTTAACAAAATACACCATAATAATTAAGCTCCATTATTAAAGTACAAATTTAGATAGCTGAAATTTGTACTGAAAAGCACAAATTGAGACAGCTGAAATTTGTACTGAAAAGTACAAATTTAGATATCTTAATACAACTAAATTTCACAGCAATCATTTCAAGAGAAAGACGTTGGATCGTATGCCATATAAATAAAACAAACTGCAAGACTTAAATAAGACTTAACTTCTGCAGGACCTACTATATGTATAGTTATTCTATTTTTCAGTGATGTCAAAGAAGACATTCTCTCCATTAGAAATTTTTCAGGCAATGACTTCAGTCAAGTCTACATCTAGCTACATCATCTCTGTTAGATGTTTCGGAAGTTCAAGTTTATAAAGGACGCCATCCAACAGTATTACTCCAAATCTACAGAATAAGAAACTGGCAAGAGAATTAAACTGCCAAATGCAGAATTACATCCGGACTATGTAATTTTTTAAATCAAGGAAGCAAAAGAAAAATAGTCATTATGGTAAGAAAGCTCTTTTTACCCTCTGTTACCATTTGCTCTTTTTACCCTTGTGTGAGGCGCTAACATGAACGTACCAGAAAGGGTCCTTAATAAGGGGGAGTAAAGAGAATGGAAAAACACGGTTTTCAAAAAGTATACTTTGATTAGTTGTTTTGATTGCAGTGGTTCTCTAGTCTACTGATCAATGTATAGCTGTGTATTTCTAGGAGATACATTTTGACAAAGATGTTTTTTCGAGTTCATGCAGATCTGGAGTGAAAAACATTTCTACGCCACAAGCTGAAGTAGGCATTAATTTATTTCACTGTCAAGCAAACAAGTAGCTTTAGGCTACTTTATAATGAGTCCCAGAAATTAAATGTCACTCTTCTGAAGCATACAGGATATGATTAACTAAGTCCTGTATTGCTGTTCCATTTTATTTTTGTAAACATGGCAAACACAAAGCCATTGTTGGTAAGAAAACACAAATTGGTGTGCATAATAAATGATCAGCAGTGTTACTGTATATTTGATAGTCATTCATCTATTTAAGTGGGTATACATTTGTGCAACATCTGGTTTCAGAGTGCACTGTGCTAAGAAATCCAGTCTGCTACATCAAGATCAAGGACATCTACCTAGAAAGTAAACCGAAAGAAAAAGGTTTCCACTCCCCACTGACTTCAAACGAAAAGCATGCACAACAGAAGTACCACTTCCATGAAGGCAGTGAGACCCGTATTAACAGAACTAATTAGCATCCAACAAAAAAGCCAAGCAGAAAGATAACATCTTAGCCCCAAGAAGCAACCAGCTGGCAGCCCCCCACTTCCTCTGAGAGGGCTCAGCCCCACTGGGTTAAGAGAAGCAGCAGCGACTGAATCCAGCCAGATGAGACGTTTCCAAGAAGCGGGCTCCTCTTCTTTCCGAAAGCCTAACCGCTCGTCACCTCATCTTGCCCCAACAGTGACAGAAACCTCCACAGTGCTCCTTTCTGCACACACCCCTGCCTCTTCTGAAGCATCCCCGTGGCCGGCTTGTGGCCTGGCAGACAAGGGATGAAGGTTCTCTCCCAGAAGCCATCTCCCAAGCTATGAGCCGCACCTCCGGCCGATGCCCGCTAAGGCACGGACACCGCTCCGCAGGGCCCCTGCGCAGCCTGAAGGACAAACGATCCCAAGGGGTATTGCGTGGTGGGGTTTTTTCCCCCTCTTCAAAGCATGTCTCTCCCTGGTGATACATTTACAGCAGCTGAAGACTTCAGCCACGTCAAACTGCTCTCTAGTGGATGGCTCGGATGCCGATCATTAAAAACCAAAGCCCCTCAAAACTTCAGGTGAAGGATCATTAAGCTAGTTCATGAGCCTGACCTCGCTGAGAAACCCCTCCATACCCGCCATTAGGCCACAGCACCCCCCAGACCACCTCAGGCCAAACAG
>VXBO01004327.1:12583-27932 GCA_013400135.1 Rhinoptilus africanus
CTCCTCCTCCTCCTCCACCTCCTCTTCGCCTCCCCTCCACCATGAGGGAACACAAGTACAGGCGGCCCCGCCGCGGCCGGTTCCTGCCGTCCCCTTGCCCCCTCCTCGCCCTCGTCCCGGCTGGGGTTTGTGATCCACCCGGCAGCCGAGGCCTCTTGCAGCCCCTGGTCGTGTCTGGAGGGGCATTTTGCCCAAAATCCCGGGGTACCTGGAAGGGGCGCAGCCATCCCGGTCACCCCCTGGCCCCTTAGAATCAGAATCATAGAATCGGTGAGGTTGGAAGGGACCTTTAAGATCATCAANTTGGTGGGTCCAGGTCCGCAGAGGACCAGAGGCCTGTCAAGCCCTCCGTGCCTCCACTCCCTCCCTTGGGCCAGGCTGAAATGAGCGCAAATGGCGCTGGCTTGTGCTGCCCGAAACACATTGGACACGTAGTTCAGAGTCTTGTTAAAGGACTGGGGTAAAGAAACGGCAGAAAGCTGTGCTGGCAACTGGGTCCCACTGAAACCAGACCAGAGCCCCCCCATCTCCCCTCACACAGGTGGTCTCCTACAGAGGCATTTCCAAACGCTTGGTTAGGAACAACATCTTCCTGTGGTCCCCGTGCCTCGGCTTGCATTCGATACCAAAACCCCTTCCTCGTAAAATCATGATACAATTTGTAGGCACTTTCTTTGTCATGGTCCTCTGGAGGTCCCATTTAGGTCAAGTCTCCCCTTCATTTAGAGTTCGGTCATTTAGAGTTTGTCTGTTCATAGTCTTTCCCGCCTCCATCTAGTCTTTCCTCCCTCATCAGTTTATCTGCACATTTGGAGGTGTGACTATCTCTTTGGTAGATCCATCTTATGTGCCTGACTTTTCCACTTTGTGGGAAGCGTTCTCCTAAAACCTATGAAAGTGCTTGTTGCAAAGGCAGTGCAGG
The DNA here is from genome assembly GCA_013400135.1 of Rhinoptilus africanus. Lineage (NCBI taxonomy): Eukaryota > Metazoa > Chordata > Aves > Charadriiformes > Glareolidae > Rhinoptilus > Rhinoptilus africanus. The sequence goes on from VXBO01004327.1 coordinate 13,506, forward strand.
TATATTAGGTCTGCAGCCCTGTAAAATTCTGTGGGGAAATGGTCCAGACATAAAAGAAAGTGGGTTGAAGGCCAGCTCAGGCTTTGAATAACATGGGAGAATAGCACAGATCAATGTACGTCATTTTGACTGTAGAAAAACAGTTCAATTTTCGACTCTTGATACATGACAGAATATCCTGTTTAGGTTTGCCTAAGCTAAGAAACTGAGAAACTTTACTTCCCAAAGAGGTTGACTGAATCAGACATGATTGCGTGCTCTAACACATTAAAGGAAACTGCCTGCAATACAGCAAGCCACCATGCAATAAATTGCTATCAAAATAAGATGATACCATTTCACACTGGACCCAAATAATGCAATAACGATTACTTCACCAACAATGAGACACATCTGAGAAATGATGGTGAGAGCACCTGTTTCCCAACATCACCCACTAGGAAGTCATGGAGCAATACCCCAACCTTGAATGCCTACCCATCTCTCTGCTTTCCAAATGCTTACGTTTATGCTCGGAAACATTGTAGCATTGTGGTCCATAGTGAATTGGAGGAGTTGTTTCTCTAAGTGTGTCTCAACTTTTCTGTAAACAAAATGAAGGTAAACCAGCCACCATCCCCTGTAAAACAAACGTGAAAATAGTCTCACATTATACTGAGCTGGACATCCCTGAATGAATTTTACATTGGTCTACAGTAACAATTTTTTCAGGAGAGAAATAAGAGTGTAATAATGTTTTGAAAGGTAGAAGGCGGGTTTTTTAGTAGTCTACATAGTTTTTAAAATCCAGTCACCAGTTAAAGAATTGATAAAGGAGAAATTAGGATAACATCAATGATGCTAGCAGAAGATTTTTTGTGCTTTCATAGGAGAAGGAACTCAAGAAAGACCCCTTCTCTTCTCACATTGGATCTCAAATCTCTTCCTAATGAAGAAGGGCAAAACTGTGTAAACCCTTTTTTTGCCACCTTAAGACTTTAATGTGCTCTTCTAGATTCTTACAGAAGGAAACACAAGTAGACTTTCACTGAAGAGCTATGAGGATCTGCAGATATCATTTTTAAACACTTCATTATCTGTGAAAGCAGCTTTCTCCAGAAAAACGTGCTTCCTTTAAGATCACTCTTTCATAAACTGTCTTCTTACTAGCATCATCTTTTGTATTATAATCACTATGCCACACTAGGGAAGCATTACGCCCGACCTGCACACCTAAGTGATGCCAGCCTTCTCACTGGCATCTTATATATATCGATCTCATCTATTTCATCTTCACACACAGCCTTTTCATCCTCACCAAATTACAGATGCAACTACAAGCACCCAGGTACTTGTATCTAAGCACCAGGATACCAGGTTCTTCAGGAGTCACCTCAAGAAAAAGATTTTAACCTTCCCCCGTCCAGCATGGTTCCTAGGATACACTGGGATACACAGATGACATCTGGACTGAAAACTTGGATTCCCTCATTGATTTCTACCGCAAATTCAGCAACCAGAATTGTCCATCAAACTATCTCTGGAAAACTTACATCAGCATCCACTTTCTAGACACCAAGGTCAACACAAAAAAATAGCAACCTTCAAACTACCATATGCAGAAAATCCACAGACCAACACACCTCCTTCCACAAACCATCAGCTACCCAAAACATACTAGAAAAACTGATATACAACCAGCCCACGGACATCACCTCATTTGCTCTGAGGAGGATATTCATGACACGCCCTCACAAAGCTACAGATGATGTTCATCCGACAGTGACACTCCACTAGGATCGCATATTTGAAGAACCCACCTAAACCTCGTACAAATGTACTAAAATACGGAGAGAAAATCCCCTACCGGGTAACACGTACCAAAATATGCAAGGAATTTATACTAGAAAATGTTAACAAGCTGCAACTTGTGTTAGAAGTAAATCATACCTTGAAATTATTTTTCCTGGAAAAACCCCTCCTTCACTTCTGACGACACTCATCATCATTAGCGACATTATTGAAAGCAAATTTACGGCAGACAAGCGTATGCTGGCAAGAACCAGATAGCTTGAGAAAATCGGATCCAAATCTTGCCACAACCCTCATGATAAATGCCTGCTACACCACAACGATCAAATTCCAGAGATCCTACACACGTGCATCCTGAAATGTCATAGGCGTCACACGATGCATTCACTGCTCTTAGGGAACTCTGTGGGTGAAACCAAACAACAAACATCTGCTACCTAATTAATAAAGAACAGTGACACCCAGTTACCATTTGGAAAATTATATTCCTAAAACAACTACTCCGTCTCTAACCTTGCCATCCTGGCACTGCAAGATCAAAGATGGGCCAGAGAACTAAAATGTGTAACTCTATCAAATACCAGACACCACGTCAGATGGATTCGAGACAGACCTCTGTGTTTCCTTACATCTCAAGTCTTTCTGATCTTTGATGGGAATTACCATTTCCTCTGATCATTTAGCTTCTGTCATCTCTTATACTCTTAGCAAGGTCAGGATCACCCACTGCTTCCAAAATAGTAAACATTTTTCTCTCAAATGTCTGACCAATTAAGTGCAGTTCAGAGCAGTTAACTACAATTACCTTCACGTTCTATTTTTTGGACCCAAAGTGTAGTTCATCTACCTGCAAATAAATCTGCTTTATCTAATATCTGCTTTACCCAACTGTATCTGTTGGCCTAATAAAAGATATTCTCTTCCTAAAAAAAGTGGCTTTCTTTGGATTGTGTGAGGACTAATGACACCAGTAACAGTTCCTGTGAGCAAAGTCCTGGCTCTGTAATGCGAACTCTTGGCCTCTGAGCAGAATACAGCTCTTTGCTATTGTCTACAAAATCTTTGTGTTGCAGGAGACGATAGTGAATATACTACCTTGTTGTGATAAGGCTGCATAACTGCTACGATTTTTTCATCATTTTGCTTTGAAGCAAAACAGGAAACATAGTGTTTACATAAAAGGCTGTGCTGAAAGTAGGTTCTCATTGTGAAGTCAATGCTCATTGCAAAGCTGAAAGTCTTGAAAAATCTGAAAGTGTCAAAGAGCAACAAGCCTGCAAGTCAAAGTAAAATATTAGGAAAGACAGTCCTTTCTTTTATTTTAGTTTGTTCTCCTTCAAAATAGGGAGAATCATTAAAAGTTGTCCCAGCCTAAAGTTCAAATGAGGCAGCATTTATTAACTCAAGAGAGATTATGCAGCTGAAATACTCCATTTCAGTAAAGCAGTTAGTGCAGCCATCCAACTGCATCATTTTTTTGACGAGCGTTGTTAAACGAGTGTTATATTCTTACACTGGTGAGATTTTATTCTGTGGAGAGATGCTCATAACTAACTTCTCTGCTATTACTATTGGTTGGTATATTGTTGGCAAAATTATTTCATCAGCAAAAGGTTGTTTTGTACCTGGCATGAGTGTTTCATTGAAATATGTCAGTTTTGAGCATATTATGGACAGGAAGGTTTCCTAGGAACAGAACAGACTCTTTAGGGAGCATGAAGAGCTCCTGTACTGAAACTCTGATCTACTGAGTGAATAGGGACATTTTGATGTAAGTAGTGAAAATACACAGAGAGGTGTTTTCCATGCGTATTAGGAGGAAATGAAATTGTACAGCCTCCAAAATTGTCATGAAATGGACTTGCCATTTTTTTCACTTCTCCACATTCTATACAGTGATTAATGTAAGGAAATGTGTAACTGTAAAAAGAAAGATGGCAAAATATGGCCAATAACATTGCCTCACTCAAAACTATTTATTTAAAATAGTATTCTAGAAAAGACTGGGAAACAGCAGTTGATATACCAGGAAATAATTGCTATATTTGAAAACAGTGGAAAAATGCATTAAAATGCCATTTAAATTTACCAGTGAATTGCCATTCTGCTTCTTTCTAGTCTAATGGGTATGACAAAGGTCAAAACAATGAAGCTGATTTTGAAATCTCAACAGAAATAATTAGTATATAAAAGTCTTTTATGATTATGTAAAAACTCTTAAATTAAGGTAGTAGAAATAACTTTTTTTGCCCTGTTCGGAGAAAATATTACTTGAAATTAATTTGTAGGAATGTTCTTGCATTGTTTTAGAACTGAAGTCAGTGAAGAACAGTGTGTTGTGAAAAATACTGGACAATAAATAAGAGAACAGTTCATGTCTGTCTACATTTGGTAAAAGTGAAAAAACCCTCACATTGCTTGTCAGCAGTTAGAGTCTTTAGAGCCTGTTAAAAAGCTCAAAGAAATTGGTGAATGTATTTTTCAGGATTTTAATAGGGTTTGGATCAGGTTTCTCCAGTCGGGAGGCTTGAAGTCACCTTATATAAATTTGCACAATTTATTTCTGCATTGTACAGGCTTCACGCATTGGGATTATATCACCTCAAGGCCTCTTTGGCAAAGAGAGACTTTCTGGATGTTTCTTTAGGCCAGAAATGCTGAAACATTTCTGAATAGAAAAGATTCCTTTAGCATCACTTGACTGTCATATCTCTTTATAGCGACAAAGTTTCAAGTATTCTCAGCTAGACAACGTCCAAGACTGAGTTACAGGTGACATGTAGAGCTGTGAGACTCCTGTGATGCCTCATGAGATGGAGTCAAAAGAAGATGGGAGTCCATCCTGGCAAATGTAGTCCATCCAAGGAGCACAGGCACTGTAGCACTTCAGTCAGAAGAGTTTGATATTGCATAAAGTCACTCTGGTCAAGCTATATATTCAAAGTGTTTCAATTTTATTTTTTCCAAACAAAGCAACAAACCAAAACATAATACCACACAATACAATAAATTTAATAAATCAAAGCATTGCAGAAATAGTGTTTTCCATTAAATGGTGGTGTCAGAATTAGTTGAACATTTTCTATCTAATTTCACAGAGCAGCCTTTCCTTCTCCATGACTTTATGATTCAGTACATGTAGCCCTAAGGTTTTATTAAGACCAACTGCCTAGAATTTGAGATTTCCAATTTACAATCCAATTAGGAGCTGTATAACCTTACCTTCTCGTTCTCTTTGCCATCTACTTCTTTCAGCACTGCCTAGAAATGGTGGAATTGATTTGATGCCCAGGAAGAACCTGTTGCTGCTCTTGCTAATCAGATTTAGTTAAGATACATACAATTGTAAGTGAATCATTTGTTGATAGCATTTGTGCAGAAGGACAGTTTTCTCACACAGGCGGATGAGAAGAGTGTACTGAGTCAGATGGAGATCCATCTAGCCTGTGTGGGTGGCAGCTGCTGCAGAATAGGAGTAGCCATGTCCAGCTGTGGAAAACTGTGTGGCTAGAGCAAGCCCTGCTCTTTAGAAACCAGACTGCAGTTCCCTGGGGACTGAGCTTCACAGGGACAGCTTTGTTAATCGAATGGAGTCTGGAGCTCCAGCCACTACGCTGGAATTTCTGTGTCTGAGACTCTTGAACTGGTTGGAAAAGTGGTTCAGGCCAAAAAAACCCCAAACCCAGGATCATGTGCTAGAACCTGCAGTTCACCATCCCCAGTGACGGGGAGTAGAAGAGTTGCATGCTCATTCAACATCCAGGCTCTCTTGCTGCCCAAGAAACCGATAGCCACAAAATCAATAGTAAGTAAACCCAACTAAGACAAGAGAATAACGTTCTGATTTCAGAAGTAGCGGTGGCCAATAGTCTATGCCCAAGAAAAAAATAAAAGAGCAGGGCAAGCATGTAATTAGACTTCCCAGTACACTCCAGCAGCTTGTGGCTCAGAGATGTCCTAAGCCAGTGGTGGTATTTTTTCTGTTTAAGACTGTGCTTGAAGATGCCTGAGGATTCTGATGGTGTGTCAACATGTGATGGAGCCTCGGTGGGAGTGGAGTCTTGGATGAGCACGGGCAAGTGGAGGTGACATAAAAAGAACAAACACAAGACAACAGCAAGTACAACATAGAATATGAGTCAGAAGCTGTCAGACATACCCAGCAGTGCTTGTGGCTCTCAAGAGGGGACACAGAGTACCAGATGATGTAGCAAAGATCCCTTAGAGAGGATACTGAACAGGGAAGACCTGTAAGCATTAAGCAGTAGATGAAGACTCATGGGAACACAGCAAGACTGAAACACTGGAGGTCAACATGATAGAGAAGCTTCTTCTTAAAAAGTAACAGCTCTAAATAGGACTGCCACTGTTAGTACTAAGTACAAAGTGATATTTGAAAGAAAGTTGATTGAGATAAATTAACTGTCCACTTGATGTAGACAAATCTTTAACTTACAAAGGGGACACGGCATTCTCAGAGCATACGCGAGGAGGAAAGAGGATCTCCTTTTGGAAGAGAAAAGGCTGTGTGCTTCTACTCTTCCCATTTACATCAAATTTCACAAACTACTTCTTTTTTCCATTCATCTTGCTGGCACCAGTCATGTTGATAGGTGCTTTCAGAACACTGGACTGGGCTTGGCACAGAACAACCCTTGAGGAGGAGATGCTGGGCTCTCCCACAGGCACACAGTTTTATCTACTAGGTCATGGAATAGAGCACTCCACAGGATGTGGGATACTTGCCTTCACATTCCTCTTTTGCCAGTGAGATGCAAGCCCACACATATTCCAGGATCCTCAAGAAGAAATCCTAACCACATATCTGTGTGCTGGCTGAAGGATGGGCTCTCCCAGTTTGCATGGCAGTTTTAAGGATTTGGAAGAGGAAAGGAACAGGGAAAAGGAGAATGTATGTGTGTCTGTGTGTGTATGGCATGTTCCCATAAAAAGCACAATCTGCCTTAGAGATAATATCTATCTATCTGGGACATCTGTCTTCATCTCTCACTTCCACTTTTCTCCACACATTTCAGTGGTTAAAACATAGGACAAAAGCATCTGGATTCAATTCTGCCTCCATGAAGGAAGGCACAACAACATGTCCCACTTCCCTGGAAAGTGGTACAATCATCCACTTTTCTGACGTGGGAGCAAAGGCCATTTGCGTAAACCCACCTTTCAGAGCCATTCCACATTGCTTGGAATAATTAGAAGGAAAGAAAATTGAGACTTTCCAACTTAGTAGAACGCTTAGTGCAAAAAGCAGACAGCATGACTTGGAGAAGAGTTTAATATAAATTATGATGTGATGTTGAGTGTATAGTCTGAAAGCAGGGATGCAGGGCTGAGGTGTCTCTCCTTGCAGATGCCTGCCCTAATTATCAGCCCCTCTCTCTCTTTTTCTACTTTTCTCCCACAGCACAGAGGAACTCACTGCTCAGCACCGGTCCCTGAGAGTTTCATTCCAAGTACCTGCTATGAAGAACACAGACTACAGACCCAGTTCAGGACAGTGTCCACCGGTGCTTTGGCAAGGATCACGTGAAGTTTGGTGTCACAGTGCTCAACGTGGCAGCCACAATGCACTGTGGATGATCAAAGCCTACCTGGTAGCCAGAGTAACCTGCCGAAACATACATCCACTGTTTTTTTCCTTCTTTATCACCTCATTTGATCCTGCAGCCAGTGCCACTTAATAGTTCAAATAAAGACTGTGATAAAAGCTGCCCAGAAGCACTACAAAGCAGAGGCAGAGCTTACAGAATGGGGCCACCTAACACTGGAGCACAGTCAACAGCAAAGGAAGGCACTTGTACTTGTTACCTTTTATTTCTAATAATCAGTTATCAGTAGGTCAGCAGTGTCAAAACTTGTACAACCTCTTCAGCAAGTGCATGAAGAGTGCACAGAGTCAGCAACAGTTTCAGGTATAATGGAAGTAGAAACCAACTCCCTCAGCATCATTTAGCTTGGGGCCTGAAGAAATAGGACAGTTTCTCCATCAATAACTACTTGCAGCGGATTACACCCTATTCTATTTCAACATTAAAAAAGCACAATAAAAGAATGAACTGAAACAGGGAACAGTGCTGTTTATTCTGCCACACTTTTGAAGATCTGGATCCTAATGACATGTCAAAAAATACTTTGATGCCTCATATAAAGGCAAAGTGTGAAAATAACACTTTGCTAGTGGAGAACTTCCTATTAATTATAGTTTGAAATGTTTGCATTTGCTTTATTTACTCAAAGGCAATAATCACCAAGCTGGTGAGTTTGGTTGAGACTCCAAACAAAATGCTCTTGTTCTGGTTCACTTTCCATGGGGGGCAGGGTTAAGGCCCCAGTGAGAGCTCACAGTCTGCCCCAATTTGGTACCCGCATTCAAGAAAGACAATTTCAAACTGGAAGCAGAAGACAAATACAGAGACAGAAACAATGCAAGGAAAAACAGAATATCAGAGGGGTGGAGAGCTTTCAAAGTCAAGGCTGAAGAGATGTAATCTCTAGACATAAATACATTAGATATATAAGAGAGGAAAAAGAGCTTATTTAAACTAAAAGTCTACAGACAAACAAATGAATATAAACTGGCAAGGAATGTAGTCAGAAGATGGCTTTCATAGAATCATAGAATCATTTAGCTTGGAAAAGACCCTTAAGATCACCGAGTCCAACTGTCAATGTAGCACTGCCAGGTCCACCACTAAGCCATATCCCTAAGCATCACATCTACACGTCTTTTAAATACCTCCAGGGATGGTGACTCACCAGCTTCCCTGGGCAGCCTATTCTAATGCTTGACAATGCTTTTGGTGAAGCAATTTTAATATCCAATCTAAATCTCCCCTGGTGCAACTTGGGGCCATTTTCTGTTGTCCTATCGCCTGTTACTTGGGAAAGAAATCAACACCTACCTCACTACGACCTCCTTTCAGGTAGTTATAGAGACCTATAAGGTCTCCCCTCAATGTCCTTACAATCCCAGCTCCTTCAGTTGTTCCTCGTAAGACTGGTTCTCCAAACCCTTCACCATCTTTGTGCCTCTTCTTTTATCCATTTTAGGAGCAATGTTCTGGACTAACCTACTTGTTAGAGTGGGCAGGGGAACCTCTCTAGATAGACTTTACTCTGTCTGTGAAAAAAATTAAGTATTTTTCTAAGTCTTGCAATAGCAGGGGTCTATCTCAGAAGGTCTTTTCCAGCCCTTCTTTTGTGTTGACTTCTGCTTATGGATGTCAAACACTTTCTAACCGTAAGGGAAAGGTACTGCTCTGCTTGTGCAAGGTACTGCTTATGCAATACCTTGAATCACTGTGGAATTATGTGGTTTCTAGCTTAGGGTAGCAGGGTATATGGATCTATACAGTAAGGTTGCATTTCATGCAATTTTAGAAAGTATAATTGGAAAGAGTTTGTATTGGACAAAGGCTCAATGTCTAGGCATTGTTCTCAACACGAATGGAGGGGTTTAGAGGCTGAAACTGCCATACGAGATTGCGACTTTAAGCTTTATGCAGCTTTCTTCCCTCAGAGACCAGTCCCCACTCTGCCTGTAAACGGCACAGAACTGAATCCCACAGAAAAAATGGGAAGTTTCAAACTCTCACAGTAAAAGAGACATAACTGATGAAAAGACCTCCAGGTTAATCATTTTGCAAATTGGGAAGTGAATCTAGGAAGGAGCACAGGGAAAATTCTGCTCCATGCAAATGCTCTGGCATTGGAGCCAACATGCACTGCAAGCCCTTGGACTGTGTATGCAGGTGATGGTTTTATCTCCCTCTTTTATAAAGCAGTATCTTTCCCTGGCATTAAGTCAACAGCTTAGCCAGCTTAGCACTCTTACTTATTTTTGCTCTCCAGACATCTTTTAATGAAAAAACCCACTTGGTCCAAGCTTCATTTCTAGTTACAAGACTCACCGTTAATTAAATGGCAGTTTTTCAATCCCGTCGCCGCGCTTATGGACAGCAGAGTTCAAGAAGTTCATGAACTGGTTCCCCACAGTTATCTTGAACATGAACTCACTGTTTAGTCAATGGCTTAGAAAAACAAGGCTGGACAGCTGGTCTCTGTGCTACTTACCACAGTCTCAGGGCAGGGACAGAGGAAATTTAGAGAATATTTCCAAATGCAGTCTGCCAGATTATTCAAATCTGCAACACATCCGCATAGACATTTGGTATTACTTGCTCTAGAATTTAACGTACACTGTAATATGCTCTCTGTTTTATGAAGTGTGAAGGCTGACATCTGAAATTAGTGCTGTTTCATAGCCCGGTATCCAATTGCTACATCTGGCTGTGTCATGTAGTCTGGGGAAGTGCCCTACCACAAGGACTTGAGCCACAGAGGATGGTGAGACAGATGAAGCTAGATAATCTTTTTTATGTCCGTGAGGGTCAGTCTTTCAACACCAAGAACTAAGACAAATAAACAGAAATGGGACACGCTGTAATTAATGGCTCCAGAACACAATAAATCTGAACAGCTTCTTATTTTCAAGCCGTGGCTTGCTTCAGACTAATATGAAAGTTAAGAGGGGAAAAAAGGTAACCTAGTCATTTCTTTCCTCTTAACTATTGAATTGGGAGTTTCTGACAGAACACTTTCAAACTAGATATGCATGTAGACAGAGCACTCCCCACACCTAAGCTCTCCGTATGTATGCATGCATGTCTGTGCCAGTGTGTCATTTGAGAGGCTTCTTCCTCTCCCAGTGTTTCCTCATCCTAAGAAAACACCATGTCCTCACGCTGTAACTGTGTAAGAGCATTTCAAAAATGTTGCCACGTGGACTTAGATATCCAGTACAATTTTATCCTGCTTAGTTGTTGGGGTTTTTTTGTATTCTCTGGTAATCCAAACCGATTTTCATTTTAAAGTCCTTAAACATCAGCCTTGAGGAAGAGATGGAACAAATGGCTGCAAAGATTATTTTCAGCACAGGTTGCCAGATTCACACACACATCAGCGCAGCTCTGTAATGTTAACATTTTTGCCTAATAACAAATTAATGATTAATTCAATAGGTTGATTGATTAGTACTATTCCCAGCCCCCAAACGCATATGCATGCACACACACATATGAAAACTGTAGCATGGACTCAGCATCACTTTCATCTCCCCAGTCATATGATTCTGAATCTGCATAGTATCTTAATTTATTACATGCTGGTTACTTTTAAGTTTGTTGAGTACAATGTGCCTGAAATCACTGAAAATTCAAAATACATTGAAATATTTCCATTTAGAGTCAGAGACTGCCTCCTTTTCTTTTACACCCCACCTCTGGCACCCCAAGACATGGTCTCTCCTCCTCCCCTTTGGCTTTGGCACCAGGGAAAGAAGGGAGGAAAAGCAGGGAAGGGGGAGGAGGGACAAAGCGAAATTCCCGAGGAAGGCTGTGTCGCTTGTGCAAGCTTCGTGTTCAGATCAAGCCTGTGATTCTGCATACTGACTGCCAAATATACTGCATGATTTGAAGAAAAGCTTCTGGTTAAACATCACTCCTTGAGACTGGCTCTTTGGTAACGTGTTCTTAACTGATTTGGAAGTAGTTTATCTCATTTTATTATGAAAGTTCATGCAATATTGTCTTTGTGAGATGTGTTAAATCGTTAAATCCGCCCCCCCCATCTTTTTTTTTTTTCTACTTTATTTTGAAGTGCTCCACTCGTGTGGATTGTCAGTGTGCCAGCCCTTGTTGCAAATAGCACGCTGTCCTTCTGTGCCCTGGGCCTCCTGGTTGGTCTGGGAAATGCAGTGTGCTAGGAGTTTCTGGCCTCCTTTGGGGTTAGGTATGATGGTCTCCGTTGTGCGTAAGCAAGTGGTTTCAATCCTTAATTGCAATGGGGAAGTGGTCAGACAACATACAGTCCTGGCAGGATAATGGCAAAATGTCTTGGAGGAAAACCAGAAAAGAACAAATACGTTACATATGGTGTGAATATGTATTTCTAACACAACCTGGAAAAAAGTCTAACATATAGGAAAGCAAAATACAAAATATTTTTTTGGTGGTGCTTATTTGAAACTGGAGCATTATCTCATGCTATTCCCTTATTCCTCTTTACAGAAATTCAAGAAGTGGTATAAACATTTTCTTCTTACATCACAATTACACAAATCCAAACATTTATTATGAAGAAATGGATGTGGGTTTCTACTATAATTATGAATTCAGAATGAGCTGTCAGTCATCAGTAGTGAAGCACCAAGTTACAGGATTTTGCGTTGTTTTATCTAGGAAAGAGAATTGCTTTGTCACAGCAGAACACTAATACCTTGAACTAGACAGCTCGCCTCTTCCAAAGAGACAGAAAATCTTTCACAATATCATTTTGGTAACTCACTACATCCTTCTGAGATATGTTTTACTTCATTCACTTTACAGAGGATTAAACGGAGACATGGAAAACTTAGCAGCTCTAAGTCTCTATAATTCAACATGACAGCTGGGAATTACTTCCAGGAATCGTGTTTCCAGTGCTTTCTTACAATCGCTTTAGCAATTCTCTTGAAAACGTGCTGGCTGGGATAAAATCCAGCTCACTCTCCAAATCTTGTTTGTGAAGCTGATTATCTGAACACATCCCAGTCATCATATACATCCCTGAAGGAATAAAACCGAACTCAAACAACAAACAAGGAACAGCCTCTCATCTGAGATTTTCAAAGTGGGCTACGTGGCCTCACAGCTCTCACCGTTACTTTCAGACAAGGCTGCATGTCACTTACATTTGGGTACATTTTTAAACACATCAGTATCATTGTACTCCTCTAACACATGGAGAAATTGAGGCATGGTCACTTGGGAGTGGTCTGGAGACCAGTTCAACTCTATCAAGAAGCTGGGAATTGAAATTGAAAGAGGTTTCCACTGCCAAATCCCGTAGACATCCCATTTGGCAGTGCTGACTGCTCTCAGCCCATGTCATTGTTTGAAAACCAAGCCAAATCTACATAAATATAATTATAAAATCATAGAATTGCCTGGGTTGGAAGGGACCTTTCAGATCATCTAGTCCAACCATCAGCCTAACACTGACAAAATCCATCACTAAACCACATCTCTAAGCACTATGCCTACCCATCTTCTAAATACCTCCAGGGATGGTGATTCACCCACTTCCCTGGACAGCCTTTTCCAATGCTTAGTTACCCTGTCAGTGTAAATTTTTTTTTCCTAATATCCATCCTAAACCTTCCCTGATGGAACTTGAAGCCATTTGCTCTTGTCCTATCGCCTGTTACTTGGAAGAAGAGACCGACCCCCACCTCTCTACAGCCCCCTTTCAGGTAGTTGTAGAGAGCGATGAGGTCTCCCCTCAGCCTCCTTTTCTCCAGGTTAAACAACCCCAGCTCCCTCAGACAGTCCTTGTAAGACCTGTTCTTCAAAATGCATCAAGAATAGGTATACAAGTCTTAATAAAGCATCAAGACACTAATTCACCCTCTGAAGTTATATGCTTTGTCCTCATCCCATTCCTCTCACACCTGTTTTTCTGACCTTTACAGAGGAACTCACACACACACACGAAAAATTGTACGTCCATGACCAGCACCACTGGTCTTAGATCACAGGCTTTCCTTGCTATGTAATAAATCCTCTGGCTTGTTCAGTAAAGGTCCAAGCCTGTCTCTGATTCTGTGTGAGAAATGCACAAATAATAGCAACTCCTACTTGGTCCCAGTCTGAAATAAATTATCACTTGGAAGATAGCAATTTAAGACTCTTTTTGACAGTAGAAATTATTCCTATATTGTCTTAGAACATATGCACAGAAAAAGGCACCAGGGTTGTAGTTTAATTCAGCAACTTAATTCAGTATTAGCTTACATCACCTGAGAAGCTGTGACAGGAATTCTTACAGAGCAGGTCAAGGTCTCATCCTAAATCATTTCTTTCTTCACAAATAGGGGAGGTGGCACCCGATGCCAGTAGGATCGTGGTGTCATCTTGCTCTACCAGAAGTGCATGTACACCTCCAGATTCTCCAGGGCATGTTTTACTCCAATTCCACCTTGATTCTTGGGGACGTGTGTGGATCTTATAGCTTGAAAAATATTTATAGCACATTGTATGGCCATAAACCTGTTGACTGTTAACTATGACAACATGAACAGCATATCCTGATATATCCAGCAGTGCTTCAGCTACTCCAGGAGAAGCCAAAACCTGAAAAGGAGCTTTCCTTAGTTAAACTAGCGCTGGGTAAAAAGTTATTCCACACTTTCTGTGAGGCAACACCCCTAAGATATTATAAAACCTGGCATATGTGGAAACTGCTACTCCAGGACTGGTTTGGATCTGTTTCCCAGTTTCTACAGGCACATAAAGTTTATAACTTACCTGAAGTGCACTAGCTTGTTTGCATCTCAGTCACCACCACGTGGGGAGAGAGGAAATATCCATTTAAAAGTTATTTGACTCTACCTGCCATTCCAAATGCCTTTGCTGATACTGAAGAGCTTGTACTCAGAGGCTCCGCTCAGCCTGACCTGACAATGGCAATTGAATGGATTATAACTGCAGCTGCCTTTTTGTCTACACTTTATAAGAAAAAAGAGGGAAGGGAAGGGAAGGGAAGGGAAGGGAAGGGAAGGGAAGGGAAGGTGATGTTACT
>VXBO01004327.1:28025-38726 GCA_013400135.1 Rhinoptilus africanus
AAGGGAAGGGAAGGGAAGGGAAGGGAAGGGAAGGGAAGGGAAGGTTATATTACTTCAGAGTTACATTTCTGAATTAAACATACAGCATTTTTATGAAAATGAGGATTCTTCTAGAAAAAAAACCCCTATATATTATGGAGGAAAAAAAGAGCAGCTCTGCTGAGGACACTCTTTCTGTTGTTGATAATCAGAGCCCTTTTTTCTCTTCTCACTTAGGATTGACCAAATACAGCACATAAAAATATCTTGGGGAAATGTCACTGCCATTTTTCAATATATTAGAATGGTTTCAGATGGCTAGAGAAAACTGATAAGACATTTTCCACCCAAGATGACATTCAGAGCTCTGAAGCATAAGTGAAAACAGCAAATTGGTTTGTGCAGTTTCCATTTGCTCTTTTCACTTGCTTGCAATACAGCATTTTCAGTATTAGACCTCAATACCTGGGGGCTTAGTTATCACAAAAAAAGGGTAATTCTCTGTTCTGGTAAGAGTTTCCCAAAGGCCGAGTGTTGTTCACTCTAAAACTGCGTTAAAATTTAAGTTTCAGGTATGTGTTTTAGAGGTTGCATTGTATGGTCTGTATGGGTGTCACTATTGGTTGCATTTGAATTGGGGGAAGAGGTGGATTAAGCCTAAAATTTATCTGAAAGTAGCTCTGCAAGGTACAGTCAATGTGTAAAAAAACCCACAAAAAACCAAAAACAAACAAGAAAGAGTGAGCAATTCGTATTTTCTGATACATTTTTAATCACCAGAGTGCAGATAATTGGCAGTCCCAATCAGATATTTTAGAACTCTTCAAGCCAGCCAAGTTTGAAATCTAAAAAGAAAAATGTCTTTGTTGTAGGAGTTGCCTTCTGATATTTGTAATCTCGTATGTATAGCTAGTTTATAGTGCCAAATGAATGTGTGCTCTCCACCC
Source organism: Rhinoptilus africanus (assembly GCA_013400135.1). Lineage (NCBI taxonomy): Eukaryota > Metazoa > Chordata > Aves > Charadriiformes > Glareolidae > Rhinoptilus > Rhinoptilus africanus. The sequence goes on from VXBO01004327.1 coordinate 28,952, forward strand.
TTTTGCTAGTCTTGAAGATAATACTGGTAAAGCTAAAGTTCCAATTAAAAAAGAAAAAGAAAAGTCAATTTATCTGTCCAGGAATAAGTAGAGTTAGATACCAAAAGCCTGCTTTTAAAAATATTTATTTTTCCAGGTTGAAAGTAATGACATTTATCATAGAAATGAGCCCAACCTTTTTTACTAGTATTAAATATCCACCCACCAATAGGAGGAAATATTACTTAAATTTGAGGAGAGTTTACTGGTAACCAAATTCAAAATACTGACAGAAAAACCTGAACTCAAGATAAAGATGTTAGATCATGTTTTATTGTTTTAGTTCTTTGTAACTCAATTTCCTGTTCTGTAATCAATTGTTTAACCTTTCACTAGATTAACCTTATTTTCATCATTAACCTTGTCTAGTAAAAGTGAAAGCAATGTGGCAGATGCAGGTTAGTCTGTTCCCACAGTAACAGGTAATCAACTTACGGGGTAAATTTGCATAGTATCGATGAGCCTACAACCCAGCATGTCTGGCAATACAGCTGCAGGAGTCAGCTTAAAGATAGGTGACAGCAGGGAGGAATGGGGTGGAGAAAAGCTCACATTTTCCAAGCACAAGCCAGAGGGCAAAGAGGAGGTGGCAGGAAGACAGCTGATTACCCAAAGTGCTCATACATAGCTTTTTTCTTCTAGATCACACCTTGCACTTGCTGGTTTATAAGGCAGCAAGGAGAAATCAGCTTTGTCTACAGTAGACCATGCAAGCACAGACAAAGATCCAAAGGGTAATAGATGAAGTCTAGGCTGCAGTTTTCTGGCTGTCAATGTGAAGTCAATGCCAAGTTAGGTACCTGCAGTAGGAGCCTGTGCATCATTCACACCTTCTCTCTGTTTCTTGAATATGAAGTCATAGTTGGGCTTTCTTAGGTAACAGGTAGTCTGAATGAAATCTGAATAAAATCTCATTTTCTGGAACCAGTACCTGAAGGGGGCCTACAGGAAAGCTGTGGAGGGGCTGTTTGCAAGGGCATGTAGCGATAGGACGAGGGGCAATGGTTTTAAACTAGAGCAGGGGAGGTTTAGATTAGACATTCGGATGAAGTTCTTTACAAGGAGGGTGGTGAGACACTGGAAGAGGCTGCCCAGAGAGGTGGTGGAGGCCCCGTCCCTGGAGACATTCAAGGCCAGGCTGGATGAGGCTCTGAGCAGCCTGATCTAGTTAAAGATGTCCCTGCTCGCTGCAGGGGGGTTGGACTAGATGACCTTTAAAGGTCCCTTCCAACCCAACACGTTCTATGGTTCTATGAACTCATAAACTATGGGTAGTTGCAGCTATACCGAGAGATCTGAATATGATCCAGCCTCACCAGCACCAGCTTTGGAATACAGTTTTAGATATGTTACAATGAATAACAAATAATTCAAGAGAACAGAAGTAAGAAAGGTCAAGAGAGAAAAAATAAACAGGCTAATTGAGATTTTGCGTAAAGCAATATTCTAGTGACTTAGTCCTGAATTTGGAAGTGTGTTTGGTTTTGTTTTCTCACCCAGGTGGATGCCGAAGGTTGTTCTGCCCATCTCTAGTATTGGTCAACACTTTTTGTTATAACAATCTGATTTAGCTTCTTATCAGTCATAGATCTTTCATTCTCCAGGTTGAAATTGACCCCCCTCAACTGATCTAACCCCCCTCAAATTAGGGGGATTAAAAAAATTAAAATTAAAAAAAAAAATCCAGCCAAACCCACTTATTTTGGACATGGTTAATGAGATTTTAGCAGCTGGCAGACAAGAAGTCTTTTTGCACTACAGATGTTTCACTATCTGGCTTTAAAGGGATTTTCCCTGCAATTATGTTGAATTACCCACAAACTCAGTTTCTCCCTTAGTTCAAATAGCAGACACTGATGTACTGGATCGACATGTTCCAGTCCCTCAAACTCATGTTGCACAATGCTGCTGAGCACTGGGACTTCTATCCTTTCAGTTTTCTTTTTTAAAAATCTAGGAAGGAGACACACAAATCTGCTAAGAGTATAGAAGAGATTGCAAAGGAAGTTAAGAAACATGCAACCAGTATACACATTATAGTACTTTCTGTGTATATCAGAATCATATACTATTTTCATTGTTAGAGTATATTTTTATTGGTTTTTTTTCTTACAAGCCTTATTTGGAGATAAATATATTTTGGGTAAGTCATTAAAAGATACAGCATTGTGCAGAACTGGCCAAACTCTCTCTAAAGCCTCAAGCAATTCAAGAACGGGTCCCACAATGAAAGTATGTTGTGATACCATAGAAGAGGGCAGAAATGTTCCTCCACAAATTTTTTTAACCCCAAAGCAATGGGGTCCTCTGGGACACAGCTATGCACCCGGCTTCTGTCTGTGAACTCCTAGAGGTCCTGCTCTAACTGTCAGTCTAAGGTTTGTGGTGAACCTCCTGTGGCTATCAACCTGATGAAGATTTTCCTGTGTGGCTGTGCATAGGGTCAGGAGCTTTAGCAATCCCCACCATAGTGCTTGTCTGGCTATAACAGCAGATCAGTCAAGGACAACCACAATTTTGCACCACAGCTGGTTACAGTAGAAACTTTCACAGTTTTATGCTGTTGCCCCAGTATCTGCTTGTGTAGATGGCAAGCTCATTAGCTTGCAAATGAGCTGGAGGAGCCATTCAGATGGTGCACAGAACCAAGCAAACTGGCCAACATACCTGACTTTATCTGCCATACACCAATGTCGTATGCACAAAAGCCACAGCGTATGAACAGAAAATGGTTGCAGGAGTTATTCACAGGCACGATGTAAAATGACTTCCCAGCTACACCACTGGAGGATGACTCAGGCTGGGTCTGCACCCTTGAAACAGGATGACCATCAATCCATACCAGCCTCTAGCAGCTTGCTTTTTCCCCAGAGGTGGGGATTTAGGTCACCAGCAGCCAACACAACAGCACATACTGATCTTATGGGCTGAAATCCAGTACAACACTCATGATCCAGCCCTGCTATGGGTCATCGAAAAGCAAGAGGTAGTGATCCAATAGATGAGAATTCTTATGTGTAAAGGACTGTAAGATGGTTTCTGGTGCTAATAGCAGAGTCTTGATGCCAGCACGGGCTCCAATACCAGGGGCTGAAGATACTAACTACCTGCTGTAAAATTTCCACAAGTGAAAATTTGGTTTTGCAATATGAATTTTCATAATTCTCAACATCACTTTTGAAGTATAATTCCCTTCCTTTCCCTTCCCTTCCACAGTTCACAGTCAAATGTGAATTTGTTGGCAGATTCGGGAGGTTGCAATGCCGAGTTTAAATATTTTTTTTCATTACCAGTGCCTTACTTCTGTGTTTAAATGGCCACGAGTCTCTTATTCTTTTTGTGTTTTCTACTGCATTTTTCTTATAAACAAATAGAAAGATAGGTTATAGTTGTTCCGATTTTCCTAAAGTGCAATTTTGTCTCAGTATATATTGTCCCCAAATGTTATAAGATCCCAGGAAAAGAGAGATTAATGGCAAAAGATGATAGGTATTCCTGTGTTCAGAGAGACAGGGATAAAAGATGGAGCAGGGGAATAAGGATCATCATTGGAGAATGAGAAAGAGTGATGGCATTTGTTTTGTCAGATGAAAAGCTATTGTCCTTTGAGACTACTTAACGTATTTATCTTTTAAGGGAGGAAAAAGAATTCCCACTAGATAGACTGAAAATTTGACAAAGGTCTGAGAAATAGGATCTTCTCAGGCTTTGTCTGTAGGTGGGTAAAGTCATAATAGCTCTGTTTTTCTTGGTTTTCTTTACATGAGAAAAACTGAGTAAGAATGCCTTACTATGCATAATTGTAAGGATATTCATTTCTTTGAGTCTTTTTACACTGCGTCTCAGTCAACTGAAAGGTCAATTTAGTTATTTTTCCCTCCCTCACATCCTATACCGAGGAAGAAAAAAAACACCAAAACATGTAGACAGGTCTTTCGGATTTCAATGAAAATAACAGATGTTACCCATCAAAACAGCTTCCACCCAGAGCAAGGATTACATAGCCACAGAGTGACTGAGATTTTCCTTCCAAGAGACAGAGCTTTATCTCAGACAGGACCAGGCGGTACTTTGCTGAAACAACTGTCATGATTTCACTGTAAAACATCCTCTGCTTTGGGACTGAAAGGAAGCCTTTGATCTAACTGCATCTACCAAGTTACCGTATAGATGATGGAGCATGTTGACTGCAAAAATTGCTCGGCTCAGCTTTTGTTTGTTTGGCGCAGGGCATGCAGAAACCTTGGTTACATGTTGTCTGGGTCAGATTAGGTTTTTCATTCCCTTCCTATTGCCTGAACTGTGCACTGGGGAGACCACCAATCTTTTGGGTGGGCTCTGGAACAGACCCTTGTTTCGCAATTTATTTAAGTTCAGGGCATGAAATCGTTGTAACAAAACCACAAAAGCCATGGAGTTTACAGACAAACTGAAGTCTCTTCTCCAGTGGCTTCAATGTAGCTGCAGTTTCATACCAAGCAAGGAAATACGATTTAACATACGATTCTTCCCTAAACCAGGGAATAACTAGAAAGACTGTCACTTCACAGGTGTGCCTAACTGCAGGCCAAGCACGGATGCAATACAAATAGTGATCTCAAATTCAATATATGTTCAAAACTGCCTGAAATTAAGCTCCTGCTCAAACAGCTTCAGAGCACCACACAGAAAATCTGAATTCTCTCTTCCTCTGTGTGTACGGCAGTTTGAATGAGCTGGTAACAGTCTTGGGCTTCCATACTGACCTTAGTCCATCAGCATATGTCCCATAGGACAGATGTCAAAATCATCAAACATATGTAGGACAGAGAAGCTGGCTATGGGCTCATCCATAGCATGGAGCTGTGAGATAGGTGGGACTCACCTGAACTCAAGCCGGTCATGCATGGAGCCTGGGGTACTTCTGGCTGCTCCTGCACCCCGTTACACCAAACCATCCATGTTGGAAAAGATATTTGACAGGAACCCTTCAGCTAGAGGTTGTGGAGGACAGCTACTGTGTTTCCCCACGACATTCAGTCCAGCCATCTGTAGGTTGGATAGTAATGAATTGCATAAGATCCATAAGAGATACTTAGTTTTAATAACTAAATGGGAGTAGAGCTCACTATAAAAAAATCTATCTCTACTTGAAGATGCACAACATGGTTGAAATTGGGTTCAAGATTATCAAGGCCAAGTGTTGCTACTTCAAGTAGCAGTGGCAATAAAAAACACCCAAGGCCAGTCATGAGAAAGGTCATTTGTCTGTGTGAAAAGGTGCCATCACCATTATTTTTTTCTGCAAATGATGGCTTTCTCATAGCTTTTACTTCAGCTCTTTGCTTTGCAGTGCACCTTTGGGTTCTGGAGGGTATCACAGTGCTGTTACTTCTGCTCTCAGGTAGGACATCTCCCAGCAGAATTCACATTTCAGTTCCCATTTCAGTTCCTGAACAGCTTTTACTAATTGAGCTCTGCACATAAGTGTTTGGTTTTAAGGGATAATGTTGTGGCTTTTTACATTGTCTGCAAGTATGCAGAGCTGCTGTGCATTACCAGTGCTTCTCAGGAGACCTGTTAACTGCTTTTTAATATTTCAACCTCTGACCTGCATGTTAATGTGTTGTTATAATTGGAAAAGTCAATCCCTTGCTCAGCAGTTTTTCTCCATGTGTGTGTTCCAAGTCTTACTTGCTGACTTTATTGACACACATAATAAGTTTATTGCTTCTCTTCTTGCTGGATGCTGCTATTGCCAAGTCCCAGACATGCAGTCTTTAGTTTTGATGGGAAAGCATAAGCTAGAAGAGGACAAAGTCTGACTTTTTTTATCCAGGGCTGAGGTGGTAACTTTGTCAGGTAAAAAAATGAAGGGGGAAATGCATCCTTTCAATAGAGAAAATGTTGATCCTCTCCAGTAGTCATGTCAATACAGGTTGGAAAAGTGTTTTTTCTCAGTTTATCTCTGGCCACAGGGACCATTAGTTCCCCATCAGCATAATGCCTGGCCATCTCTTAGTTATTTAAAACTGGATTTGATGTTTTTTTTCTACTTTCCAACTTTGTCCACAAAAGCCTGAAAAGAGGTCATAGAATCATAGGATATCTCTGGTTGGAAGGGACCCATAAGGATCATCGAGTCTAACTCCCTGCTCCTCGCAGGACCATCTAAAACTAAACCTAATGATTAAGAGTGTCATCCAGATGCTCCTTGAACTCTGACAGGTTTGGTGCCATGACCACTTCCCTGGGGAGCCTATTCCAGAGACCAACCACCTTCTCAGTGAAGAGTTATTCCTTGGTCATATTAGGCCATATTTATTTCCGACGAAGCATGGCCAAAAGTAGCAAACTGTTTTAGAGCATTTGATTTCAAGTTCACATTTAGGATGAACAGTGTTGTCTTAAATAAAAAGAAATTTTTTTTAAAAAAAAAGAAAGAACAGAGGAATGGCTGTGAAAATTTAGCATCAATGGGAAGAGTGGGGATTTCCTTCCACCATATGGGGAACAGTAATTTGAAATAGAAGGATTCAGTAAGAAGAAACATATTTAATATAAAAATTTAGCACATCCCTAGACTAACAACTTGCTACTGTCTCACATGTCTTTGCATTTGTTAAGATAATTTTTATTTTCTTCTTTTTATGCCCGTTTTTAGAATGACCAGATATTTACTCTAGTGTCAGCTTGAATCTTTCAGGAGAGTAGGGAAAATCAAGTTTGGGGAGTTGTGAGCAGATAGTAAAGCTAAAACTAGGACCAGACCAGTGTGATGACAGTCCAGTCACTTCAAGGGCAAGGTATGAAATGGGCAGGGGTGGGCAAAGTCTTGCACAGCCATGTTTGTAGCTTGTGCTAGTGCTTAGGAGAAACATGATGTAAAGTAACGACTGTAGGGTGTTTAGCATCAGCAGAAGTTGCCACAAAACATGTGTCAGCAATATGTCTACCTTTCCAGGAGCCTCAGAGACAAAATAGGGAGAAAACTTCCCAAGGCTGTTGTCTTCTCTGCCTACATCTAAAAACCAGGTCCATCCTGCTATACTGGAAATAGCTGTAATCACTACAGGAATAAATCAGCGTGCCCCAACTGTCCTCACTGAAAATATTCATGGGCAATCACCTCTCCGTCTCCACTTGGGGGTGACTCCCCACCAGCTTTCCCTGCTGTATCCCAGGATGTGCTGGTTTATGAAACACATCCAACTGAGACAATTTTTTTTTTTTTTCTGATGGCTCAGATTTTAGCTATATCAGTTTCCTGAACTGACTTCCCACAGGTTCACACTCACTGGCACCAGCACTGGGAATGGATGGGAATGGACATTCAGGGGCAGAGGAAGGACCACGTCATCTTCAACTTGCGTGAGCTTTAGCTATTACAAAACCACAGGGTAAGAGCTGTGGCTATGGGAGAAGGTTTAGAGCAAGGCACACACCTGCATCGCCATCTCCAAACACATTATCTGGCCATGAATCTAGTCTGATGAATGTCATGCCTGAATAGTGATTATTAGAGCAAGGCACAATTTTTAAGCAATTAATTTCATGCCACACTTAGCTACAGTGGTAAGAACCACAAATAACTCTCTGGGTTTCATTTCCTCTGTGTGGTCATGGATTTTCCAGACCAGCTCAGCACCTTTGTCTGCAGGCCATTCAAGCAGTCCTAAAATCCCACAACAGTGATTGACATCGTGAGCTCCCTCAAATTCAGCTTCCATTTGTACCAACATTGATTTGATGCATTGTTTGTAAACAGTGAGTACTCTCGCTCGCTTTATCCTTGCAAAAATGAGCAGCATAGTCCCACAATACGAACCGACGAGTACTGCAGACTGAGTCATCGTAGCACAGCTTTGCTTGTAAAAACATTGCCAACGTAGCCGAATAGCCTGTGGGAGACTGCCATATTACCTTCTGACTGTACAGTTTTGACAAGGATAAAAGAAAATAGTCTGATGTCCTGTGGGAATGTGGATGTCTTGGTCTCAGATGCGAAGGAGTGAAGTGTTAATCAGTCATAGCGTTCCCTTAATGAGGAGCCGCATTAACTGTGTCATTTGCTATTATTGCTTGAAGGGTTGGGGAACTGTGTTATGCTCATTCAGCTCAGATCCTGCGCACAGTGAATTTTCTGTGCAAGTGTGTACCTTACCACAAGGAATAAATCTGTTGGAAAAATGCTGTGATTGATTACGCATGGTCTTGTTAACTAGAGACATTCCCAAATGGCAACATCTGCTTCTACAAACCATGAGAAATGGAAGTACTAGCGAAAACAATAATACTAAACTCAAAGCAGCAGGTGCTGACTTTGGAACAGTTGTCTTTTCATTTTGAGAATATGTCACCACTTTGCCAATGTTTTGTAGGTATGCCAGGTGACTCAATTCCACTTTTTCTTTCCTTTTTTTTTTTTTGTAAAGTGAAATAACGTGATACTTCTGAATGCAGATGAATGGAACAAGAAATATCTGTATTTAATATGAGGAAAACGTATTTAATAAAATTAAGAACAAGTTAAAGGTCTGTCAAGTTTTTAAACAATATTTTCTTTTTATTGGAACTATTTTTATTTTAACCATTTTCGTTAGCAAAGCAAAAATAAAAATGACAAACAAATATTTTCCTGTTATTCCATATGCACCATTTGTCCTGCTCCAGCATAAAAAAGGACTGCTTTAATCACTCAAAGATGCAAGTTTGGGATCTCGATCCAGCTCTCAGGGTATCAGATGGGTGCCTGTCTACGCCTGGTTCCAAACTGTTGTTCAGCCGAGAGGAAGAGCACATTTCAGGCCTCTTTCTGCACCTGGAAAGCCGGGATTTGCTACAAAGCCAGGTAGCATGGAAGTTAAATCATTCAGAGAGATCCTCCACTGGGATGCTGGCTCCACACATGCCCCAGCTCTGCTCTGGCAGAGGTGGCCACCGTCAGAGGGGGCATTTTCACTGTGCAGGGATAGGGCTGGGGGCAGCAGGCTCTGAGGAGGTCTGGCTACCATGACCCCTGTGAAGATTCACAGAATCACAGGGTGGTAGGAGTTGGAAGGGACCTCTGGAGATTATCTAGTCCAACTCCCCTGCCAGAGCAGGGTCACTTAAAGCAGGTTGCACCGGATGGCTCCGGGCAGGTTTTGGATGTCACCAGAGACAGAGACTCCTCCAACGTCTCTGGGCAGCCTGTTCTACTGCTCTGCCACCCTCAAAGTCAAGAAGTTCCTCCTCATGATGAGATGGAACATCCTGTGTTCCAGTTTGTGCCCGTTACCCCTTGTCCTGTTGTTGCCCCTTGTCCTGTCAGTTGAAATTGGTGGCTTGCTGCCAGGAGGAAAAGGCTGGAAAAAGCTGATGGCTTTGGGAGCAGTAACTCATTGCCGGCTCAAGAGCACCACTGAAATGCCCAGCTGGCTGCAGCCCATTGCTGGGTGGGGATTGCTGTGAGGTGAGGGATGATAATGGAGAAGGGAATTTTCCCACTTCCCAATACTGTGTTTCCAGTTACGAAAAGTCATCATTAAGTAGCTAGATATTTCATGTCTCTGGAAGTATCCTGAGGGTCCAGCAGTACTTTGACCTCTCCCCTTCTAGAGGGTGAGGATGCCCACACACTTGGGCATTCTCACTCAGGGGATTCTCACTTTTGGGACCTTGTCATATATTTTTGCCACCTTTTTTCCTCCTACACCAGGCAGAAATCTCAGAGTACCTGTGACCAGTATACATTCCTTTTCTTTCTTTTTTCTTT
>VXBO01004328.1:0-27283 GCA_013400135.1 Rhinoptilus africanus
ACAAATAAAGATTAAAACAGTAATCCTTTTTGCAGATTATCTGTAGTAGAAATGAATAACTGACAAACTGCTCTATCTTGGGAATAATAGTCTTGCATAAATTTATTGTGGCTCTAGGAAATCCTTTTTAATATGCCTGCCCAAATGAGGAAAGACATCCTATCCTCTTCTAGAGGAGTTTGGGGCTAAGGAGAACTCTGTCCAAAAGCTTCTGTTTCTGTTGTTTTGGCAGATTCCTCTTTTTGCAATATTTATGCTTGTAGTAAGTTTTTGATTATGGGAAGCATCCCACCGGAAATACCATTGCCACCCAGCCTTTAGCAGCTGGGGAATTAGCAAAGAATGAGACACAGAAAGAAACTGTCTTGATTGTCAAGAAAAGACAGCAACAGGGAGAAATGAGTATGAAGTGATTTCTTATGACAATGTTGCCCAGGTTTTTTTAGTGGTAATATGTTTCTGTTCAGGAAGTGGTCTGTTAAAGTTTACTTTCCATGAGTTATTTTCTTGATGGTAAAGGGAATTGGAAGTTTTTTTCCTATGCCTGATGCATCATCTGTAGTAGAGATGAGTGTCTCTTGGTAAACTGTTTTTAATATACCTTTAAACTTCAAAATGTTGATTGGCTTTAACCACCTTATCCAGTGAAGTCTTAGTAATTTCTTAGTAATGTCTTATGCTACCATAATAACAATAAACAAAGGAGCTGCTTTTTTCTAGATGACTTTTCTGTCCCCTTACTACCCATATTTGTGCAGAAAATCTAAATGGGTCCGACCTCTTTTTCTGCTGGATGTGCCTTTTAAAAAAACAAGTTAGCTTCACCTATTCAAAGACATTGTGTAGTTCTGCAATGTTAAGGCCTACTGACATTTCCGAAGCAAAACTCAAGACTGCTAGGTACTGCTGTTGCAGTGAATTATGCAAAGCGAAATGTCTATATGCTAGAATACACATTTTCCTCCTGGTTTGAGCTGCAACCTACAGTTCTGTTGCAGGTTTAAAGCACCTGTGTTTCAATTACTAAATCAACTCGGTGGCCAGGGTTGCTTGGTTTTATGCATAACATATTTCTTATCTACTTTAGGACAGTGTGGAACACTTTTTTTGCTGTGCGTTGGGTTTTCAGGAAGTGTTTTTCAATTGCAGAAATATGAAGAGCTACTGACTAATGTAAATAAAGAAGCACACTCTTGCCTGCAACATGGTGAAGAAGGAACTGGGGACATGGCAAGACCTCCTGCGTACAATGTTGGACACCAAACAGAAGCACAAAGGAGGCTAAGGAGGCAGCCACCCTTGCAGGAAACTGGAACAGACAAAGGTTTTGGATTTGTTTTTAATCTGGCAAATTATGTATCATCAAACTAAGCTTGTTAGTAGCAGTCTTTAATAGTCAATGTCTTATTGATGACTCTAGTGCCAAGTTAGTAATTAATGAATATTTGGGTGACAGAGGAAGATGCAGTTCTTCTGACTGTAAGGTTGTTTAATGTTGCATTGCCTTGTACTATGTGAAAGTCACAAGCCATGTAACAAATGGTACTGGTCTTTAGCTTACAGAATTAATGCTAGGCTTTGAGGTTTAATTTTATTAAATGCTAATAGATTTCTGCTTTTTAAAGCCATTCTTCAGGAGTAAAGAAATAGCTGCCATATCTGCTCTAGGTGTAAATACTCTTGGGGAGTTGTGGACATGAACCTCTGATGTGGACAATACCTCTGGTGTTTAACAGCTCATGAGCAAGCCAGTGTTGATCACGTTGAGCTGGGTATGATCTAAACTGTGTCTTGTAAATGGGTAATACTAAATCAAAGCTTTGAAGATCGAAGTATACTACTTGTTCTTGACATTAGACAAGAGAAGAAATTCTGCATTCATGTAAAATATATTTTGTTAGGAATTATACTTTGCTTGGCATGGTAGGTTTTTTTCTGATTCTTTTGGTCAAGGATGTAGTTGAAAAAATGTGACTCCCTGGGTGATCTTTCTCTCTTCCCCTTGCCCCCTAACCTTCCTTCACTCCTGCCCCCTGTGTATACTTCAGCACTGGAGCTCTTCCCAAAGCTGTCGCATGTATTGTGACAAAGCTAGAGACAGTGTAGCTGGGGAAAGGCTTCATGGGAGGCACAGAAGTCTCTCTGGGGCTTTCTGTTTGGTTTGAGTTCTTACGCAACTGAAAAACATAAAGCAAGAAAACCCAAGAGAGTCTTGGCTTTATGCCTATAGTGTGGCTTAAATTCCTTCAACACCAAAATAACAAACCATCTATAAAATGCAAAACAATACAAGCAGTGCAGCTCTTCTGTCTCTAGAGCTCCCTGTCCTGGCCATAGGGAGCAGCAGTTGCTCTCCTGGAAGTTGCCCAGTCTTTGTGAATGTCTTAACTTAACTAGACTCAGCCACATGTGAGGCTTCCCAGCTGGGAAAAGCTCCTTCAGCTCAATCCAGAAGACCATACTTGGCTGTTGGTATGGTTTGTTGGGTTTTTTCCCTTAAAAAAAAACCCCCCAAACTGGCCTACAAGTCTCCTATGACTGACCGATGTCCCAAATCATCACTGATGGGAGTGCACTGGGGCTGTGAGGGCTCAACATCTTGATAGATGCTGTGCACCTTCTGTAAGGGGGTTCCAGGCTCTTGTGATCATTTTAATAAGACTAATTTGGTATATGCTTTCCAGTAGGAGAAGGACTAAGTAGAGCACTGGAAATAGTAAGGTTGGGCTTGATTCTTTTTTTGGTCCTGTGATTGATGTATAACTTTTAGCAATTACTGTTGCAGGTCAGAAATGTACAGAAAGGAACCTTGGGTCTCGGGAAGCTTTTTGCTGTGAACAATGCTGCCAGGAGCTTGAAAAAAGGGAGTCTGTGTGCCAGGACTTAAAAAAAGAGCTGGAGATAGCTCGCAAACATCTTCAGCTTGCTGTGAAGGAACATGAAGCTAAGTCAGAGCAAATCCAAGGTTAGGATTGTTTGTCACCTGAAGATAACTTTGAATCACTTTGCCTTGCTGGCTGCGTGAGTCTTTCATCCGTTGCATCATATAGTTTTCAGTGGATGGAATGGGTGTGTGCATACTTAAAAACCCAAGCAAACAAACCCCTCATTTTCCTGACTTTGAACATTACTTACTGCTTTAGTAGTAGTCTTCTTGTGTGTATCAGGAAAAGAATAGAGGAAAACTGAACACATGGCAGATGTTTGAATATGTGTACACATGGATCCTCTTGCCTGTGAAGGTTATACAGATAATGCATGCCTGTGCACTGATACATGTATGCTTATAAATGTATATGAGTCAAAGATGTTTCTAGCTGTCTCCCCCACAGTGAAAATATAAAGAAGCAGAGTGCCCCCAAATGTTAATTGGTTCCTCTTGGCACCAGTAGTAGTAAGCCATTGAACAGTTTTCTTGTACCTTCCTGCAGTTAACAATAGCTTGAAGCTGTAATTCTGTTTATTTTCTTTTTTTAAACCTTGAAGTAGGTTTTAAGTAGGTTTTATTTACCGTCTTTGCCTTTTAAATCAAGATGCTTTTCCCTTTGTCACTTTGAAATGAGAAATACAGGACAGATGACTGAGAAAAGGTCTCTAGTTCTTAAGTCTTTCTTTCCTATGTGAGAATTGTCTCTATCAATGATGAGTATGAAATATCCACTCTGTTTTTGGAAGAGTCGCTGAAAGGAAGGCTTCTACCTGCATTATGGAAATAAGGCTTTTCTGAAGCTATTTGTGATGGAAAAGGATGGTGCAAAGTAACTTGCTTGACATTCCTCTATTGTAGGGCTTCTGATTAATTAGTGGTGTTATCCAGTCCTCTTGTTTAATACACAGCCCACTGGCTGTGGGGTAGTGTCTTTTTGTTGTGATTACTTTCTCTTTTCTGTCCAGCATCTTATTTTTTACATTCTCAATATCTATATCACCTTCTGTGGACAGACTGATAGTGCCTGGTGGTAAAACCTCCCTGAGGCTTGGCCATCAGTTTAGTCAACTGCAGTGTTATCTAACTGACTTGATATCAATACCTGCATTTATTGTGGATGCTGTTGCATCATGTACGTATGTCATTCTTTTGGGATAATGGACTTCATCCCTTATTCCACTTGGTAGAAGGCTCTGGCCATAGTAAAGTCTGGACTATTATGCATGAGAAGTCTTTGGCATATCAAACTGCTCTGCTGTACCCATAACTGCTCCTGTTGGGTCTCCCTTTATGAGCCTTGCATGTAGGCTTTTCCCTCAGAGGAAGTCTTACTGTTTCTTCTGTCTCTGATAGCAACAAGAATTCCTCCAGTCTAGGCTTGTTTCTGAGAGGGTTTGTAGGAGGAATGCCTGCTCTGCTTTGTTACTGTGCTCAAGAACTTTTTCTTTCCTGCTTGAGCATAACGTACCATATGGAGCACAGTTCCCATTTAGTTGGTATCTGAGGAACTCTATCCCCTCAGTCAGCTGTATTGAAGTCAGCAGAGGCCTTTGTTTTAAGGAGCAGAACAAAGAGAATTATGTTTTCTCTGAAGGAAAACATGTTGCTGATTGAATAAAAGGATTGTTCTCCCTGCAGTGTTTTAATCGGTTGAAGCTGTACACAGAAGTGTTCAGCGCATTTTTTTTAGGCTCTCCTTAGAGCACGGCAGGAATTGGCCTTCCTGAAGGTCCTGGTTCAGGAGAGGTCTTGAACTGAATCATGAGCATCAGGAACTCTGTAGCATTGTTTAAGCAAGCCTCAGTGAAAGGTCACTGTGACCACTGTAAGCAGGTTTGGCAAATGGTCAGCTTGGAGAGAGCAGATGTGAGGTAGTAGGTTGTACCAAGTGACTAAATAGGCTTGCTTGCTTGCTGAAGGCTGTGGTTTGTGTGTGTTGTGTGAGGTGGGTCTTTCTCCCTTTTTTCTTTTAGCAGAAAGTCTTGGTTGCATGCTCTAATAACTTTTGTGCTCAGAGAGGAGGAGCAAAATGCTGTATGTTTGTAAGAGAGAGGTTTTTGCCAGCTTGCAGATGTGTGAGCAAGGGCAGGTGGGTAAGTTGCACAGATTTGCATATTATTTCCATGCTCTTTTGTTGACAACTATGTAGCATGCAAACTTCCCTGATGGAAAGACTGAAATCTAATAAGAGGTCTGTTAACAAAACCAGAGGCTACTGTTGTCAACCAAGGTCATCATGGATACAACTCTCAACTGCTTGAACTGAGATTCAGGCCACAAATCTGGACCTCTGAAGGCCATGAAATGCTCTGTATTCCATGATGGGTGCTTGCTCTTTGCTTCTCTGTGCATCATGCCAGAGAAGGAAGAAAGCCAAACTTGTCTGTGCCTTTTCCTTGGCTCAGGTCCTCATATTGTACACATGAAAGCCTTGATTCTTCCAAAAGGAAGATTGTCTTTAAGATGTGCCCTCTACTGTGTGGCGACGGTCCTTGTTTTCCTTAGGACATGGTTCATGTGAGAACTTCTGTGGCTGGATGCAGTGGAAGTATTTCCAGCATTTAGTGTAGGTGTTCAATTCATGTGTGTTTTCCCCCTTAAGATAGGAAAGTAGTAATCAATTGTTGATTTTTATGGGTCTATCCAAGTTTATACATCAGTTCTTCAAGTTATGGTAAATACCTGTACCCTTTTTCTAAAAGAATAATTTGCTTAGATTAGATAGCTAATAAATAGGTTTTGAGGTTCTTTAACATTCAGAAGATGATCCACAGGTGGGTCATGTATGCCATGATCAAGTCTTCAGTATCAGCTTGAAGACCTACACTTTAGGCTTTTTCAGCTCCTCTGTTTTCTCATTCTCTGTGGTGGCTCACTGTAATATTTACATGCTACTTAGTAGCATTGAGCAGAGATCAGCACGAAAGTCCAGCCTTTCTCCATAATACTGGCTTTTGGTTATTAAAAAAAAGGGGGGGGAAAACCCAAACAGAAAGAAAAACCAACTAAGTTGTATCCTTTAGGTCCTCACCTTGAAGAAGCCACAATTGCTAACCTACAAACTAATGATTCTTTTCCAGTGTTTGTCGAAAGAACCCTCGTTATTTCCATCCCCTGCCCTGTCCTTTCTCTACATGTACACTTGATATATCTGAAGTTTTGCCTCCAGCATAATGTTAGTAATGACACACGAAGGCTTTAAGCTTATGCAATTACTGTGTGAGAATACTTCTATATTCAGGCTTTATTGAAGTGTATTGGGATTGATTCCTATGCGCTTGTTACTATAATAACTGTACATTTACTGATGATGCATTGTGACATGGAGCTCTTGTACCAGAGACAGCAGTTTATGTTATAGTTTCTGTGGAACTCAACTTGAATTTAGAAAGTGCAGCGAATTACAGTTCATTGCTCTTTTTTATAGAAAATGAGAAGGTTCTAGAAGCTCTCATTGCAGAAAACTCTGAGATGAAGACTAAACTGAAAGACCTGGGAACACCACCAAGGTATTCAATAAAAATCTAAACAAACCCATTATTTTGTAAGATATAAGCTGCTTTTCTTGTGCAGTGTGACTTACGTGCATTTCAGGTCACTGTCAAAGGGAGGCATCTCAAAACCTTGTACATCCTGTGACTCTGTGAAAGGACTGGAAGAAATGCGTGCTCAGTACATTAAAGCTGTGAGCAAGATTAAGTGTAAGTACTAAAGTCTTAGCTAAAAAGTTAGGAGAGCAAAATAATTTACTTTGTCACTTGGTCCTCCTTCAGCCAACTTGCACAGGAGTCTGACAACCAAATTGCATGAGAAGTACGTTTTTTCCTTCTTACTAGAGTGAATGTGAGAAACGGAATTGTCACCATAATCTTAGACAAGATTAATTGTGATGGGTGAAGCCCTGTTATGCCATCATAGCTGTGCTGCATTGTATTACATCTTCTAAAGTGGTAAAGTGTTCTTTGAGAACTGATCTTGTTTCTCCAGCAAACAATCTACGTACCCTGCAGTTTGTCTTGAGGGAGCATCTGCTTTTCTCTTCTGCTCTATCCTGCCTTCTGGTTTAGTCAGAAACCTTCTGACTGAGGAAAGAGGGTTAATTGTTGTGCTGTGTCTTATTTGGGTGCAGCAGGTCCCCAAATGCCAGCTGCACTGCCATTGAATTCCTAGACCTGCATTTTACCAGCCAACATTCCTCCCGAATCCCTGTGCCTCATGTTTTCCACTGCTGCTGAAGATGCAGTATTGGACAACTGAACTCCTGTCTGATGCTTCATATTGACCTGCTCTGGTCTTCAGTGGCATTTATCCAGTAGGCAAGACTTGGCCCAAGGATTTGGGTAGAATGTTAGCAGGTAAATCCAGGCTGTTGCTGACTTGTGCTAGCTCTGCTAGCAATCCCAGTTTATGGTATTGTATTTTTTTCCCCCTCGGGGGAAAAACTGGTACTAATGAAGTGTGTTTGTAGGTGATATGCTTTGTTATATCCGTGAAAGTAAGGAGAGAGCTGCTGAAATGATTAAAGCAGAGGTTTTAAGAGAGCGCCAAGAGACGGCACGGAAAATGCGCAAATACTACTTGACATGCCTTCAACAACTTCTTACTGATAATGGGAAACATGAAGGGTAAGTTCAAGTATGTTTGGAAATTACTGTTGCTTTTGAAAGAGTTGTGTAGATGTTAGTCTGATGTTTGCCCACCTTGGAGGAAATGGTGTCTGACCTAAAGTTGTGCCAGTCTGCTCAGATTGTCCTGGGGTCACTGCTGAGCAGTCTGCCATACTAACTTTTCAGTATTCTTTGACTCTTGCTAACATTACCTTGAAGTAAAATGCAGAATTGAAAAGAAATTACCCTTAAACTTTAGTTATTTTTTTTTTCATGTTCTGCACTTCTTGGCAGAGCTGAAAAGAAAATAATGAATGCTGCCAGTAAGCTTGCTACAATGGCTAAAGGACTTGAAACCCCTCTTCGACATGTTCCAGAAAGCAAACCTACCCGCTCAGGTATGTTGGACTCTGTAGTTGTTATCTTCTTGATCATATTGATTTAATGAATGTAGTAATGAAAATGCAGCTGTAAAGTGAAGCACTGTTTATTTATAAGCTTGCTAATGGAAGTGTAACCTGCTTATTTTGACAATGCCTGCAATTCTTTATTTAAAAAACAAACACGCAAGAGAACCTAATTTTTCTTTCAGCATTAACATTTCCTTCAATTAATCTATTTCCTTCCTTCCTCTCTTAGCTCTGCTATTAAGTTCTGATCTACCACCTGGAGCTGAGTACTCAAAAAGAGATCATATGCTTCAGGCTAGGTCAAACCATATGGAAAGCAAATCATGTGGCAAAAGCATTACCGAAAAAGCCAGTGGTAAAGCTGTTCAGAAACGTGTGCCACATGACTTGAGACAGCAGTTTGATGCGGCGCAGACTGAAACTCGACACATGCTTCTTGAACCAGTGAGTCCAAATATTCAGGACGGGAATAATTCTAAAAATCTGGATGGTGCTTCAAGAGATGCTCTGTCAGAGTCTTATCCAAATGAAGATGGAAGAAGAGAAAAATATGGCCCCGTCGTAAACATAGACAAAGGACTCTTGTGTGCTGCTACTAATATAGCACATCAGAATGCTCCTCCGTCTGCTTTTCAAGTAACATTAGAAAATATGCATGCACCCAATTTTACAAATGGCCATGCCATCTCTGGGCCAACTCATCCTATACTTAGGAGCAAGAATGAAAGAACAGTCTTGAAAAAGGATAAATATATCCAGTCACATGGAAAATGGAAAACTAGATTTAAAAGAACTCAAGAATTTAATTGTCAAGAAACTCCAGAAAGGGATGAAGGAAGCTGCAGTGAACGGAGTTCTGTGAATGGAAGCCTGCACCTGGATTGTAGTGCTAAGCCTCTCTTGTATCCTGAACAAAAAGCCAGTACGAATGTTCAAGCACAGACTGCATACTGTGAAGAGTTTCCTCAAATCAGGTCACTTTCCCCTGCAGAGGAAAATGTTACTTCTTGGAGAGACCTTCCTAATGGCAATGGCAAGATTCTCAGCACAAAAAGCAGTGCTAAAGTTTACAGTAGAGGCCACCAGATAACAAACCCAGAGCGTACTTCATTCCTCAACTCTGACAAATCAAATTCTGCTGTTGCACAATTCAGTGTATCGCCGGATTCAAATGTGGGAAAATGCTGCAACAAATGCCTGGAAAAAAATCGTGTGGGATCCCCAGTTTCTTCAGCAAGATAGTGGTTTTGACAGCCCACTTTCTAACTTGAACCAATACCTGCGATGCCTTATTTGAAGGAAAAAAAGATTGATATTTAAATAAAAGTGTGAGGGTTGGGGAAAACCTCTCCTCCTGTGTCTATTTTATGATCAATGTTACACAATTTGCGTGTTACATGAAGAAATTCCATAAAGTTACTTGAAATATTAATGCAGACTTTTCTTTACCTTTGTAATAACACTTTCATAATTGTTTACAGTGTACTATATACAGATTTATTAAATAGTATCTATTTTTATATTAAGTTTAGCTTGCAGTGCAATGTTTATCTAAAAGCTACTGTAACTTGTGGTAATCTTTTTAAAAGGTTATGAAAATTCCTTCAGAGCTCAATGAGAGATGTTTTATGATTTGTTTGAATTAGTATTTTAATTGACTTTTCCATTTTGAAGGAATTTCCATTTTAAGCTTCTGTGTGCATCCCCATAATAAAAGCAAAAATACTTGCATTTTTTTCATTAGTTATTGTAACAAATTAAATTTCAAGTAATCTTCCCTTTGGTACAGCAAAAGATCGTTCATACTGGGCAGAAGAAAGGTATAAATTGGAATAACCATGCTTTGGAGGTGTCCCTTAAATAGTGTCAGTTATCAATGTAAATTGAAGATGTAGTAATGTTCCTCCAGGTGCTTAGAAAGCTTCTACTTTAAAGACATGCTCGTGTTTTTGAAGCAATTACAAAATGTATCTTTTTTATTTCTAGATATTTTGGTGTCCTTGGCATGGCATTTCATTTCTAGTGATCCAGTGAGGAAAAGAGGTAGTTTGCTGCTTGCGATGTGACTAAATCGTACTTGCTGCAATTAATAGTATGGTTATGGGCCAGCAATTCACATCAACAGCAATACAGAAGGCATAAACAAAAAGGTTTTCCTTGCTATTATTCTGTATATTATGATGTATATGCCTTTCATATGTAACGTTTAACTGCTGTAAGGATGCCTGTTTTGTCTTTCATAGTCAAACAGCACAGTCTAGTCTGAGAATCTTTTCAGTTTTAAGAGGAAAATAGTACAAGATTCAACAGAAATCTTCTGAAGAAAAATGTGTTTAACTTCCTTTGCAAACTCATCCTGCCTGTTTATATTTCAGGCCAACTGGCAAGGCAGAATGCATTACAGCTCTTGGTACGCAGAACTGGTTTGTGACTCGAGACTCTCGGGCAATCGAAGAGAGACTTCTGAATTTCTTGGTGGCCTTTAATGTTGCCCATAAATCCAACCCCACTTCCTCTTTAGTGAAGGTGGGGTTTGTCATCGTCAGTGGGAGCAAACTGAGGCCATGAGAGACCGCTTGTGCCTAAACAAACATGGGCAGCGGTTAAGTTCAAGGGCCAAATTCCGAGCTCTTAGCTGAGGAAATAGCTGTGGCCTTGTCTGCAGGGGAAAGTTTTTACTAGTTGTCTTTTAAGCCCCACGTGGAGGCTTTTTTTTTTTTTCAATGATGAGTGGCTTTTTTTGGTTAGCCAAAACATTTTCCCAAGTTGCACAAGGTAAAAAAACACGGTTATTCCCATGTGAGAGGTACTTGTACAAGTGCTTAAAAAAATATTAATTGGATTAATTCATTTCTTGGGCTTGTCCAGAAACTTTGCCCAGATGAAGAAAGCTTCCATCTGTAAAAGTACTCATGGAGCTGTCCTGTAGGACATCCCTGATGGCTCAGACAGAGCAGCTGAGGAGCCATCCTCTCACTGGTCTGCACCAAACACACCTTTCCAAGTAATTCTTCATCCAAGGTGGGTTTGAGGGCTTCTCTGTAGTTGCTCCCCAAAATGCCATGCTCAGTGCCAATGTGCAAACCACTTTTAAAATTCTCCTAAAATGTAACTTTTTGCAATACATTTTATTTCATTTCTGTTGCCTTATTCAATGTTTATATGCATAACTTTTACCGTGATTTCTCTGAAGCTTTCAAAAACATTTCCTGTGTTTAAAAGCTCAGTGGTTTCAGTGCAGAATGAAGTACTTAATGATCCTAGTCCTGTTAAAGCTTTGAGCAGATGATGATTTTTATGTATTTAATTTAGAAGCTGGGGTCCCACACTGATGAGAAGGGATCTTCTGCATTTCTGACTGCAATGGAGAAAGCCAAGGGTTCAGCAGATCCCAGCTACAGCGAGGAAACCAGGGGAGCTTTCTTCAGCAGTCTGTAGCCTGATGTGAGAAAAGGTTCTCTTGCAGGTGTCCTTCCTCTCTTAAGGGCAAAAGAGGGAGGGTGGGAAAAGTCTTTCCAATCCCATCTAGTAAAAGGGAGAATATTTAAATCCAGACATTAGGTGCCCAGCTGGATTTGGTGGTTTCAGTCGTATCGTGTCACATCACAGTACTGGGCAATTTCACTGACCAAAATTGCAATAAATTTGAGAAACTGGATGTAGGCAGAGATTCAGCTAAATCCTTGTTTGCCTAATATTTGTTGTGTGTCTTGTTGCACTGACAAATCCAGAGAGCTCCCGAGCTGACGAGGGGATTTTAAGTTTTTCTTAATGAGAATCAACTGCAGAGGCCTGGAGGGAAGATCCATCCCAACAGCAGCAATCATTCCCTGGGGAGTTAAGTTTGAGGAACAAGGAGATATTTAGCCCAAGAATTAACAACTAGTCAAAAGCATTCCTCAGCCCTCCTTCCAACGTCAGTAGGAAAGAATGAAGCAATAACGGGCTAGCATAGGGGGTGGCAGCTCCCGAAACTGGACAGCTGACACCAGTCGGAAAGGGGGATGTGGTGTTGCAATACGTGTAGTTGGGCTTGTATTGTCGAGCCAAGATTGTAACAGACCCACTAAAAGAATATTTTAAAATAAGTTTGCCATGTATTTTCACCCACTGTGTTATACTGCTGAAAGAACTTACCTCTTTGGTTCAAGGATTCATTACCTGCTGTTATGTCTCTGATTCAGATGATTCCTTGTTTAAATGCTGCACTAATGCTATAGGAGACAGATCTAACTTTATTCTAGTGATGTTGCAGTTCAGCATGATTTAGCTTGAACTATATTTAACCACACCCCACCCCCAAAGTAGAATGGAGTGGTATTATTTGCTTTATTTTTATTCTTTATATTTGCTTTAGCTCGTTTATCTTGCACGTATAGTATGTCTGCTTAGAACATTCCTGCTTAGAACAGCCTCTTTGTAAAAATGCATTACTCCAATTCATACTAAAATATCCATATGATAGAAGCTATTTCCAAGATGACTCTTTCATTCTCTGTTTAAATGGTAATTAAAATTTACATTCTATGTACATCTTAAACATCTTTTATATAGTTAATTGTGCATAAAATGCTTAGATGTGATGTACAGAATAGGAATGCACAGGATGTGTCTAACTCGTGCATATTTTGAGTAATTAATACATTAATTATTTGTCTCAGTCTAATGTTTTAGCTTGTCTTTTCAGTGGCCTCTTTCAGCTGCAATGAGCAACACCTGTAGCTATTAATGAAAAAAAAAAATGAAGGATAGGTCTTGCATAAATGATTTAAATTTCCCCATTCTTTATTTTTGGTAGATACATACACACATCCGAAACCTTGTCTTCTGTCACAGCAAGTTGCTGTGCACGAGAATAGGTGTATGAGTTGGAGCTGAGGCCATGAGAGGTTCAGTAGCTTGCTTGGAAATTTAGGAAGCCTGAACACAGAATTAAAACTAGGTCTTTTAAATGCTAGGCCAGTACTTAAACCACTAAATTACCTTTTCTTTCTACTTGATGGCTTTACTGTGCTTTTACGCTTCCTTCATTTGTCTTCTCTTCTAGTCTGGTTTATCCCCTTGTACTATTTTTTTCACTCCCTATGTCTTTATATTGGTCAGTTTTCTTTTCTTTGGCTTTGCACTTATCCTCTCTTTTTTTCTTTTTCTTTTTTTCCAAATTTTAATGTTGGACTCTCTTTCCCTTTGGCTTTGCATGGACTCTTTTTTTCTTTGTTTGAACTTCCTGTTGTTTTAAGAGTTGTGTGGCTCCCTCCATCCTCTTGTTCAGCCTTTGCTGGTGGGAAATAGGTTCATCTTTACGAATTTCTTCTCCAGAGTGACAGATACCATTTTTTCATGTGTTATCCATTTTTTCATGTGTTAATATATTACATTATATTAATGAATTATTATTTACATAATATCACAGGGTTTTTTGTACCTTTACCTTTCTAAAAGGGTCATGCAGTTATTTTGTTTTTCCTGCTGCAAGGCAGAATTGGCTACACTGATGATGGTCCAAATCGATGTTTGTCCAATGTGTTCTGAAAGATCTCCAGTAATGGAGATCCCAGACAAATCCTTTCCAGTACTATCCTTACTGCTGAAAGGCTGCATCCCCATTTGCTTTGTGTCTCACCGGAACTCTTTTGATGCAGTTTAAGCTCGTTACTGCTTCTCCAATGTACAAAGGACATGGAATAGGGATTTCCTTTATGTCATGCTTAAAAACTACTATTTTCCTCTTCAGTTTTCTTTCACTTAAATAACAACTCTTCTTTCAATCTTTCTTGCATAAATCAGCTTTTTAAAAGATGTATAGATCTGTTGTTGCATGCAAATGTGGAAAGAGTCCAAAGGACAGCAACTGGTAAATGGGGAAAAAAGAAATTGAGACGGTCTTGGTCCTACCACGCTTGCTGGTTTTCAGAGTGGTTCAACTGGTGGTCTGTTCTTCCGCAGAATTTCTACCATCTCTGCAAAAACACCCTCTCTATGATTAGGAAAGCCTTTCAAAACTGCTATGATTAAATCCAACCTGTGGATCTGCAGGTAAGGAGAGCTCTGGCTTGCTTGCATTCCCAGACTTTCCTTACACCTCTGGAGTTTCGTATCTTGTTACCCCCTTACCCATTGTTTTACTTGGTAGTTGGTACTTTCCACTGAAGTTTGGAGATCTACTTACCACTGCATAGTGTCCCTTTTCCCATAAAATCTCAAGCTGGGTATACTTCCAGAAGTATTGAGATACACAGTCACATATATATATTTCAGTCATTCATCCTTAAAATTTGCTGTCAAAGCCATTCTTCTGCTGTTGGAACTCTGTTCTCATGTTTCCCTTTGTTCTCTGGGAGTTGCTAAGATTTCCCATTGAAATTTATTTTAGACGTTTGCTCTTTTGTGCAGATTCACTGCACAGCCTTGTCTCCCACAGTGTAGATGGGTTACAATGGAGACGATGGTAACCTGGCAGAGATACAGGAGCACATTACTTGCAGCTGTAGTGAGATTTCACCCAGCATTATGATGCAGAGTACTTCACACTTCCAAATTAATCATGCTTCTCTCTCTGTTCTTGTTGCTTGGGTAAATACTTCACTGTTGCATAGACTTGGGCAGTGATCTATGTGAGAGCGGAGGTGTTGGCTTTCCCGCCTCTGATACGTGCTCACCTACCAAGCTGGCTTTTAAGCCCGGTGCCTTTTTCACACTTGATAAAATGAGTCTGTTTCCATCATGTAGTGTTGCTTCTTTGTAAATCTGAATACAAGTAAAGAAATTCATGTCTATTGCCAAATGTTCTGGCTGAATGCCATCCCTGGTGTTCTGGCTTCATCCAGATGACGAATGTTCCCTGTCAGCCTGCAGCCTAGTGAGAGGGGACAATGGTACAGAAATACTGTAATTATCTAATCAACTTTGCTTAGAATGTTAAGCAAATGCAATTCTTTAATACTCTGGTTTTACTATAGCTGTTAATTAACATGTGTAAATGCAATTTGTACAGCACAACCGAGTAGAGGAAACATTCACTTTTAAATTACTTTACTCCCCTCTAGTGGTCTTATACCATACATACTTTTATATAACACTTTTCATCACAGTGGATTTAAGGATGGTGTTAATATTCTGTAAAAACCAAAAGTCCACTGGTAACTTCTCATTTCTTCTGCTCATCTTCTCTTTCTGTAGAGAAACCAGTTCAGTGACTGGGATTCTTGCCAATGTAACACCCTGAATGAAACCGTTCTGTATGTGTCAACTTTCATTAAAGGCCAATCTGCACCCACAGCTTTAAAATCCGTACATGCAGAAAAATCTTAAAGCTGTGTACCGAACATGTATTTTCTATGCCCTCAAAGCTGTTCACAAGGGATGTTAGTGTCAACGTCACGGTGACGCCAAGGCTGCAGAAACATCAGCAGACCCAGTGACATCTGTAGTGCTGCTGTATGTTTGTTCTGTGGCCCATGCCAGCTTTGGTGTGTGTCTAACGCTTTTTGGGCCTGTGCAAGTTGTGGGACGTATGGAGACTGTTGAATGACTGGGTTCCTCCTTTAAGCTTGCCAGTTGGCCATTTTGTGTAGGATGTGGCTTCTGCTGGCTGGAAAACAGATGAGAACCTACAGGATCAGAATGGAAACGTCTGCTTTTCCAGTAATCCCCTGGTTCTTTGCTCAGGTTACTGATGTTGTGATCAACGCTATATAGGTGTGCGGTACAGGCTTAATTTAGCAATAGTTAATGGGTAAGTTCTTGGCTAAATTTTTCTTTGCTTCCTGCAGTGTGTATTTTAAAGGTTTTGAAAATGACTTGCTAATACAGTATCCTTGGAGAAGATAGAGTACCTCCTAAGATGTTTGTCTCCTGTCTTCTCTTTCTGCTCAGAAAGAGTATATTAAGAAGAATGTAGATAAGAGGATTCACTCTTCAGAAGCTAGCTGCCCTTTTCAAACTATCCACTCATAACTTTTCCACTTTCTTCTAGAATGCCTTGGACTAATATTTAGAAGAGAAGAAAGGGTAATAAGGAGGGTATAGAGCTAATAAAGAAAATGATGACAGTTTTGCATTTGAAAATATACTTCTCTAAAAATACCTGACAAAAATGCATTTGTTTTCATATCTTGTTATGGAAGAAAAATGGAAACATTCCAAGAATCAAAACATTTTAACACTATTTGAGTGGAACCTTTTGTGTTAAAATGAGGCTTCATTTGTAAACTTTCGCAACTTTAAAAAGTCAAAATTTAAATGAAACAGTTTAGGAGATCCAAATCCGACCTTTTTTCCTCATGAATTTTCCTTTGTGGAAAACTTAAGTATCTCAGTTTCCTTCCGAGCTGGAAGGAAACCAAATGTGAAAAGTAAAATCCTTAATAAAACGTAACTCCTGTCTTCCTGCAGTGCTCTTGCAAGAGATTATTTGCCTGTGTCAGCGAAGCATGTTATAATAACCAATAGCTGGGGAAACTATGTCCTACGATTCTCAAGATTGTTCCCTTTAGGTCATTAGCAGATAGTTCTAATAAACATGAGCTGAGCCAGTAGAGGCTTTGACTCTATTTATCATTGCGGATGTCTGAGCAGTCCCTGTGGGAAGCTGTGACCAACTCGTCAGCCGGGGAGTTTAACTTTTTCTTAACTCTTCTCTTGAACAGCAGTGTCAACAGTGAAGCTAAATCAAAGTCATTCACACGTACACATTTAGGAAGCAGGTAAGATAGTTTTGTTTCAATATTACATTACCTGTACAGCTATAGAAAGCATACAAGCAGGCAGCTAGTGCCTAAGTTTCTTTCTCAAATGAGCTGGCAGGCCCTACCCCTGGGTAGGGAAGGAGCCGCTGCTGCTCGGGGTATGCTGCTGGACGCCTGGCGGTTCTGCAGGTGGGCCTGTCCCAGCTCGGCTGCTCCAGCACTGCTGTGTGAGCACTGAGGCTTGACAGTTGAAGCAAGTTTCCCTGCCTCCTTTGGTGGTATTGCTGTTACTCTTCTCTGCACGTTCAATTTGTTAGCGCTCTGCATCAAATCTGTGTAATAGTCTCATAACCTTACAATTTCAGGCATGCATATGCTCCAGTACCTTCCTCCACGAAGCAGATGTGGTTATT
Organism: Rhinoptilus africanus; assembly: GCA_013400135.1. Taxonomy (NCBI): domain Eukaryota; kingdom Metazoa; phylum Chordata; class Aves; order Charadriiformes; family Glareolidae; genus Rhinoptilus; species Rhinoptilus africanus. The sequence goes on from VXBO01004328.1 coordinate 17,047, forward strand.
TAAGTGCTCTGCAGCTTCACATGTGAGTTAAAGGAGAAAAACTGGGTTCTTGTGTTTAGGAGAACAGGGAACTTGGCCACTACAGATTCAGACTCAATGATTCTACATCCCTGACACAGAGAAAACTTATTGAAGCACTGTGCCACAGTAGAAGTATCAGAGAGGAACCGATTGAGGAAATCCCAATACAAAGCTCATCAATCCTGTATCCCTACACTTCAGAGCACAGAATCACAGAGTGGTTGAGGTTGAAAGGGATGTCTGGAAGTCATCTGGTCCAAGCCCCCCTGCTCAAGCAGAGCCACCTAGAGCCAGTTGCCCAGTGTTTTCAAGATCTCCAAGGATGGAGATTTCACTCCTCTATGGCACAGCCTGTTCCAGTGCTCACTCACCTTCAGTGAGGTTTCATCTGGGCTAAGAACCCACCTGTCGGGTATGTATGAGGCAAGGTAGGTTCCTTTTACTTTATTGGGCCCACTTATATTTAGTGAATCAATTCCTACCAGATTCACAGAATGGTTGAGGCTGGTTGGACGGTAACAGCCTAACAACCCCTAACAGCTTATGCCTTATTACCACATTCCTTATTCCTAGGTCAGCATGCTTCCTGCCCTTGAAGTATCTATTGAACTGCTCTTAAATTTAGATGGGGACAGCGGGGAGGATGAGGAGGAAACAATCATGGGGGAAAATCAACAGCCATTACTTCAGCTCACAGTAGCAGTAGTGAAACAGAAAGAAGAAATCTATGATCATGTCAAGCGGTTCCTGTGAATTGCTGTATGTGAAAACATTGCTAGATGTCAGCTCTTCATTTCTGTTAGGAAACTCACTGTTGTTACTACTGGAAGCAATGGTATGACTTATAATAAATATTTGCTAAACTCCCTAGTAAGAGGGACGCCATCTCTCTCCGCCCCGCCCCCCCCCCAATTATTCTTATCTCTTTTTGTAGTTTTGGAAGAATGAGACTGTTGACAAGGAAAACGGGACTTTAAAATGACTATTGCAGGTAGTCTTATCCAAAAGCTGTAAGATCTAGTTATGATAAATGAAGCTCTGGAGTCATCCTAGAGATGAAGTTGGACTACTTACTGCACGTATTTCTGCCTTGCTATTGGAGTGTCTTTCCACCACTGCTGCAGTTTGCCTAGACCTGGTGTCAAAGGGCAACGGCTAATTGCCTGGAGCTTTCTTTCTGTGCTGTCAGTATAGTGCAATAGGGCCACAGCCTCACCTGGGGATTCTGAGAGCTTCTGGAATATCAACAACCCTATAAATTAAATCACCACACTGTCTGCTGAAGGCTTTCTTGCAGAAGTGCTGGCAACAGTGGAACATATTTTGCTGGTCATCTGAAGAACAGCAACTTCGACACCTGGCAGCTGTCAGACAGCGTTTTCTTGAAACAAGGCTGTCTGCTGATAGCTCAGGAGTAGGGCTGAGCAGTGCAGGCTCAGGGAGGTTTATAGCTGGGGTTTGCAGATTAACACACTGTTGTACTTCCCAGAATCTTCCTGGGTTAAAACCCACCTGCATTCTGCATAAGTGCAAGAAGTTCCTCAAATTTTCTTTCTACTGTGGTCCTTCAATCACAGTTAGCAGAACAAAGAATTTGGTTCCAAATGTGTTAAAGAGCTCTATTCTCCAGGATGGGGTTTAATTAAGCACAGGGGCTACCCTTTCCCATAGTATTAGAAAATATTTAATTTTTCCTTTTTTTCCTTGCAAATGGTAGTATACAGTTTTTTACCGCAGGAAGAGGAAGGACAGCTTGTGAAGTAAACTTGTCAAAGCAGGGTAAGTGGCTACCAGGGTTGCTTAAGTCAGGTTACCCTTAAAATGCAGTTTGATACCACTGGTGGGGAGGGAGAGAGTTAGAAACCAAAAAATTCCGTAGACAGAGTTTCAAATGCTGAGATGCCCTAGAAAAAGCAACTTTTTCCAGGATTCCATGGGGAACGACCATTGTCAGCACATGCATATCAGTCATCCACTGAACTGCGGTAATGGTGCAGTTGTTTTTATAGCACATTTAGTTCTGAATTTGTCACTGTTCAACACGTATGTTAGAGCATGACACGGGTGAGTTCTAAAAGACTTATTTTTTTACAAGTTGGAGTAAATTCAAAACCATTAATTTCTTGTTTTGGACAACACTGCCACAATTCTCTTTGTGTTTTCACTGTGCAGGACTCTGAATACCTTGTCAGCAAGACCGCACAGACTTGTTGCTCTTTTGCTGTTTGTGACAAACTCAGGTAGGTGAAGAGCCTTGTGTGTGGACCAAAGAACAGAGAGGATTGCATATTTTGGAAAGGAGGGAAGATTTTGTAGCCAGTTCTATGGAAGGAATTGTTCCAAGTTCTCCATAATGCATCAGAATCTATGTGATATGCTGTTTTCGGAAGCTTCCCTGCTCTAGCTTAGCTTAACTGATGGAATAGCGTCCACCACGCTGAAGTCAGGGCATGCTCTCAAGTCCACTGAAATAAGTGGAGGGAGGAGGCAGGAATTATCTCAGGCTTTGGGCTAGGCTTGTAGTGCCAAAGGAAGTTTCTCCAGATCATTGCAGTGCAGGGAAACTCTGTTTTCCCAATACTTTATCATAAAATGCGTCCAGACTACAGTCTCTGAAAGATTTCCTTATCTTGAAAAGGCAGCATGAATCTCCTTATTTACATCACCCGCTGTTTCATCCATAAAATTGGACTTCCTTCCTTTTACTGATGAGCAGGAGTGGGAAAAGTCGGCCTTACTATATACCCATATATCTATAGATAGATAGATATAGATGTCCTTTTTCCCAAGCATCTCCTGCCCATGAGTATTTTTCCTTGGCTCTCCCTTACGGGTGTCAGATGACATTTCCTCTGCTGACTGTGTGCCTGTTCGACCTCTCTTCTCATTCGCCTGAAGTTATGTGGTATTTCTTTTGGTATTGAAAGAAGTTCACAAAGCTAAAAACAGTTTCCAACTTCTCTTATTTAAAATTTGTAAAGTGCTAGAACCTGTCCCTTTAAAAAAGAAATGTAGGAGACTGATCTCTTCTGAACTCCACCCCATTATCACAGTAACAGCAATTCTGGGTGGATCTGGTGTTGATAATTTGCAAACCATTCGGGATATTTTAGAGGTAGTTGGGGTTTTTTGTCCTCTGTGTTTGGTGGTTGTTTTTTTTAAAAAAGCTTGAAATATTTTATTTTTTTCAATGTTAGAATTTCTTCCCCCATTTAAACTGTAATCTGAATATTTTGTACTAGAAACACTGCTAAAAGTTACTCAATTTCAAGTGATCCAAGTAATAAATTTTAAATTATTCCTATATCTTAATTCTCTTTGTAGGGAAGGAAAAAGAAATGTTTTTTGTTTTAAAACACAAACAAACAAACAAAAAAACCCAAAACCATATAGAGCTTTCTTCCTGTCCCTTCTCGTTCTCACTTTGAGCTATGGTGTTTGGAATCTACTGCAACTTCCTACTCAAATAGCTTCCTTAACTTCATTTGGTTACTTGTAAAAAGAATGTATGTTTGAATTACCTGCAATTATTATTTCCTGTTTCCTTATAAAGAAAGGCAAGCTGATTATTTGCATTATTTATATGCTTTATAGCTATTGGTTTTAGGACACAATTAGTTTGTTGCAAGTTGAGCCAATACATAAATGAGAAGGGGCTAATAATCAAATGAAATAATCTTGAAGTTAATAGGAAGATTCCTATTGACTTCTGTGGGCTGAATATATACCCAAGTGACAGCACTGGAAGTGCAGGATGCAGTATATTAAAGATGTATACATTATTAAATGGATCATGTTCTATGCAGTGTGCTGTATAAAGGACCTTGCATCTGATGTGCATTTTGAGGCAATGAAGACTGGCTGCTGAAACTTAGGAACCTGATAAAACAACCCCCTGGTGATTGTCAGTAAGTAAATTTTAGTACTTTCAACAGACAGGGAGGAAGGGGGGGGAAAAAAAAGTCCCGAAATGATTTTATACCCAGTAAGAAATCACAGACTCTAGATGAGATTGTCTCACTTAATTTACTGGTATCTAGAAGACCTGAGGAAATTAAGTCAGCCTTTGGAAAGTGCAGATGGGAGCTGTACTGAGCTAGTCACTGGCTGGAGACTCGTCACTACCATGCAGGAGTCAGCCGTGAACCCTTGCAGCGAAGGTGGCCAACTGTATACGGGGCTGTACTGGTGGGAGTTGTAACCAGGCAGTGGAGGGAAGGGATTTTTCTCCTCCTTTGGTACTGGAGAAACTGCATTTGCAGTACTGTATCCATCTCTGAGCACCCTGAGAAAAAAGAAACCACCCCCAAATCCCAAAACTAAACCCAAAAAACATTGACACCTGGAACATGCCTGGCAGAGGGCCACCAGGATGGTTAGGGGCTAAAGAAAAACTCTTTAAGGAGAAGAGTTCATTAAAATTTAAGAAGCAAAGGTTACGAAGGATCTTACTGCTGTCTTCAGAGTGCAGATGAGGCAGAGCCTGACTCTGCTGTGTGGTGAGCAGTGGCAGGAGGAGAGGCACAGGCCCAAATTCTAGCAAGGGAAATTCCTACTAAGTATTAAGAAAAAAATAATCACATTGAGGGTGGTAAAACAAAGTAGGTTACTCCAGAAATGCAGAGTGTCCAATCTTGGAGGTATTCAGAACTCGGCTGGATAGGGCCTGAGCAGCAGTTGGCCCTGCTCTGAGCAGGGGACTGCACCAAATGACCTCCCCAAGTCCCTTCCCACCTAAATTCATCATTGATTCTATGAGAGCTGTATGCAATGCTCTCATAGTGTTATTTCTCAAAGGAAGGGCCTTGCAAATGGAATGTGGTGGGTTCAGAGTCTAATCCCTGGTCTCTTATTACCTATTTTATTATTTCAACTGCATCATGCGGCAACTCCCTATCAACGGAGACATCTCATAGCTAGAGGAACACTGGGATGGAAAACAGAGGCAGAGACACCCAATCCCTTGCTGACACACTGTTTGAAGGAATGTAGGGCCTGATTCAGCTGTCTTTGTTCGAGTCAGTAGGGAGTTCTGCATAAATGAGAACTACAAGAAGAGGCTCCTAGTTACTGATTTCCACTCACTTGGAATGTATTAATTCTAATAAAAAGCGATATCCGTTTTGCTCAATGTCTTAGCCTGGAAATTCACCCAGCAGTTGGCATTTCATGCTAAGCCATGAAATTTGTTTCACTTTGCTTCTGAGTTTACAGGTGGGATTTAAGAGGTCATCTGGGACAAATGTAAGATTGAGGAAACTCTGCTTGCAACTGTTACTCTGGCAAAGTTCCCCTTAAATTTGACAGGGTTGTAGCTGACAGAAAGAATCGGTATATATGTTTCCTTTTCTTGCACTAAGGCTGGATTAAAATGTTTCTTTTTAAATCAAAGACACAATTGCTATTGTTAAACTTTAAGTTTTCTATCTGTACACATAGAATTAATATATGTTGAGGTATGTATTGTATTAGACTGGGATTTTAATAAAATAAAATCCATTCCACTGTATTTTAGTTGTATTTACGTTCAACACCAGTCTTAGAAAAACAAGTTGTGCTTCCCCTTGCTGGAGGACAGAATAGAAGTCATAGGCTTTCTTCTAGTTTTGTTATCTTTTCTTTAGGACCCCCGTGAATAACTCTGTTAATGTAATCTCGTATGTCTTTAGTAAATGGAGATAGCAGTTCCACTCGTAGTAGGTAAGGATTGATTTCAAGTGAGATCTAGTTTTAGAAAAGAAAATAGATACGAATGTAGTACAGAACTTTCCTAAAAATAGTGCTGAGAAGGGGGTGTCTGAATTTGGGCATCTCTTGAGTTTCCTTGTGCTTTCTTTGTCACTGATGCTGAAGAATCCAGGTGTTTCAGAGGAGTAAGAACATCTGTTTCATTCAGATCTTAGTAAGGACAAATCTAATTATTGTTTGACTTCTCCTACAATTTTTGGTGGGGTGATATCAAAATTTGTCTTGTTCTTGTAAATTGAGAATTGTTTTGTTTAAAACAACATAACTTCTGTGCTTAAACTATTCCATACAGGCACAAATAGGAGAGATGTGTTCTGAATCTGTATAAAATGTAAAAGGTTTATGGTCATCTAGGATACCACCAAGATAAAATACTGGAGTTTCCCCAGAAGAACATCAGCCCTTAATGTCTGAGCCAAGAGAGACCTTCTTTCAGTTCTTATAATATTACAGAAATAGTACTCCAGCACTTTGCACAGTATCACAAATTAGGGAATTACATGCTAATGTAGGTTGGATTTCCTCCTCCATCATTATAAACTCAGCTGACAGATGAAAACTTCAAATAAAACCATTTGTAAAAATGAAGTAAAAGTTTTAAGTGAAATTTGTCCCCCAAAACTATCGTTGGTGGATTTCATAGCTAGTTATTACAGCTTGTCTGACCAAACAGCATTAACAAAATGGGTGATAGTGTGTTTTATTTTGAGTTACCTAACTTTTTAATTTTTTTAAAATATCTTTAGATTTTAACCAGTTAATCGGTTGTCTGGATGTAATTACTGTTTGTGCTTATAATGTACTTAAAAAAATACACACACCAAAACTTTCCCACACTATTTGTTTTGATTGGCATAATCAAGGCTTTCTTAATAAAGAAATATGTTAAGATGGACATACTTAATTTTGCTCACTTGTGTTGGAGTAAATTTAGAGATCAAAATACAATTATTGCAAAAGTGCATATAAATTGACATTAAAAAAGCCTAAATGAAACAAACTCCCAACTCTCACAGTACTTTCAGTGGGAAGATACTGTTGTTGTTGTTGTTTGCAACAGTTTGAACCAATTTGTCTAAAATATGAAAATTCTGATAAGCATCCTACAGGAGAAGAGGAAGGAACACTTGCATAAGATGAAAAGGGCCAGCTTGGTAAAGGCCAGGAAGGAGGAAGCATCCCTGCTGCTGAACACTAAGATCATCAGTACTGAAAACTTCGGCTCAGTGTCGTTACAAAAATGGAATAGCAGGACAAACAGGTATTTCTCTGACAATCAGTTAAATTATAGTAAATTAGCCACTGTATAAAATTATTTATGTCCACGAGGTCGATAAGCACAGGGAGATGCACTACGGCATGGCTAACTGGGAGCATGTCTTTTACTAGAGGAGTGTACTGGACTTGATTTAAGGCTCATGTGTGTGGTTATGTAGATATTCAGGAGCACTGATTCCAAGCTGATACCGAACTGCAAAAGGTAGTCTGGGTCTTCTCTGTCATTCCTTGATATAAACAATCTACCTATAATTATCCTCCCCTGATTTTGGGCCCTGCCACCACAATCCATGCCATCCACATCCTCCAAGATACAGTTTTAAGAGCCTCAAAATCATCTGGAAGAATGAGCATTGTGCAGAAAATAGTTGCTTACATGTTACAGCAAATTCCGCTATGCATGTAGCAATGATGCGATACGCCTTGTTCTCTCTTATTTCTGGGTTTGAGTCCAGGGTTTGATCAAGGAGCTAAAATATCACTGAGCTTGTGGATGTCAGTTAATATAAGAGTTCAGCTTTTTGTTTGTCGTGGGAAACGGTGATCAGATGGATCATCACAATTGTTTCTTTCTTTTTTTTTTTTTTTTCTGGAGTGAAGCGTCTGAGTGGATGACAAGTGTTTTGGAGACCGTATAGGGCTCTTTTTGTCTAGATGTTCTTCAGAGTCCAAATGTTTGCAAAGGCTCAAGTGGCTGTGGGAAAGTGTGTGGCTGACCCTTATGAGTAGCTCTGCTCGGCAGCAGAGAGCAGAAGTTGTTTCAAGTCTTTTCCTTGTAACACTGTATTTTTCTAGTGGTTTGAGAACCCAGGTGGGCACTATTCTAAAGCTGTCAACGTTTTAAGTACTTCTAATATCTAAGTACAGTCTCTAAAATAACATACCAGAAGCTGATGATGTGCTACATATTTCACCAGATTAATTAACGGACAGCCCACATATCATGTAACATTACTTCATACAGCGTAATCCACATTTCTGCAACCATGCAAGATACCAAATGATACATCATAAAATGTCCTAGAAGATATGAGAAAATCATCCCACTAACCTGTGACACAGACTAGATATTTTTCTGGTAGCTCATCCAGAAAATTAAAGCCTCTGAAACAGAAAATGTTGAAACCAAAAGAATGTTTGAGTAAATAGTAACCCAGAATTCCTTTCATAACTCACTTTTGTTTACTGGTTGCAAATTCTATCTTCACGTTATAAACATAATTAGTAAATATCTGACAACACTTTTCTGCAGTGGTTTGGTTTAAACGTATTTACCTTCTATATTCACTAAATAAATGTTTAGATTTTGCTGTACACATAGATGAGAGTGAAGGAAGTGAAGTGTATATCAATGTACTCCATGTCCTGGGTTTCTTAACAGCAGGGACAGTTACTATCACCTTTTTTCTACTCTCTTTTCTTTTTTGAGCAAATATTAATCTGCCACTGCAAAAGAAATAAAAAATCCTTCACACAATGCTATATTGTCTCTTCACCGAGCATAAGCATAAAAAAAAAATCTTCTCTTTGTCTGCTTGTATGGCAGACAAACAAGAAAAACGTTGAAAAATCAAATTCTATTTCTCCATCCAGACTGTAGCAGGAAAACCAAAATTTTGCATTTATCAAAATCCCCAATTTCTGCTTCTGTGGTGCAAAATGCAAATCAGTAATATTCTGCATGCAGAATTAAAGTTAATTTCCTTGATTAATTTTGCACAAGTTACAAAAGAGTGGTAAAAGTTTTGGGTTGCTATTGTCTTGGGCCTTGTATTTTAAGTGTCTGTCTGAAAGTTTTCACATTAAACTGTAAACAGTGACATTGGAATGGTCAAAATCAAATGACTGTTTTTATAATTTGCAGAATCCAGCACTTTCCTTGTTGATAAAAATCAGCCAAAAAGATTAGAATTCTGTTATTGTGGTGAGCACACACAAATGCAGCATTTCCTGTACTAGTTTAAACACTTGTATGTGTGTTTAGAATGCATATTTATATACATAACACAGAAACTACTGTAAACCAATTCAAACTATGTATTTCAAATAGCATCTGTCATATTTTGTGTCACTGTTACATGTCAGCTGTAAACAGGGATGGGATAGGAACTCTTAGGGTAGGAAGTGCCATCTGTGAGTGGTACGCGGCACACCATGCACCCATTTTTGGGGTGGGTGGCGGGCGGGTGGTCATCTGCTTGTTTATAAACTCTGCAGCTGAGCTTTTGCAATATCAGTTCAATAATACAGAACCATTCCCCACCGGTACCTGATGGAAACTAACCAAAAAATGGAAATACTCGCAAATTAGGCAATCCAACGTTTCCCCCCAAATATTTATAAGGGGGGAGCAGCACAAGGCATAAATATAATTTATTTTCGCTCTAATAGGTTTGCTTTTTTTGGTTGTATATTTTCTGTCTATGTTGAAATGGGATAATCCTGGTATAGAGCTGCTTGACCAGAGTATGTAATCTGGGCTTGAACTCTAAATATTAACTATCCTCCTCCTATCCTAAATTATTTCAGGATTAAAACTTTCTACCTTTCCAGATCTGGTAGCACTTTGCTCTTCAGGATTTCTACATCAGCCTTAGCGGAGAACATCATGGACAAAACCCCAAAAGCATAAATGAAAAGCGCAGGTCGTTATTTCCTCTCCTTGGTGCGGATGAGACATGTGTTAGTTCTGGAGCTGGCTGGGGAGATGCAGGAGCTCGGTCCATCCCTGGCTGTGCTGTGCTGGTTGCTAGAGGCTGCTGTGGAATGAATAATGCACTTTCTAAGGTAAAGCCAACATCGTTGCTGTTTTGCCTTATAAGGGAAACATACTATTATGTGTTTTTTTTTCTTAAGCTACTACATACACGAAAACTACTGCACCTCTAGGACACAGATATTTTTTAGAGGGAGGTAGGGGCGTCCCCTTCCTTCAGTTCAGTTCCGCCCTTACTCCTCTGCTTAGCCTTAAGTCTGTCCCAGAGGCTGATGCTTCTGTCCCCGCAGGCAGCGCTGCCCCCGGCGGCAGAGCCCCCTCCGCCCGGGCGGGACGGCGGCTCCCTGCGGGCAGAGCAGCCCCCGGCCCCGGCCCGCAGGTGACCCGCCGGGGGCCTCCCGCCGCCGCGGCCGCCCCGGAGCCCCCGGGGTGGCGGTTCGGGGGTGGGGGGACATTTATATGCACCTCTCTCTC
>VXBO01004328.1:27983-63975 GCA_013400135.1 Rhinoptilus africanus
GCCGGCGGGGCAGGGTGGTGGGTCCCCTGCCTGCTGCAGCCCCTTGCTTCGCCTTTGGGTGGGTGATGCTTCCCGAGGATGAGCCGCTGCGGCTCGGAGGTCGCTGATTTGGTTTCTGAGGCAGGACATAGATGACGGCGCACTGCGGGCTTGTGCATTCCTCCCGCGTCCCGGACTTCTGCTTTGCATAAAGCAGAATTGCGATGAGGCCCGAGACCACGGCATGCCCTTTCCATGAGCTGGCCTCTCTCCTCTCCACCTTAAACCTTCTGCCATGCGCATCTTTTGCGCTCAAGTGGACTGTCTTTGCTTATCTGGTGTTCCTTGTGACCTGGGGGTGACAGGGGGGAAGAACAGGCACCGCTTTTTTTCTATCGGAGCTAGCTAGAACTAGTCTGAGTGAGCCCAAGCAGACAGGAGTTTGAAATCGTTATGAAACATTGTGGCACACGCTTAGCAGAGTGGTTTTCTAGAGGGTAAATCTCTGTTGGGCAAACTGTTTTCCAAATTCTAATGGTACACCTTTCCAATGCAAAAATAGCTGTTAAGTCAGCTGAAAGGCATTGCGTGTGTGTGCAGCTGAAAATTTAGTTTGCTGTAAAGGAGAAAAGCTTGCAATATTACAAGAAAAAAAGAGGTTTCCTTTTTCAGGTGTTCCGATGCACCTTTTCAGCACATAGCCAGATTTTTCACTCATCAGGCAAAGCCCAAACGTAGCAAAAATTATATGGAGATAATTATGCTGCAGTAAGGGATGCGAGATATTTTCTTTATTTTCCTGATTTCCTCAAAAAGGAGCTACTACAACTTTATTTTTAGAGGCCTTGATGAATATGGCTTCATTTCTTACTAACTTCATACTTGTGTAGCACTTTTTATTTATATTCAGATTTGCAATCTTGGCATGTTTTTGTACTTCTCTGATTGGAACAGGTTTATGTTTTTAGGCCTTCATGTTGCAAAAATAGATGCAAGCTATCGGTATTATTTTTTCAAGGATCCAATTTGTAGGGCCAGACTCTATTTCATTTCCTAATACCTTGTCACAAGAGAAATAGTTGGGCAAAGTAGATCCTTCCTGTGACAAAAACTATTCTAGGAGGCGAGGAGGACATACAGCAAAGCTTGTAGGACTAACTGCAAGCGATAGAAGATGATAAGAAAAAGTATTTACCAGAAAGAGCCTTTATTCTTCGGGATGTTTTTATTAACTTTCTCATTCTAGAACCCTGGGTTGATACTGAACTAACAAACAGCATTTTCTGAGCAGGGGGACAGAGTATGCCACCTAGCACACGTGTGCTGACTGGCTGGGAGTTAGAGGCACGTTAGTTGAAGATAAAACTTCTTTGGTGAATGTAACTGTTGCTCTAAAACTGTGCTGTTTAGACAGTAATAATACTACATCAAGAAATGATATTTTAAGTGTTAATTATTTTTGGAATCTAAAATGGGTTAGGGTGAGTATTTAGCCTTAGGAGTCGATTCTTAAGTTTAACTGAAGCCTTCAATTTATTACGTACTTTGCAATGATTCTTGCTTTTATTGTGTATTACCTATGAGTTACATACCTACTTAGTAATCTGTAGATCTAGAGATAATGGCAATATCAATTTTGGGTATTTTATGTCTTGCTCAATTTTTTGGAAAATTCCAAATCTGAATGAGTACCCTTGGGAAGCAGGGTCTTAACAAGAATATCGTCATTTGCCAGATGATCTGAGATACAGTAAAGACAAAACAAATTAGTAGTTTGGTCTCTTGTTAGACCTTTTTCAGTAACTCTCATTTGAGGCTGAGTGTAGGGTTCCCAAATTGCTTGAAGGAGATTGTTAACACACGGTTATCTTTGCCATTATTGGGTGAATCCTGCTGCATATTTCCAGTTTAGAAATTGTGAGCACTTCCTGAGGTGTGGTACAGTACTGTACAATATGAATAAAAAGAGTTGTCATTTTAACAGACAAGGTTGGAACCGATTCTTTGGAAAGCCAGATGGAAAACATATTTTGAATGTACAGGAACTGTATATACATTAGACAAGGAGAATTCATTGTTATTGAAGGACTAAAATGCTAAAAATACGATTTTACAAGAAGACATACTATTTTTTTAACTCATTCATCAGTACAAATGCATTTGGGAATCTGAGAGTTGTAACACAAGTCATAACAGATGCGGGGAAACTTCATTTTCGTGTTACTGTAGTTGACTAAGACTTTTTTTTTCTTTTTGCAATGAACTCTTGCTCTGACTGTGGGAGCATGGGGATACATTTTTAGAGAAAACCCTTTACATTTAAACTTTTTGTGTGTTTGATTATAATGACTATTGAAAGCCTTTTAGTGTTTAAAAGTCTTGAGGTGAATACTGGTCTTCTATGTTAAAATGAAGAAGCCTAGGATCTGTTTGAATTCTCATGATTTTTCCCACTTAACATTTTTTAGTGTGAGCCGTTGATTGTGGGAGATGTTTGCTTCGTCCTTGTGACCTTTGCCTCATTGTTTACACCAGTGAGCTGTCTGATCATCTAATGTGATTCTAGAAGTATATTTTAACTTTAATAATTATAAATTATGTGGAAATGCCTCTTATGTACTGGTTTTAAGACTTTTTAAGCTTGCTGCTCATGTAGTTTGAAATTGACCAGCTATGAAGGCATTAGCAATCAGTGATTAGTCCTTGTAATGCCATCTGTGTTCGGTCTAAGGCAATGTGTGTTTTTGTGCTGGTGCCTGGTACCTCTAAGCTATCAGAAAGCAATCAGAATAAAAGCAGCAATTATTTCAAAATACAACTAGATTCTCCATTCATGGAAACGTTGCTGGAATCCATTGTGATTCAGTAAGTTGAAATGATAAGCTGTTACTGAGACACTTATCCTCTGGATCCCCCAAACTTTCACACAAATGTTATAAATGGCATTAAGCCATTATCCTCATGCCCTTAAACACCTAAGAAAGTAGCGTCAGCTTCTAAAGAAGTAAAACCTACAAAGGCAGCCATGAATGGGAAGTTCTTTTAAAAAAATATATACTTGAAGTTAATCATTTATATATGATTCAGTCATTCAAATATAAAGTAAAAAAATAACTTACTGGTGATTTGATTGGTGCTTGACTGAATACAAGTAGTATAGTGCTTACAGATCTTAGAATTCATTAAGATTTCCCATTTTCTGGTGATGATAGACAAAGACCTCAGATGCTAATGAGGATCAGTGAGTTCTTAATAATATTTTAAGCAATGTTTATCTGTCTCTTCTCAGTATAATGGACAAAAAAGCAATTATTTGCCTAACAAATAGCACAGAGGAAACTTTAAAAGAACTAAAATTTCTTCAAGATAGCTGAATTGTGATATGACTCTAATTAAGATGCTAATTAAATGCATTTGTGCAAAAAATATTTTATTTCTTTGGTTTTATTAAGTTGAAATGACAGTGAATATTGCATCACAGAATAATTGGCTCCAAAAAGATTCATAAAACTCTTGGATTAAAGCTATTCAACAGTTGGACCAATTTCTTTGGGTCATCCCAAATGAAGTCCACAAGTTTACTAATGTGCTTACTTGAGTAAGCTTGGTTGGATTTGACCCTTTTTATGCATCACTGCCCCCTGGAATAGAATAAATCATGTAACCCATAACATAAATCCAGTATTCAAGTATATAATTAAGGCTTCTGGTTTTCGTTTTAAACCAATATTTGCCACTAAAAGCCTGCTGAAGGAAAGCAGACTTTCCGTACTGGTAAATATTGGTTTATACTGAAAAACCTCAAACATTTTTCATACCACGTTTGGCCTGCCCACCTCTGGCCAGCTGCTGGTGCCACACCTTGCCAGTGTCACTCTGTGAGCAGGATGCAGCCTGAATACTTGGGAATAAAAATATGAATTAAAAATGCATGCAAGTTGCTGTAATACCTGATGTGCTGGAGCACTCACCTGGCTTCTAGGCAGTGTGGCTGAGCTTCTTCCAGTCCTCTGCGCCCTACAGCATAAAGCCTGCATGGAGGCTCAAGAACTTTTACGCCAGTGCATCCTAATGCAAAACCTGAAGTCCTTGACAACTACATATAACGTTAAGATTCTGCACCTCTGAATTTATTTACCAATGGTTATGATACTCTTTTATTTTTGTTTGTTTGGGGTTTTTTTTGTTGTTGTTATTACACTATCCTTGGAAATCTAATTCCAGAGTGAAATGAGTTCATAGATCTTGGCACTGTGTCTCAGGTACATGTTTCCTTTCCTTCAGTAGGACTATATGATGTGATTTGCTGTAGGTGTGACTTTCTCTGGAGAGCAGGATGTATGGGTGAAGAGTAGGGAAAACGGACAGAATCGAGCAAGAAGCCAGCTCGGAATCCGTTCTGTGGCTGGAATTAGCTGTTATTAACACTTGCTGAAGGGCTAATATTTAAAGAGGGAATTATTTTAAATTCTGATTGTATAGATGCCTTCCCCTGGCTACCATAATAGGTTTCGATAACATTTTGCAATATTTAAATATGACATGTAAATTTTTACATGCATTTAATGAAAGCTGTCTGACAGTAGTCCGTATTGGATTGCTTTATCCACAGCCAGTAGCAATGCAGAGCTCCCGTACTAGCATTCTTGTTATAGTTCCATGGTGTTCCTCAGTCTGAAGGAAAACAGTAAAAAGTAAATAATCTGCAGGCCTGTGTAGTCCTTGTACTCTCCAAATCCTGTCGTTTGGACACCATCTCTTTAAAAGGCATGGCCTGAATCCCAGTTCTGTTTTGTCATTTATGGGGATAGACTTCTGGGCCTGCATAGTTTGTAGTGCAGAATTCGGACTCAATTCAGTTTGGGCACGTCAGTGAAAAAACATCCTATGGTTAAAACTTTTGGTGGGTACTGTTGTAGTCTCCCGTTCACTGGTTCACTTAGGCACACGTGATTCTGTTAGCAAGCACTTAGGCAGTTTTTTCTTCTGGGATCTTTTCTTGTATTATATTGTGGCTGGACACAAATGATTTTGAAGCGCCATGTGTCTGTTGTTTGAAATTTGAATTGGACCCCACAAAAAATACATTAAAGAAATACTTTTTTCCCTATTTGATGTTAGTAAGCCACAAGTAGAGCAAACAGAGGAAAAAGGCTCCAATTAAATGGTATAGCAGTGTTTTTGACGTACTATATGAAACATGATTGTGTTGAAAATATTGTAAAACTGGCTCAGGTGACTCAGATGAAGCAGGTTTCCTGTCACTGTGCACCACTTTGCCAAGGTGACACACTGAAGATCAGGAAGGCAGGACTGGATGTAGTTCTTTTCCTTTCTTCCCCTTTTTCCTTTAACTTATTTATTTATTCTGATTGGCGTAGCTCTTGTCTATATCAGGCTGACCTGACACGCTGACCCAGATGCTGCGGGATGGGTCACAGCTGGCCTGTGGTGGGTTTGTGCTTCCTGTGTAGAGTAAGTGGAGAATTTCATGTCACATTTGCCACTTTGTGTCCCACCACAGGAAGGTACCTTGCTGTCCTCCATGCTGAAGGGTCCTGTGTAAGGCTGCTTGTGGCTATGACTTAATTACTTGTCAGGTTAGAAACACATTTATGCTACAGCTCTTACTCAGAAAACAAGAGATGTCATGGACTGCGCTTTGTTTCTTTCCTTGTGTTCTAGGTGATAATTGTGGATATGTGATGGAATTGTCTAATCTTTTGTGCGGTGTTGTCTTTTGGGAAGCTTTCTGATCTCAGTTTGTTGGTGTTTAGTTGAACTTTTATTGAGGGGGGACAGATGGTGTTCAGTCTTTATAAACTGGAGGCATAAAGGGTTGGGGAGAATAACAGCACCTGCCGAGAGTGTGTCTGGTTCCAGCAGGGTACAGGCATGTTTCCAGAGAGAACTGGTTGGAGAGGGCAGAAGAAGCCTGCGGCACGTGGCTGGGACGCTAACCACAGCTGCACTTCCCTCAGTAAAGAGCCCATTTGTGGTTTATGAAAGTAGACGTCTCCCCCATTGTTAGCCAGCACAGGATACAGTGTGTGTTCAGTGGTGGTTCTACAAGTCGTGCACCAGATTCAGCCCGTTCTGGGTACGTTTGCCTTGGTAACTGAGTAAGTTACTCTGTGTGCAACTGTGTGCTGCTGTGACAGAACCTTTGGGGCTGTACTGGGCTTGAGGATGCAGATCTGAAGTAAGGATAGGGCAGCTCTCAGTTTATTTGGGAGCAATGGGAGGATTGATGGGTTAGGGTTTGGCAGGGACAGCTCATCTGTCTGCTTCATTTACAGTGATCCTTATTGAATAAAATTGTAGCTTCTGTTTTCCTGTATGCTTATTTTCCTTTCCTGTTGTGTGTTGTTCAGCAGTGCTGCTCACTTAGGACAGCCTTTTTCGTTGTCATTCATCTTCCATCCTGCAAACTTGAGTATATATGAACTTCAGTACAAGTTTTGACAAGGGTCGCTTTATATATGTTCATGGGCTCAGCAGCTTGTCATCTTTGGAATAGTGCTACCCAAAACACAAGACTCAAACTATTTAGCCACATGGATCACAGGAAAACGTCCTCTTGATAGTAGGGTAGTAGACATTGGCTAATAGGAGGCCATCTGTACTTAAGAAAGACTTTAGGAGTGAGGGATCTTTGAATGTGTACGTATGGGAATAGTAAGAAATTAATCATTAGCTTTTTTGCTTTGCAGTAAGATCACCTTCCATCTTGTTCCTCTTTTTCATCTCCCTGCTGAACCCTAAAGACGAAGAGGATACAGATGCATGTGTGTCGCTTTGGTCTTACTCCCCAGACTCAGTAAATATTTTTGTAGAATGGAACAATTGTGGCCTGGAGTGTTTCTGATTAACTATTGCACTGTGTTGGAAAATATATTTGTTTTGTGGATGTCTCCTTTGGTTGTTTTCTCATCCATTCTGACTTCCCCACATCAGTGTTATTTATTTTAAAAAGGGATTTTGGACCTACTGAACAGCCTCATTCATGCTTATGTTGATGTGCAGATAGAGGTAGGAGAAGAAAATTTTTCTTTTTTGTGACAGTTCAGTAAAGTTGGGCTCTTTGGAAGGTACATTGGGAGGTAAAATATAACCTGTTAGACTAAAACCTATGCCTTCTGGTTTTGCTTATACATCTTCATTGAAGTATGAAGGAGTTCTAGCTTTTATGTGGAAGAATATTTTGAATGTTGACTTGCTGGAGAATCTGTTGTTTTCCCTTCTACTTCTCATTTTATGAAATGATTCATGACCATTAAAGCCTCAGAAATACCAAATGAACCCACAGTTCTTTTGTCTACAGGCTTAATCATTTTCATCCTCTTTTTCAAGCTTCCCTCTCGCTCATGTTTTGCTGGAGGACATCAGACTATCCAGTGATGTTAGGCTGAGGTTTCAAACTAAAGTTTGTTTCCTTTCAGGAACATTTTTTTCCTGTCTCTTTTCTCCTTCTTTGTTTTTTGTTTTTGTTTTTTTTTTACCTCTGATATTTCATCTTTTTCTCTTCCCTGTATACAGTGTAAATTGCCAGTCGCTACTAGGGACGAGGTGAACTGAAACAGTGAATCCGTATCAACAGGGTTTTCCTGTTGCCTTATGGCAGACATGCAGTTTACTGGCCTTTTGAAAAGACAGTATTACTGTCCCAGCAAGGATAGGTAGGAGAGTAAGATACAGCGTGTTCTGAAGGGAGGAGCAGAAATGCTGCTGTCTTACCTAAAATAAATCTACCAGTAGCCTAAGGGAGAACACTTTAAAACACAGGTTAATGGCATTGCTTAACATCCAAGGGTGTTAACTGACAAGTCTTGATACAAGTGGCAGGTTTATGAGACTCCCTAAATGCTTGCAGTTGCTCCGAGGTGGAGACTGTGGGTAGCACCAGCTCATCCCGTAGCCTCTGGGAAAGCCTCAACAAGGGGCTGGCTAGCCCTGGGGCTCGGCTGGCCAGTGTGCCCTGTGCCAGTCCCTGTGCTGCTGCTCAGCTCATTGCACGCCGTGGGCCGGTGGAAGTCCTGAGCTTGCCTGTGTGCTTTCACCTGGGAGAGTGTTAGAGGTCTACCCCCATCGGCAGCAGGTACACGGTGAGTGTGGGTAGTGGTGCAGGAGGTGTAACCTGGTCTCTCACTCTCTCAGCTGCGGAAGTGACATCTGGAGAGCTAATCATTGCCCTAGCCCACAGTTACATCTGTTTCCCATGGGATGCTATTTAGGGCTACCAGGGAAAGTACCTGCCGGATCCCTCCAGTGACCCGGCTGTGCTTGTCTGTCCCAGCAGTTGGTTTTTGTGGTGGCATAATTGTACTTTACATGTCTTACACAGCCATGTAGATTGGGTGTCGAACTGGACCCACTGACATTCTCAAGTGGAACAATGAGGGAATACGTGCCAGAAACGCGTCTGTCCCTGCCTATGAATGAGAACAATGCCTGGCTGTCAGGTTAGATGAGTCTGTCCCTGTGAAAGACACGGTCAGATTTTCAGAGCAAGTGCGGAAGAATTCACTTAATGTCAAATGCTGTTGTTGGATTGCTGTATTTAGCTGTCACAGTGTGATGGAAGTTAGGGTTAGAAAAGTGTTCAGTGTTGCTGCAGGAAACTTGCATGTCATTTTGAACTCTTGACTTGCGCATAGGCCGGAGCCAAAGACACCCGGAGAGCTGCTCAGAATGTTATTTTTTCAGTTGAACTGAGCCAGGATTCTGGGACAGCGGTATCCTTACTGTCAGAGTGAGAAATAGTTATCATATTAGGCTCTCTGCGTGGCACAAACATCCAGACTCGCTTATTGCATGGTAAAAATGAGTACATCAGATACAAGCCTTCGTACGTAAAAAACATATTTTGCTTTAAAATGCGTGCTTCTCCTTTGTAGGATAATAAAAGCTAAATTTTATGTTTGCTCTCAGAGTCTAGCATTGTTTCCTAGATTTTGCTTCTATACAATTGAAATAAATAGCTTCAAGAGTGCTTGTGACTACCCTTCAAGAGGGCACAGTGATTGAAAACATCCCGTTTTCTAATATTTAGCTAAACAACAGGGAAGCAATTCCTGTTTAAAGTGTTTGGGGTACCTGGAAATGAAGCTTATGCACGCTAAATGCAGATCTGTCTGTGTTTTTTGCTCTATCCTATCCACATAGTTTAAGTTTCTCGGTTTGTGGATGTGCTCACTGGAAGTGGTGAGGTCAAAGAACAACCCAGCTTCTTCCCTGGGCTCTCGTGTGCAGAATGGTGCGTGCCAGGGTGGTGGGTGGCTTGGGAAGGCTGCCCATCACCTTCTGTAGCTGTTAGCTGCTGCGTCCCACTGGGATCCGGACCTTCCCTTCGTGGTTCTACTTTGCTTGCTGCTCCTTGGAGGAGGGAGTAAGCACCAGCGCAGCAAAAGAAGGTGCTTTTGGTATTGACCTCTAATTTGTGCACCAAGTACCTGGCTTCTGTCATCTAGGTGGGGAGGGACTTTGGAAGGCAGTGTGGTCCAACCTCTGCTCAGAGCAAGGTGAACTTAAATCAGGTTGCTTGTGGCCCTGTCCACTCAGGTTTGGAGTATCTCTAATAATGGAAATTCTTGATTCAGTGGCAATTCAGCTGAGTGAAGTTGCAGTGGAGTCAGCAGAGCTGGGCCACTCTAGGCTTTTAGCATTTTCTCTGAGATGCTGAGGAGTTTAGGGAGGTACGTAAAGCTGTTTTACAGCAAAAGGTATAGACCTGATTATGTGTCTCTGGAAAATGACTAGTAAAAGCTATTCGTCTTCACATTCTGGAGCCTTAGCTACTATTTCTTAGTATGTTGGTAATATTCAGACTTAGACAACCACATTTTTAAGACCAGCCGACCATTTTTTCAGGTGGAGTTTGTCATTCTTTTTAACTCCCAGTGCAAGCATGGAAGCACCACTCCAGTTCTGTGTGGAAATGATCAGCAAATAATTTTGAATATAGTTTTAGCAGGTCCTGGTGTTACCCATGTAAGAAGAAAATAGGCAAAAGCATCTCTAAGAATAACTGTTGGCTGATGATGTTGCTTTAAATTGTATTTCTTCTGCCAGAAAATTGGGTCCCTACATTATGTTAAACATATGTTAGCTGCTGCAGCCAAATAGTTAATAGGAGTCCTTCATTAAACATTTTCTTGCAAGGAAGAATCCCTGTGTGTTTTCCTAGGGAGAGGAAAAGCGAGTTGAGGGAAGGATTAGAACCCCTCCCCTGTATCCCTGCATGTCAGCCCAGCTGTAACTGGTGATCAGCTGTCTCTCTCACTCTCTCAGCTGCTCGCTGCCCACTCTGTCTGGTCTCTCCATCTCCTTTATTTGAGACCCATGCTTTGGGTTTGATTCAGCCTGGCTCACGCCAGCGTTGGCCGGTGCATGGCAGTGCTGCTGACAAAATTTCCGCCTGAAGCCTTGCTCACAGCAATGCCAGAAACTTCCTCCCATGGGAGCTGCAGATGGGCAACGCTTTCTTCGGGAGAGGGCTGTAATTTCCTCGAGGGGTCACAGGCAGGGCAGAGCCGGGATATACAGAATTAGCACACCCTTGGGGCAGGCTGTAGCATGGGGCTCCAGCTGCGACCCTGCCGGGGCCCTGGAGAGGACAGCCACCATGCTGGAGGTGCCCCTGCTGTTCCTGGGCTGGCTGGTGTTCCCCACTGCCAGCCTCACACAGGGCTTTTGAACACTTCAATCTCTTCTTTGGCTGTCACGTACCCTCGCTGCCTGGTTATATCTGACAAGAAGGCACGGCCAAGCTTAGTCTGATTTGCTTCCCATCATTTTATGTTTGTGTGTCTGCTCCACAAGTGCCCTCCCCACCCCAGGTTGGTGGGTAATGGCACGCAATGCGAAAGGGCTAGGCAGCCGTGCATTCTTATGTTGGGAGCAGGGGTAGCAAGGACCTGTTGGTCCTTTCCATGAGATGGTGTAGTGTTGCCCCATGGAGAAAGGAGAGCGTTTATGTGACAGTGTGTGACAGGTAGAGGCCGTGCTGCAGCCCCAGCTCGGGGCTGGCGCAGTGCTGACCTGGGGCAGGACCGCCTGTGTCCATCCAAAGGAGCTGATGTGGTCAGAAAGGACAGACAAAGCTTTACTTCATAACGAGGGTGGAGGTTCCCCACGGTTCTTCCTGAAGAAGAATATCTTCTAGTTTTGTGCACGCAGATGCTATCAGCCAGGCCTGTCACTCTCAAGCGTTAATTATCTTAATTTCCAGATTAACTTTTTTCTCTCTGCTGTTCTAAGACTTTTCTAGTTGATGACTAATGTCTTTTGATAGTTACTCAACTCATTTTGCTACTGATTTGTACTTGCATATCGTGAATTGAAGACATAATTGCTTGTTTGTTTTGGACATCTTTGATGAAACTCTGGGCATCAATCATACTGTCTCTCAGCGCCATGCCATTACAGAAATCCTTTTGTACTTTACAAGTTCATAAGTGACTCTAAAATGAAGTGAAAGACTTGTCTTTTTAAAATTGCAATGGCAACAGCTTTGTTCCTGATATGTGCTCTCTCTCCTCTGGGCTTTGGAGTGAAAGGAAGGTGCTGTGGGCACCACAGGTGGCCTGGGCTGTATAGATGCATTTTTGCTTATTTTACCATTACAAATCAGGTTTTATAGCTGAAGTCTGTTTGTAGTGCTGTTCAGGAAAACAGTTTTATAAGAATATAAAATGCTTCTTTAGTATTCATAGCCTATAATATCAGCAGGAAAATATGCTCTATTAAACACAACAGTTTAAAGTAAGTACCACAATAGAGCCTTTACAATTTGATTGATGCTTTCCACGATTTTACATGAGGTAAATTGTTATTCCCTTGAATACTTCATTTATTTATTTATGGGGTTTTATGTCTATAGTGTTTGATCACTTCATAAATATCAGTTCAAAATTAATTCTTTTTAGAGACATTTTACAAATAGGCACAAGTAAAGAATACTCTGCCTTTCAAAGAAGTAGCGTTCAGACTGTAATATAGGTTTCTTTTATAAGCTAGACAGCAGCTTTCTGACGAAAAAGTGTTCCACTGGAAAATGCACTTGTCAGGCTCAAACTGTTCCATGGAAGTACAGTTTGATGACTTTTTTTTTTTTTAAGCTAAGGACGCTGCATCCCAGTTGGAGCTTCTTGGATGTACAGCTTCGCCTACCCTGTGGACAGCCTCAAGGCTCCCAGGGTCTCTGACTTCATGGTTACTGGCACATCTAGGTTTTCCAGAGCCCCATTTTGGAAACAGATTTTAAAAAACAGGTTTCCCGTGGCACAAAAGTCTGCTCCTGACTCTTAACTTGGACCAGATGGTCCCCAAAGCCATGTACTTGCTGAGGCTGAAATTTGACAGAGTACCTAAATATCACTTTATGGTCAGCTGTTTATAAATTCTTACCAACCCGGGTCGGAAATGGGTGGTTTATGCCTGTAGGTTGTAACAGGTAGCAACAAACTCATTCTGTCTGTCTTCATAAGTTCCATTATTTCTTCTGACTGGAGAAGGTGAAAAGCAATCTCGCTTGTCTGCTTGCCAGTCTTACTTGGCAGATGATCGTGGAGCAACATTTGGCATTGATGAAGAGGGAACTCTAGGAAAGTTACATGGTTATAGCCCTGCGGGGAAGTAGCTGACATTACTAAAACTGAATACGTTGGAATTATATGAGTAAGACTTTGAGCCTGTAACACCAGTTGCAGGAGGGGAAAAGAGCCCTGCAACAAGTCCAATTGTGTTGCTCACATTCACCTCGCTTGCCACATTGCAATTAGCCAGAACCGGTGGAAGGTGATGGTAGTGGTTGCTTTGTGTTAAGTACTTTTTGGCCAAGCACTTAATGAAAAGACTATGTGTCACCGAAGTCAGTGTAATCAGAATGCCTGAAATTGCATTAACAATGCAGATCCCTAAGTAAAAACAGTATAAAAGTCCTGTTAGTTAGAAAATGTGCATAAATAAATGTTTGTATATATCGAGATTGTTTGTCTAAACTTGCTTCACCATATGAGGTAACTGTTGTTTACTTAGACATTGCAATAGTGGTGATGAAAAACCTTCTGAAAGACCAAGGACAAAATAATAATAGAAAACCCTTCCTAAAACAATAAACACTTTAAATCTGTCTCTAATCTGTATACAGTATTTTAATAAAACAGTTTCTAGGAAGCACTAGTTTATAGTTAGCTTTACTTGCATTGATCTATTAATGGCTCACAATATTAATAGAGGTTGTAAAATTTTCCGCTGATAAGATTATTAAACGTAATGCAAAAGGAGGAACATTTTATCATTTTTGAAGCTGTTCTTACTCGCTTCCTTGCATGGATAGATGCATTAAATAAATAGGACAAGTTAAATTAAAAAAAAAAAAATTGTAAGGGTCATAGAACTGTTTCACCTTTTCTATTTTTACCAATAAAATCTCGATAGGAATAGTGTCGTGTCCTGTTAGCTTTCATTGTAACCTCTAGCGATATACGTATTTGAAAGGGTAAATACAGATGAGAGGAATGAGTTGGAAGGAATAATGCCTATGGATCCATTGTTTAAGAAGTGCTATAGGACCTTCATATTCACTTCAGAGGACTCTGTCTCTCTACCTGCACCCACATCCTTGATTTTTTTGATAGTAATTTTTGCTAATGAAGCATTTACATAATTTTTTTTGTTTGGTTAATGGAATAGTTGGCATCTTTCACACATACATAGTTTTGCTTATGGACAAAATAGGGAACAGTAATAGTGCTTTAGAGTAAAGAAGAGAAAACAACATGAAGCTTAAAAATTCTCATTTAAAGAACACTATATTTACTCTGTGATCACTAATGATGATGGATGTGATCCCTCATTTTGTATTTATAATGGAGTTTTGCTCAAAATGCGCGTATACTACTTTTTCCAGGTATGGAGTGATATGAGACAAGGTTTACCCATTCTGTTGCTGCTGTTCAGATGTTACTGAGTTAATGTATTTATAATGTAATCTTCAACTGGTAAAAGTGTACATTACCTGAAAACCAACAGCCGAAGGCATATAGTGCTGCTAAAAACATACAACACTTCTAGATTTAATTACTGAAATGTATAAAATGTATATTGCAGTGATTTACTTTTTCCATTTTTATGCCGCTACTTTTAAAACATATTTCTGACTAAAAATAAGAATTCATCCTGGTTTGGTTTTTTTTTTCCCCCTAGACCAAATGTGTGTGGATCACGTTACAATGCTTACTGTTGCCCTGGATGGAAAACTTTACCTGGTGGAAACCAGTGCATAGTCCGTAAGTTAATCCAGTTATGTGTTGACTGAGGTTTATCTTTGCCCCTCCATGTCCGGGTATTTTTAATTGTGTACCAGAACTGAAATATGTTTCTATATGGTTTCAATAGCAGCTGTACATCATTTCTTTAGCATTTTAAGTATATTAAGCTAATATACAAAGTTTTGTGGGCTACAATACAGTGATGTGATACCGGTATTTAACAAAGGATTAATCTCATCCACATGTTCTGTTTAAGGCTGTGGTAAAGGGATCCAAGGAGTGTGCGGACTCTCAGAAGCGAGTAGCTGTAGAGTACGTTAATCTATTTAAGTAAATGGAAGGAGGCAACAGGATTGGGCCAACAAGTACATTTGCTCTGCTTGTTTGGACCATGTCCCTGAAATATATATGGAGGGATATAAGTATATACATGCGTATATCATAGTGCTGTACGCATATTCATTGTACACGTGTACAGTGTACCAGAAATAATTGTTAAAGGCACTGCCTAAGGCTGATAAGACCCTCTGTAGAGATACTGAGGCAATGTGCTCTCAGACAGCAATTACTACGCTTGTGTGTGTCTGGGGCAGAAATAAAGGGAGCATTATTATGCTGCCTCAGTGCCATCCTTCCTCCAAGAGTAGCCTGGTGAAACAGACCACAGCTTCGCTTTTCCAAGGAAATCTCCCTATATCTAATGTGGCCCGTTCCCAGACTTCCTCATAAGAAGATGGTGAAGGTCTGTCCCCTATAGAGATGCAGATGAACGGGGGAACTGTTTTGGAATCTGTTGTATGCAATTTAATGAGTTTGTAGCTGAATGCATATTTTCTGTCAGGTGTTTTTTATGTGTTTGGGGTTTTTGAAGCATATTTTAAAGGCATTTATGTTTTCTTTATAGCAATCTGCAGACATTCCTGTGGGGATGGATTTTGCTCTAGACCAAACATGTGCACATGCCCAAATGGTCAGATAGCCCCCTCCTGTGGTTCAAAGTCAAGTAAGTATTTCTTCTGTGTCTTTGGTATTGCTTTTTTGAGTCTGTGAAGCTACTTAGGTATGTAAGATTGTTCAGTCGTCAATATTTAAGACAAATAACCTCTGAGTCACCAGACGTACTTTTACCACAGGAGGGAAGGCGTAGCCTGCTATGATGAAACTGAAGAATGACTCAGAGACTAGCTATTGGGGACACTCTCTTCTGCCAAATTAAAACCAAATCAGTTTTATTGGAAGGTGTGTTGATTTGCCACTTTGTAACACTATTTCCAGTCTTCCTTGCTTTCTGGAAAATGCCTTATCTCTGTTCAATGCTAGA
Source organism: Rhinoptilus africanus (assembly GCA_013400135.1). Taxonomy (NCBI): domain Eukaryota; kingdom Metazoa; phylum Chordata; class Aves; order Charadriiformes; family Glareolidae; genus Rhinoptilus; species Rhinoptilus africanus. Next base: position 43,557 of record VXBO01004328.1, read on the forward strand.
CATGCACACATGTACAGCACAAAAGTTGTAATGACAGAGAGCTGATCTGTGGACAGTTGTCTGAATTTGAATTGCTTTGCAATTCTACTCTCGTTTTGGGGGTTACTAAGCTGGACACTATGCTGTATTTTACATACATAGGCCTACAAGTATTACAGCATTTCTTGGCCAGGCTTAGTATGTACCTTCTGAATCTAATATCGCTCACCTAATGCAGCTGATACTTTTGTAGGTGCTAGGCTACGGATGCTTTGGAAATTAAACTTTTCTGAGAGATAACTTTTCATGGAAATGTTGGGATTTCAGGTTTTCAAGGGAAGTTCCTCACATCCAGAAAAAAAAAAGTAAAATTAATTTAATTAAATGAACCAGATAGCTGAATGGCTAAATGGTAGAGTATGTGGTAGGAAGTAAGATTTTCTTTGGGATAGTATCTCGGTTGATATCTGAGATGCCAGCTGTAATCTCCACTCTGTTCTCATTTGTGTACAGTGCTTGTCTCTTAGCATGTAGATGATTTTGATTTTTATGTAAAGCGTGAAGTTTCTGGGAAGAACTTTGGGGGAAACTGATTCCCACAAATGCCTATAACTATCTGAACAACATGTTAACTGAAGTCAGTGGAGGATACACTCAGCTGGGGTCTGTAATATTATGCAAAATGGTCATTCTTTTAATTCTGAATATCTTTTCACATTCGGTGTGTGGTCTGCTTTGCCCCTGTATTTTTTACTTTGCCATTTTTTTGCTTTCCTAATTGATAAGAGTTTTCCCACATAACTGGCCACTTCAGCTAGTGGCTTTAGCATCCTTTTCATGCAATAACAGTGGAAAAACAATAACAACTGTGGAATGTAGTGGAATGGCATGTACTAAAATGGTAAATATTGTTCTTTGTAGTTCAGCCCCTTTCTCAGGCTTCTGTGATGTCTGTTAGGGAGAGGCCAGCATGAGGAGGATGTGGAGCAATGGAGCTCCCAGAGAGTACTGGAAGGAGGAAGGGTGCAAAGTGCTGCACAAATGTGTGTGGTGGTGTGTTCCTGCCTCGGTTTGCAGCTACTGGTTTACCAGGTGCATACGCCTTAATTCTGTAAGCCAGTAGAGGAAAGTATGACCTTCTCCCAAGTCCCCTTCAGGGTACAGAAGGAGAGATATATGCCTACATCTGTTACATGTTTTGGCACCTTTGTAGAAGCAGGGAACGAGTGAGCTTTAGTATTACCTCATTTTTTTCTTAGGCCACACTGAAGTATTTCATGAATCAAGACTTAAAAGAAAAATAGAGTATGAGTAAAGTTACAGTTCTTCTGGTGGTTCTTCTTCTGAAATATTCTACTATTGATCTCCATAGTTTTGCCTTCATTGGAGTTGCACAGATAAATGGGTGCAGAAGGACTTTACTACAGTTTTTAATCAAGCAGCTTCTAAAGCCTATATGACATAGCTGTTTTGTTTGTTGACAATTACTTCTCCTAGATATGAACATTCTACTAATCACAAGGTTTAATCAGTGCTGACATTGTATTCCTACAAGCAAAAGTGTCTTGAGTTGTAGAGACAAAAGACTCTACTGCCTCTCTACGCTCTTGGGTAATTATGTTTATGACCCAGCACCTCATTAGAACTTATAGATCCTACACTTTCTGTAAGTCACATGCTCTGTTGGCACTGTAGACAAAAGCCATGAATATGTATTTACGCAATAGACCACAATGACTTAGATCTGCTGTTAGGAAACAAAGTAAACATAAACATAAAAAATACTGTTTGACATCAAAGGGTTACTGTCAACTCTAATTGGCAACAGTTAATACTTTGTGACAATATGCATTCATAAAATCTTATTTTAATTATATGTTTTAACAAATAAGAAAAAACTCTTATTAAAGTAATAAAAAAAATTGAAAGTGAATGATACAATTTTTTCACATTCAAGATACAAATATGAGCACCACGATTTCTCAGGATTAAATGTGTGGCTTCTGATATGTGAGATGTGCCTGAGTTGCCTTTTGGGTATTTTAAAATATGTCTGTCTTTAGTACTTAAGAAATAAGTAGTGGGCACACGTTTTATAGCATGTACAACTGTAGGCAGAAACTGAATTCGTGGTAGCTCTTATAGATTGGTTGTCTGCTGGAATCAAATAATTAATACAGATTGGAAAGCACGTGGATTGGAAAGCACAACAAAGCCTTCAAGTTGAATTCTTACACAGGTCAGTTGTTGGGACTTTCTGGTTACGAGTCAACTTTAGGAATCTGATTTGTGGTTGAAAAGATCAACTGGTGGTTTTCTCGGTGGGGATTTTCGTGACATCAGTGAACTTGCTGGCAGAGTAGTGGTTATTTCTGTGTAATTAGTGAATTTTTGGGCATGCTTACAGTAGGCTTGGAGATAAGATTGCCAGGTTTGGAGGCATCCCCCCCCGCCGGCTCTGATGTGTGGGTGGCTCTGAGGTTGCAGGTACACGTGTGGGGAGATGTCCTACACCCTGTGCTGCCCCGGCTCTGCCGTGGCTGCTCCGCCGCTACCTCCTACGCCACCTGGGCCACGGCTGCTTTGGCCGTGTCTGCTCGTGCTGCAGCCGTGCCCCTCTTGGAGCTGCAGAGCCCATCCTGCCGTGTTGTTGGAGCTGCTGCTCTGCCCCAGTGGGAGCCGGGGAGGGCAAGTGAGGAGGAGGAGGGTCTCTCCTTCAGCATCAGACACCCCCCGCTGCCCCCAGGGTCACGTGTGTCTCTGAGCTCAGCCGCTGCTTTTGCTTCCAACCTCTTTTAATCAGAATGGCTTGGGCTGGCCTGGGCAGGGAGGGCGTTTGCTGACAGGGCTGTCTCTGAAGGAGGGGAGCCATGGCAGGGGCAGCCAGAGCTGCTGTGGGGTGGTTCAGGGGCAGTGGGGGAGATCTCCTTTCAATGGCAGTAAAACCTGGAGCTCAGCCGCTTCCCTTAGATCCTGCTGCTCTCAGAGGTGGTAAAAGGTCTTGAATTTTAAATGTTTCCAGAGTTTTCAAGGCTGCTGTGGGTTTTCTCAGCACACCCTGCAGGGCTGCAGGCCCGTGCCCCATCCCAGTGCTCGCTGCCATCTCTCCCCTGAGTCAGTCACTCGACAGGAGAAAGCACGCTGAGCATCTGGGATGCGATGAGGCCGTCATTCCTTGTTTACAGCTCCTGGCAGGCGAAGCCCTGCGTCATGCATGGCCGGAGTTGGGAGCGTTTCCTCGGCAGTGGCACAGGGAGAGGGGAGGCGTCCTCTCCCGCCGGTACCTGCTGGCCGGCCGTGCAGGCAGCCCTTGGCTCGCAGTGCCGGGCGAGCGGCTCCCCCGGCTCTCCCAGCTCTCCCACCTGAGGATCGCAGACCCTCAGGCCTCACCTCTTTTAATTTAGGATGGCAGAGCAGACGACGACGTGTGTTTTACCTTTTGGCTGCTTGGTGAGCTCCCAAACCTTCCGTGAGGGGTTGTGGTGTGATAGTGCTGGCGGTGCGATGAAGTCTTTACTCAGTTTTGCTGAGAATTCATTAGGACAGACAGGACCTTGTTACGCTTAAGCGCGCAGCTTGTTGTTCCACATTGATAAAGAAGGCAAACATTGCCCACGCACAGAGCGCCTGTGGATGCGTTTGGTCTCACTGGCTCTTTCGCAGGTTTATAAAGCTGTGCTCCTGCAGTTACTCCTGGTTTGACCTCAGAAGTTTCCAGCACAGACTGTTTACAAATTGGACCCAAAAGAGTAAAATAATCGATGAAAAGCAATAATTTATTAACGCTGTTAACATTTCCTCTGTGTGCTGGGGAAAGGCAAAGCTATATGCATTGCTTTACCAGCCTTCTGGTAATTCCTGTGCTTTTTCCTTGAGTCTCTGTCAGTGCGATACTTTGGATCAGGTTATTTCATTTACTGGAATATCTCTGCTGACATTAATGGAATTGTTGATATAGCTGAGAAAAGAGACTCTGGACCTGCATTAATATGCTACTTTTCAAAAATGCAATTTTAAAATCATCCTTTGAGCTTCAGACAGCCTTCGCATATGTTTCTATAAACTTTTGGAAGCGTAATATTTCATAATAGTACATATGATTTTGGAAATACTATTTTCAGTATTCCCTCAAAAGAGGGCAGAAAATAAATTATTAGTTTTATGATTGTACGTCACTGATTTTCTTGCATGGTAATAAGGAAGAAAGCTCACTGATTTGAATGGCTCTTTTTAATAAAGATGTCTGGATGTCCCAGCAGTCTCCCATAACGATTTTAGTTTAAAAAGGAGGAAGAAATATTTTACCTTGGAAAAGTTCCTTCAAGAAGCAGTAAGACAAATTATGGAAACTTTGTGTATGTGCTATGTGTAAAACCACTCCTTATCCCAAAATGGGGAAATATACTTTACTTTTACTTGAAAAAATAATATGAAAATCATAATATAAGCTACTGTTAACCTTTTTATCTCAAATGTAGTTCAAACTATTTAAATGGCTTTGGTCTTCATGTGGGAATGGAAATTAGCTCTTGGCATAGCTTGCTCTAATTGAAATCAGTTTGTGGTTTTTAAGTTCCTTCCCTGCTTGACAGATGATATCATTTCCTATGCTTTTTGTAATCCCCTCTGTTTTTCTAAGATTGTATAAAGCTAAGTTGAACTACACATTTTAAAGTAACTATACACCTTTTTCTGACCTACTTAGGACATTGTCCAAAAATCTTCAGCAGAAATTCACTCTGTATTTGCAGACAATTTTACTTTTTGTTGAGGAATGTTAGTACATTTTTGTTGCCTGAAGTACATCCAAAGTAGAACAAAGATGTATCGTAACTAATAGGCACATAAGAAATGTAAGGTACAGTTTTTACTTTTGTACTTGAAGAATTAAGCGTACCGGTGTTTTAAATGCTAATTGTTTCAAATCCTTTCTCCAATTGCATGTTTAACTTCTGTTCTGTGGATTCGTATTTCTATAGAAGGCAATACAATTGAAATGAGTATTTCTACTTGAAAATAAAAATAAAATTCCATTCACATACTTCTGAACTGTAAAAAAGCCAAATGATGCTTAAGGGCTTTGTGCAAGAGGAAGAATTCGGTGGTTGGCATGGCACCTGTGCGCAACAGGCTCTGGCGGGACATGCAACTTCTGGTGTTCAGTCCTAAGCACTTCAGGCAGCGCGGTGTAGGTATCCAGTGCTCCATCACAGTCTGATGAAATGCTGATCTGACCGTAATTGTATCTGGGGAGGAGCCTTTCATGTGGTTCCTGTTCAGAGGGAAACCATTCCCCGGCTGCTTACTGGAGTGCCTGCCCCAGATCACAGCTGTGTCAGACAGCGGGACCTGCACGGAGGCTCCCAGTTTGTTGGGAGGCCTGCCCGCTTTTCTGTGCCTGATGAAGAGCCTGACATACTTTAAGTTGTTCCTGAGCTTTAGTTAAAAAATATTTTTGCCCCTATTACTAGAAAAACGCAGCACAGACTTTTACGCTTTACTGGCCTGGGAGTTAAGCGGCATGTTGATCGTTATAAACGGTGGGGCTGCGGCTCCCCCGCCCCTGCTGCTGGCAGGGGAAGGTTGTTGGCTCTGGGGAAGCGCTGTCTGTGAGCTCCGCAGCCCTCAAGCGCAGCAGCCGGCAGCAGCTTCACCTGGAGATGGGGTGAGCCCACAGATGGCATACAGAAAGAAATCCGTCTGTTATTTTTCCTTTTTATGCAAGAATTCCTGCCTGGGCAGATCAGCTTCTGGTGATGCATGTTGGCAGAACCTGGCTGTCTTCAGGAACTTCCTTATATGCTTCCCTTTAATACTTCCTTCCTCCGTTGCCCAGATGCTGAGACTGTCTTTCTTCTTGGTGGTATCTGCCAGAATTTTAGTACTTTTCCCTTATTGGTGCCCTTTTCTCATGATTGCAAACTAGGAGACAAATTCTGTGATGCTCAGATGAAATGCCTTTGACTTCAGTGAATAAGGGTGGTATCAAATTCTTGCACCATGCACTTATAGTCCTTAGGAACCATAAATCAGTAGTGTTTTCTGTACTGCTGTTTTAAGTATCTATACTAAAATATTGCATCTTAGGTTTCTAATACTGGTTTCTCGTTCATAGAATCAATCACTGAAAAAAATATCCCTTAGCAGACAGTTAAGTGTTTCTGAGCGGTTTGATTTTACTGAGGAAAAATCTTTTTTCCTTTCCAGTACAACACTGTAACATCCGGTGCATGAACGGAGGTAGCTGCAGTGATGACCATTGCCTGTGTCAGAAGGGATATACAGGAACGCACTGTGGACAGCGTAAGTACACTGTTATTCATGTGGGTACTTTGTACAGTTAAGTAATTCTGGGATGTGTGGGTTGGGCACCCTTTAGGACTAAATTTCAGCTGATGTTGAGCTTGTTTTTGATCAGGTACAGTGGAATTTTACAGGAAAACACATGACTTTGTAATGAATGCCGAGTGAATTCTTTCAGATCAGGACTATTAAAATAAACATCATGTGAATTCATAATAATTGGATATAACTTGATCCTGCGGTTCTCACACTACCATAATTCCCATTGACCTCCAGGGCTTCCCACTCACTACAGCAATAGGCCATACATGTAGAATTTACATGGGATTCAGTTTTCAGGGTTTTTTAGACAAAATTAAGCTTTTTAATACCCCCTTGTTTTAATTTCAGGGGTTTGCTTCAGACTTAGCTAGTACGCTTTAGGAATTTTGCTCATTTTGATGTTGTCTTATTAGAGTTGATTGATGTATTTTTGATTTCCTCAATCAATCCTGAGCCAACAGCATTCCTGGATCCTGTGATCGAAATCTCTCCCAAACTGTCTGTGGTGGTGTCTTGCTCTTCTTGGCTGGAATGCTGTGAAGAAACTGAAATAAGGATGTAGACACTGCTTTTAACCAAGGCTGTCATGTTGCTATCTAGTGAACTATTGGTCTGACAGAGAAAATGTGTTTAGCTCATTTAATGAAAACCTTTTGTGCTCTGTCAAAATCAATGGCACACTTTACATGAACTTCAGTGGGACCAGGAATTTACCCTAATAATCTGGAAGAGGATCACATGGTGAAAGGATTAAGAATTGTATTTCTGCCTTCTCTGTGAAATATCGAGTGGATAAAAGAGGATAAATGGAAACCTTCTTTTTGCTGAAATGAATGTTGAAACGGAGCAAAGAATAACATTACTCAACGAACATCCAATTGTGTTTAAAAGCCCTTTTTTCATGTGAATGTTGTGATTTCTGCTTATTTTTGAGGGGAATTGCTTTTGCAGTTTATTATGAACAAAATTGGGTTCTGAATCTAGTGACAGCATTGTACAGGGGAAGAATATCCTGGATTAACTTAGTCAAAATAGCTATTGATTGCATTTTGCTATCCTAGTTGATAGCATGAATTATTGAACACCAGCAATCAGCCTTTTGATACTGGATTGTTTTTCTGTGATGGTAGAGGTACAAATATATTTTTAAATTTGGTTCTGAATAGGGAAAATGTTGAGGATTTAGAGGTGAGAGTCTCTTCTGCACCTTCTATCTGCAGTCTTTACTATTTCAGTGTTTCTTTGTTGAAAATTTGAAAGATGTTATTTTGAAGTTATGGAATTGTCTAGCTATCCCAAAGAGAAAGGCTCTGAGAGGTCAGAAAAGCTGTGATTGTTACTGTGTTTATATTATGCTCCCTTGAAAAGATGATGACTTCGTGATACTAACGAGGCCAGGAAATAGGAAAAGATCATAAGTAGATTCTGGAAAATAAAATGTCCTGTCCTGTTATGTTTACCATTTTTATCAGTTTATCTGAGCTAGTCAAGTGCACACCTTCATGTCTTTCTGGAAATAGCTCAATAAAGATTACTTTTGCTTCCCTCTTGTACAGCTGTCTGTGAAAATGGATGTCTAAATGGAGGGAGATGCGTGGCTCCGAACCGATGTGCTTGCACATATGGCTTTACTGGACCCCAGTGTGAAAGAGGTATGTGCCCTAAAACAGTGGAAAAAAAATTGATGTTCCAACTTGCTTAACAGTAACTTTAAAATACTTAAATAGTAATATGAAGTAAAATATTTAAATAGTAATATTTTATTGCTGTCTATGAATAAGGTAGAATGGAATTAACATTCTTGTAGAATGCAATGTAAAGAAGCTTTACTGAAAGGAAAGCTGCAGTCTAAGAAAACTGTGGAGATCTTAGTTATGCAATAGCATATTAAAAATTAAATTTAAAATGAAAATGGTAACAACTTTCCTAAGTGGTGTTTTTAATGGGAAAGAAAACTTTAGCATCGATTCATGAAACATTAGATCTTTTCTTCTTTTGTGATTTTTATATATGAGAAATGTTGATTGGTATGATATAATGGTTAGTACTTCAGTTCATGATAGGTTTGCCGAGTGTAGTTTTCTTTTCCTGGGGCAAAAATCCCCATTCATTTACTCTTAACAGTAGGGTTGTCGAGCCACTGCCTATTCCAATATATAGTTGAATTGATTTGATTTGTTATTATTAGTCTCAAGACTGTAAATATTTTTTAAGTAGCATTTTTAGCAATATGTGACCTTCATAAGGATAGAGGCCAGGATGAAACACACATGCAACTGATTAAGGCCTTTCATTGTTTACTTTTTTGCTATGAAAACACTACGATGGAAGAGGTGGCAAATAAAAAATATTGATAAGGGTTTTCACTCAAACTTCAGTTTCTAAGTCATCAGCAAAGCTCTTTGTATCTCTCATACATTTGCTTACCAATGATAAGCAGCATCTTGCCTCTGTCTTTAGCATGTTTTGTTTTGGCAGAGTTTATTCAGTTCTTCTTTCCATTTTGTACAGTTTTATTGCTATCAATTTTAGCTTTTTATTTGCATATCCATAGTGATAATCACAGGAGTTTCCATGTGAAAACATAGCTGTACCAACTGTCTTATCTGGTATAAGGAATATTTTTCAGCATTATTAAACCAATTTATTGGTTCATTTGAGAGTCATATAGTGAACAATGTGTAGATATAACCCTTATGTTGAATTTTGTAATATTAAAAATAAAACGTTCATTTCTTAGAGCTATCAATTGATCTGTTTAATTAATACTCATACAAAAAGATTGCGTTACATATCTATGAAGCTGGGACAGAGTAGACATTAATAACCTGGTTTTGGGCTTGCGTGTAGGGGATGTGCTTAGAAATTTCTGTCGGTGAGTGTGTCTGATGATCCCTGCTGTTGGTGCTGCAGTAATGGTTGGCTTTTTCATATGGAGAGCATAGGTGGGTGATGCAGAACAGCAAGCCTTGGCAGACCAAAGCTTTTCGTTCTGTGCTAGAGCAGATGGTAGGATGAAGCAGGTATTTCCTGCACTCCCTACAGCAGATAAAATTGCTGTGTTGGCCCTGCGTGTAGTCTTACCTGTTGTCCACTCTGATGTTGTAAAAGTAGTTCAAACTGATGGTGAAGTTTTTCTGAAGATTGAAAAGTAGCTCTGTTCTGAGTCTTGGGATCTTACTGCTGGAGAGGAGTAAGAGGAATGGAAAATCAGGTTACAAATCCTAATTTTGACGAGAGTGAAGGCTTTATAGGTAAAGGATATACTGAATATTACTGCAAAGGCTTTGAATTTCAAGCAATGACTCCATGGGTGAAGGGTATGAGCCTTCAGTCCCATGAGGAGATGTAAAGTGCAGGTTCAGAAGATTGTTCAATGCTGCTTTTATGTTGCCTGATCTGTGGGCCAGTTTGACTTCACCTCATTAGGGCAAGTATCGAGGCTGAAGCTTGCTAACAGCTTCAGTGCTGTCCCTCAGGGCTCCTGCCTTGTGTTGGGCGGAGTGAGAAACTAGTGACACAGAGCCATTTGGGCCAAATCATGCCGTCATGCAATCCCATGCATGTTACTGAGCACAACTGAGGTGGAAATCTGTAGCTTGTATGCCTCATCCATAGGCAGTTTTTACTTAGAACATGTGTTTGATTCTATAGTTATCAATAAAAGAGAAAATAGTCATTAACGGGCTGTAGTATTCTGGCTAATGCTTACTGCAGTATTGAAGCCAAATGATAGTCATATCTTCCTAGAAAACCTCTGAAATTTGTCTTCTTTCACAGAGACTTCCTGCAGCCTCTCTACCTAGCTGAGCTAATATGTTCCCCTCCTCTAAAAAGGGTGTGGTGGATTTTGGTCCCATAATCACATTATGCCATCAGAAAAACTTTTTCTGAAGATAACTTTTCAAGTATACACTAATGCTGGTCTTAGAATAACTTGCATTGTTCAGCACATGCACCTGTGTGGTCATTAGGGAGTTGTCTGGCTGCATATGATTTTACACATCTGTCTGCTAAGTAAGAGGTCCATATTTTGAGTCTAGCTTTGGAAAGTTATGTGAATTTGTGACACTCCCTGGTGGGCTTCTGATGTATATATGGCTGGATGTTATCCAGTGAATTGACAAGATTCGTGCCTTGTGGAGTAAAACTGTGTCTTTATTAGAAAAAAGAAAGGGGGGGGGGGAAGAACAAAACAAAACCAAAGCATGTCTATGTATGGAGGTGGGGGGGGGGGGGCAAGAAATTACTCAAGAGAAATAGTCTCTTAAACTATCCCATTTCTGGGGGAAGCAGGAGAGGCAGACTGTTTTGAAAACATTGTTTCTGGATATAAATGTAATGTGAAGTGATACGGTTTTGTGGCATGCAAATTCTCCATCTGTTTGGCTGTGGTTTGACTTCTAGGTTATGCCATGCCACAAACTAATAGTGATGTAAGTAATTTACTGCTGCGTATCATGCAGTGCTTTTCTCTACAAGCATCAACTAATAGTAACAGTCACAGAGTGTTTGTGGCACGTATGTCACAGACCAGAGAATATTCAAACCTTTGCTGCATATGTTGTAGCTTAGAACTGTCTTGAATAAAACAATGTTGAAGCAACGAAATTCATGGGGGTTATTCCAACAATCTGATATGGAAAACAATTAAAATGTTGCAGGTGGTTGTAGCAAAGTTAGAGCCAGTTTCTTACGTCCAGAAGCAAGTTGAGTCTACTGTTTTAAGTAGTTTTTTGCATACATTTGGTCCATATTTGTAATATAAATCAGCCTGATTGGTATTACCTCAGTAAATGGTGACCATATGATTGTTAATGAAGGTCTAAAAGACTTCTGTGTAGGTCAGTAGCTTCAAATACATGCACAACGGAAGGGCTTTATGTGCTGGAAGACAATGCAGCCTACTCCATCAAGTTTGTGGCATGCGTATTTTTATGTATTTATTCAGTCATTCTTTGAGAGGGTAAGAGCTGGCCTTGGACAGTTTTCACAGTGTTGGCAAACAAATTGCTTTTTGTATGTCTTAGAAGTGTTGGTGATGGTAGAAAAAACTGTAAACATGAGCAAAAGGAATTTTTAAATTCACTATTATCAGTTGAGTTCCTTGTCTTGTTCTGGGAGTGTGTACCATATCACTGGTGAGATAAGCTTCATCAGAGCTGGACTGATGACTGTAGCGTGGTCAGAAGTGGTACACATGTATGATTAGCTCCTAAGCTGTTGTCTATGGTGTTTGGCACCTTTCCAGAGCAGGGTGGGCCTCCTGGGCATCCTGTCAAGTATATGCAGGTGTATCGTAAGTACAACAGACCTGGCTTTTTTGTGGGATAATGTTCATTAAAAAAGGTGAACTTGACATAAGCTAAACAGTAAAAGCGTGGTGGAGTTGGAAATGCTTCCTACAGCAATTTAAGACACATTTAAAATACATAGTCCAGAAAAGAAAATATTTCATGGATATTGGCTCAGTTGAAATCTGAACTTCAAGGATTCCTTCTGGAAGGTGCTGAATTCTCTGGCTGCGATCCAGTGATGGGCTTTGACATGCATTTAAATTCAAACCTGAGATGTCAATATGCTTAAAATTATGCAAGTGCTTAGGGGCCTTGCTGGATTTTGGCCCAGGCTTTCAGAGTCAGTTAAGATCTGAGAGATGCACTCAGCTTTCAGCATATCACCTAGTCGTATTGTTAATGAAAAGAAATCACAGGTATTAGACGATGAAGATGCAAGAAAAGCAAAATTTCCTCTACTGGTTAAAAACTGGATGCCATCTTTATGCCATTTGACTTTTAATGCTGAGCAACTTGAGTGAGTTATGGATTCTGCAGTTCCTTTTAGAGTGGCTGAAGAGATTGAGAGCAGAGACTTAGTTTATGTTCCCCTGAGGGTGATTCAGAACATCGACAGCTCTTTTTATTGTCTGTAAAAGAGCCTAGAGGATTTAGCTGGCTATATGAGATGCCCACGTTTGGGTCATGTGAAAACATCCCTATGTCATGCACTTTATTAAAGTCCAGAGGAAAAAGTGATGTTAGAAGCACAGAGAGAACAAATATCCCTATCAGATTTGGTAGAACTGTGTCCTCCAAACTTGTTCATAAAAGCTTTCTTGACTCTTTGAATCTGTTTCTCTTTAGACATTGGGATGTTTATACTCTAAGAGGGTGACTTCTATATAATATAAAATTGTACATTGTTGTTATCCTTGCATTGCAAAAATGCAATGAAATGTGCTTTTCTTTTTCTGTCTGGATCCATTTAGAGGAACACAGTGGAAGCTTAGAATGTGTTACAGCCCTGTTTGTTTATTTGAATGCTTGTGACAACATCAGGGGCTCAATCCTGCTGCATTTTGGAGTTTTGCCACTCGCTTCGCATGGAAGCAGAATTGGGCCTGATGTAGTTCAAATATTAAAGTACCACGTGTGTTTTGTTTTTTTCTGGACTCAGAATATGAGCAAGTGATTGCTTTTTCTTCAAACAGAGTCGTTTCTGTACTGCTCTCTTCATGGCAGGAATTTTTGCATAATTTTTAATTATATTTGGCCATTATTAAAAGTTCCCAGAATTAATGCCATATGTAAAAATATCTTTCCCAGAGCCTCCCTATGAAAACGCGGCCGCTGAAAGTGGTCAAGAGTAGTATAGTGCTGTGTATGTTTTCTTCTTTATAAATATTACAACGGGTAGAATGTTTTCACAAAGAGGACACTGCACCCCTTAGTGTGCCCCGTCTCTGGTATTTAGTCTAAATGGAAAGTAAATAACAAAGTGTAGATAGCAGTAAAAGTATGTTCCCAAAGCCTTATGTTGCATTTAAAGTAGTATTGCAGCATATGGTAGCTGGCAGACTTTTGAATAAACTTGGTTTCTGTAGCTGTCTTCCAAGAAACACATCTGTTGACATAGACATGTAGTTTCTGCAGCCCTGTAACATGAATGCATGTACAGTATTGTAGTAGCAAACTAAAGGATGGCTAAGCTTGAAGGCCTGGAATAAGGACTGTTGCATGCCATTTTCCCCCTGAAAAATGGCTTCAGGCTGAAGATAAATATATTTCAGACACAGAGTGATGTTTTACTGTCTTTAAAATAATTTGAATACATATTGCCACCCTTCATGTCTTTCAGTTTTAATACAAAAATTCAGTATCAGTGTCTTAGATTATCTTTTCTTTAAAAGGTTGAGGTAAATGGATGAGGAGCTTTTAAGTTTTAAAACTGAGGTGCAACCTCAATGTGCAGCTTAATGGTGAAGTCAGCCTCCGCAGAACAACTGTGTGATTTAAGATGGTTTATAATGCTTAGTCATATAATCAATAGATCTCTGCATCAGAACTCAATACTAAGCTCAGTCTGTTACTTAATGCCAAAAAGCATTTTTAGGATCTTGTGTATCTGAAGGCTTTTATCCATTGTTCTGCTCCTTGCAAATACACCCTATAAATGGTCCTGTGTTGCTTTCTCTATGCTTTGTGCATCTCGAGGTATCATATAGCAAGTTTTAAAATGTTTCTTCAGATATATGCTTAAAGGTTAATCAAGATCCATACATGATTCAGGACATATGGGCTTAGGTCTCTTGTGAGATGTGAGGGCTCCAACTTTTGTACATGAAGCTGAACATTTACATTTTGTTCCAAATTGAGTTTTGATTTCAGTCAAACAAATCCAAATCCAAAGTTTTCATTCAACTATTTGGCAACCCTTTCTGTATTTCCATGCCTTCTTGATTGGCTGCTAAGGGCACTGACCTTTAGATGTGCAGTAAGGTATTATTTGGACTTTGTTTTATTTTGATTTGATTTTAGTTGTAACATACAAAGAGATGCATACAAATTTAACCACAAATTGAATGGTCCATATTTTGGTATGAATTATAATACAAGCATTTGAATGAAATAACTGCGTCGTTGTGATTGGTAAGATTTGATTCTTGCATGTAGGACATGGAAGGGACTCACAGGAGAATCACTGGGATGGTTTGCTGGGTGCCACAGACAGCTCTGCTGTTGGCCCTGCTGCCTGCCTCCGGGTGTGCTGCCGGCCTGTGGCATGTGTTAGCTGTGCAGGAAATTCAGTTCTGCTCTCTTGCAAGACGGGCTGAACCCTGCGCTGGCTTTGCTCGTGCACGGCACTTGCTGTCTGCCTTGTACTGCCTCAAGAAGTGAAAAGCAGAGGCCTGTGCTTTCATCAAGAGGTTTTGTGGAAGTTATATGCACAAAGAGATGTCTACGTTTGTTTGGTTATGGGATGCTACATTAATATAAATAGGACTTTTATATACACAGTGCAGGCAGTTGAAAGATATAACTTCCCTGAATGGCCTGTACTGCCAGATCTGTGCTCTGTGGAGCTCCAGGGAGAACTGGGAAGAGTCTGACTGATGTGTTGTATCACGAAAGTCAGATTTTTTGTGCGTGTGCGAAAAGAATGAGTCAGCTTTTATTGATTTTGGTTGTCATTGCAACACAGTGTTGCATTTGAGGCCTTCAGAATGAGCGTCTTCAAGCCGTTCCTCCTTTCCTAGTACCATTGGAACATCCCCATTTAAAAAATTTCAGCTATCTGCCAATTCCTGGGTCACTACAAAACTTGTAGAATGTAAAATAGCTAAGCACAACTAATTTCTCATGGAACTTTCCATAGAAAAGATGCTTTTGAAATGGTGACTCCTAGAGTTGAATATAATATGGGGAATGAGCAAGTGCAGCTGAGCACTTATCTAACAGTGCCCATTTAGCTGATTATGGATAAAAATGTTCCTTCTTTGGGCTGCAATATATTTTCATATAAGAAAGCACAGCTGCCTGAAATCTTCTCATTTGTTACACTGAAAACAAACATTTTCCTTTTGAATCACCCTGAAATTTTATATGACTATTTTCCATTCATACTTTTTTTTCTTACTGAGCTGGTAAGATGAAAATTTTTTACAGTTGCAACAGAAAAAAAAACCCCAAATATAAGTATGTATGATACCTCAGTCAAGTTTGTGTTACAGACTTCATTTCTTGTTTGTGCTCTTGTTTTTTAAAGTGATTCAAAACTTTCATGATTGTCAGTTCTAACAAAGAAAAGAAAAAAGAGAACCTCTTTTAAAACATAGATCATACCTAATGCAAAGATAAACTGACAGGGGCATTTCCAAGTAAAACAATTCTTTTATGTAGGTCAGCTGCAAAATGCTAATGATGAAAATGCATCTTAAGCAGAGGTGCTCAAAATGGACAGTGTAACTGTTTGTTCACATGTAAGTTTCCTTACAACATATTGTAACAGAGTTGATGAAATCCCTTTAAAAATCAAAACTTTTCTAAAGTAAGCTGTTACATTTAGAAACCTCATATCCTACCTCAACATAAAAGTTGCTAAAAGTTATAGGAATAACCACCTAAGAGCTGCTGTAAGGGCAGTCACATTCACACTTCCAATTGGCCTGGAGAAGTTCACAAATAATGACTGAGTGGTTTTTATATGTATTTTTTTTTCAGTGACAGCTTGTACGGTTTGGCACTCTAGAGAAGTGCTGTAGGAAAAGAAAAGAGGCCTAAATAAGGTCTGAAAAGAAAGGAGCCCTAAGAGAAAGATCACACTCCAAATTCTCCTCTGCTTTAAAACAGAGCCTAGCTTTGCACTACTTATCCAGAAAAAACTGCTTTTGGAAAAAGACAGAATTACCTTACGTAAAGAAACCAAGATTCAATATTTCTCTTTGTAGGAAGATGTGTAAAGGCTAGGGATAAGTAATTAAAAGCGTGAAAGTTATTAAAACTGCATGTGTGTGTGTACGCACATATGTACACACATGGTTTTGTATTTTAAGAACAGAAATAGGAAATCTTGTAAGCACCTGGTTCATTCTGTGTCATTCAAACCTGCTAGCCATTTAAGGAAGATCCAGTGCTAGCATTGTCCAAGCATTCATAATCCTTGATGTTTTGCATTTTTTCATATTTGTGTGCTCTACCATCTAGAGGGTGTTCGTCCTGTGACAGTGATGGAGTGAGTGCTGTGAAATGAAAGCGTATGTTATGCTGATAATATCTAGTGTACTTGCCTAATAAAATCCTCAAAATGGAAGAGTTAGTTTAAAAATATAAAATAAGCTGACAAAATTACAGTGGTTCATGGGATGTAGGATAGGGAATGGTTTTAACTCCTAGTAACACCAGTAACTACGGACATGCTGTCAGGTGAATTTTCCTGTTTGCACTTGACGCTGTCTGTACTCATCTGCTTGTCACATAGAACAAAAAGACTAGGAGACCCATTAGGTACTTGACTGATAATTTCACCTAATTTATGAGGAAACTGCGTCCCTCAGTGATGGGAGATTTTAGGATCTCAAAATCTCCTATGTCTGCTTAAGTTTTGGAGAACTACAGCAAGAAACGAGGCAGTGAACATACAGTGGAAAGAGCATGCTGTGCACTTTCTTCAAAGTGCAATTGGGATGAATCTCAGTGAGACACCTTGAACTGCTTCTTCAAGGGCCATCGGACTGGTGTCTGTGCTGGAATAATACGTCCAGACATCTTGGTTCAGTTGAGCAGTACAGTGACAGAATACTACTAGAGCTTGAAATGTTTATAAGAGGTAATAGTAAAACCAGAGAGCAATGAATTATAATTGTCCTGCTGGGATATGATGAAAGCCTTTATGAGAATCTCCATGTCCCGGTGGGACAGTATGGGTGGTAACTTGGAGAGATTTGTAAAATGGTAGTATGACAGCTTTACAGTCTGATTAATACAGGCTTCAAAAGAAACCACAGGGTCAAAAATGACTTCCAGACTGCAGGCTTTAAAGGCAAAAAGATCTACCATTGAAATGGGCAGTTAAAAAAAGAGGTAAGTGATACGTAGCTGTGAAAAGAGAGTCAATGTTAGATGATTTGGGCTGCAATAACCTTTAAGATAAGATATAATTTAATGATGCAGATACTATGTGTGCAATTGAATTGCAGCACACTGTGAATTATTCCAGTTACCTTGATCCTTGAGGCGAAGAGTAAAGGAGTAATAAGAGGACAATTTGAGGGGTTGAAATAAGGAGGGGGTAATGTTTTAATACACTGGAATTGGGTAGACATATAGGGGCTCATAAAAAACAAGCGAGAGAATCAGGTGAGGGGGAAAGATAGGCGAGAAGATTTTAGGAAGAGAGCGCTGAAGGCAGGTTGAGAAGTTCAGACTCCTGCTCGGGCAGGGGAAACCCAGCGGAGATGTGCATTCCATTCATCTGAACGGCACTTCTAGTAAAAACATTGCTAGACACAAGCACAGTCCAGGAATGGCAAATGATGAATGACTTAGCAAGCTATCTTGCTGGGTATTTAATCTGTGTGGTTATCTAAATAATTTGAAATGCTTCTCTTGGCCTGAGCCAGGCTGGGCAAAATGAAGTGCCATGCATTAAACCTTGTGCTATTTCAGCTCTCAGGTCCCAGCAGGAACCCAACAAGATATGGCTCCATGAAAGGTGATACTATATTAAACTAACAGTACAAGTTGTATCAAACTCGGTTCCAAATTCAATACAAAAAGTTGTGTTTTTAGAAGGCATTTTAAATCTAGCACTAGCACTTCAGTCACTTGCTGATGTCAGTACCAAAAAAATGCTTTGTACAGCTGCTGACTGCAAGGAAGATGAGAGGTTAAATTGGGTTAGCGGAAATGAAAGACGTGCAGTGGAAGAAGGATTGGTATCAGAATGTTTATGGAATCTGTCATTAAATAACAGAAGTGTTTAAATTGGAGGGCCGATTTAAAGCATTCCTTTTCATAATTTTTCCCCATTTATGTGAAATTTAAATTATTTACAAAGGTGTACAAGGAAATATTAATTTTTTGCCCTCTTTAAAACTAAAAAAGTAAAGGTGATGCTAAATCCATCTTAGTCTCTTACTGTTCAGGCCTTCTTGAGCTAGGGCCTGAGCCACCAATGTGTATTAGAATAATTCTGCTATTCTTACTACAGTTGATTACAGTGCTCTGTTATAAAGGGTGGAGGCACTTGGTTGTTCTCCAAAGAAAGTGAGTAATAATTGACCTAATGTACAGAGCACATGAATAACATATTCTTTTGGTAAGAAATTTATGTTTTACAGGGTGTGCTAGAGTTCACATCCCTTTTTCACATCTTCCAAAAGATTTTAAAATACTCAGCTGCTCTATTAAATTTCTAATTCAACAAATACTCAAATACAAAGTATGCATTAGATAAAGCTCTTGAGTTGAATCCAAACATTGAAAAATCTTTTAATCTGCCTTGAAAACAGCTGTTTAGAATTTTGAATAGAAATAACAACTTCCTTCAGCCTATGTTGTTGATGTCCGCTTCAGTCTCAAGCTGGGAGGAATTTCTCTGGTACACTGATGCAAAGTCTTGCTGCTGTTGCAATGATGTGACTATCCCTAAAACATATCAGGAGAGATAGCCTGGTCCTGTTTGAAATAAATGATAACAATTCCTTTGAATGCAATATAATGGAGGAGAGACTTACCCTGAAGTTTTGACACTTAAATTGTAGTTTTCTGGAGTGCAGCTACAGGAGCTTTTATTGACATCTCCCACTGTCTTCATTCTTGATATGAGAATTATGTTTCTTAGTGTCTGAAATCATTTAAACAGATCAGATGCGTTTTGTGCATATGCACAAGCAACTTCTATTCCTTTTTCATAAATTACTTGGGTAATCTTATAAAATATTATGTAGTGACTCTGTATTAAATACCACAAATGAAATTTCTAGGCAACTGCCCATTGCATCCAAGGAAATACCAGAAGAGTTCAAGATGGCTAACATTACAATGAACTTCAAAAGCAGTAATGATTTGCAACTTATTGTAAACTATTGCCAAAACCCTGCAGGGAACGGTTTACATTTATTGTACAACTTTTCGTTTTGCTGTGTCCAGAGGGTAGATTATACATGCATTTCACACATATGAGTGCGTGCATATTGGTTGTGTATTTAAACATTTGGGCAGTATTTTAAACTCAGAGGAAGAAGTTTTATACTGTTCAAGGAACTGAAGCCTGGGTGAAACTTCTCAGTAACTATAGAAGAGATCCAAAACCTACTCACGTCAGAGAAAGGACACCCAAAGACTAGGTTGGGCCTTGAATCGGGAGTCAGAAGTTGACATGATCACGTCTTGTCAGCCAGGTTTCAAGGTGTGCAAGGTTATTGAGAAAGCAATTGGCTCTATGCTGTGTTACCACACAGTACTATCAATCAGTAATTTTGGATAAAAGAAAGAAGTGCTCAAAGGCATAAGTCACAAATTTGAACGTGTTTTAGCAAAGAAAACTCTTATCTGTAGCTGTAGGGTATGGAAAATACCATTATATGGAATGGTATGTATGTAACAGCAATTTGGGATTTCAAGATGATGAATAAGAAACATTCTAGTAGAGTAAACAGCAAGCAAAATACATACAACCTCTTTCAGTTTTATAATGTAGTGCGCTTTTTTGTTTGTACTTGTGCACTGCATGCACAATCTTTCATGTGGTATTTCTAAAGTGTTTCTTGGATGCAGGTGTGTTAATGTACCTTGGTTAACACATCAGAGAAGTTTGTATACGTGTCCTCCAAAAGCTTCTGATGAAGTGCAAGTAGCCCTTTTAAATCCAAAGGAGTTCTTTGCATTCATTTTAGTTAGATTTAAGTTATACTTAAATTTGAGCAGATGTGGAAGAGTTTTGGGCCTTCCTTTTTTCATGAGATGTTGTCTTTGTGCTGGGTTTTTTTGGTTGGCGGTTTGGGTTTGGTTTTGTTGTTGTTGGTTTGGTTTGATTTGGCTTGGGTGTGGTTTTGTTTAAGTAATCAGCATTATGTATGGTTTGCAGACGTATCCTGTGCAGATGGAGCACCCAGGATGCCAGTGGCTCTCTATAGCTCTTTGGAAGCAGGAGGAGATGGCAGGCAGCAGGCTTGCTGCCCGGCAGAGCGGCAGCCTGATGCTCATGTGAAAAATACGCAAGATCGCATTTGTGAACAGGGCTTTTAAGCAGCTGTTTAAAAGTTACTGATCCAATTTCAAGTTCCTAATTAAATGAAATGGGGGGGGGGGGGGGG
>VXBO01004328.1:64031-210885 GCA_013400135.1 Rhinoptilus africanus
TTCCAATCCAGTGGTTATCTCAGTTCTAATGTGTGAGGTAAATTCCATTATCTTTATAATTTGGGCTTATAGTATATTCACACACTAATGAAAAGTTGTTATGTAAAGGCAATTTAACCACTGCAAGCTGATTTTATTTTATAAGACTAAATTATTTGATGCTTTAAAAACATTTTTCTAATATGAATGGTACTTACCACAAGTGTAGCTGAAACGTGACGCTTAATTATTAAAATAGCTGTTCAGGCACTTTTCTGACAAGAATGATATGGATAAAAGACATTATCTCTGGGAGAAGTCTTACTTACCTTTTGGACATAGTGCAAAATACCTTGGATAATCAGGAGGAAGTTTTGTCTTCCACTGAAATGTCTTAAACTATGAGCTTTCTACTGTTTTATGAGAATTTTTTTAAAGCCACCTAAAAGTTTTCCCACAGTGCTGGTTTACAAGCAGCTGAAACTTTAGACGCCACTCAGAACAGTCTGTTGTTCCACTAATATTGCTGGGAGTGATGCACATGTGTATCGGTGACCACCTAGATTCCTCCATGTACCTATTCTATTAAAAATTAAAAGAAAATACTTCCTAGATCTTTAAGTACAAGTTTAAATTGGCACTGTAACCACTAAACCTCACAGCTTAGACAGATGCCAGAGCTCCCACAGAGGAACTTTAAGCTGCATTATGCCGTACTCTACACACTTACCCCTCTTAACTGTTTGGGGCTCCCCAGCAGTAGATGGGAGCTCCCTCCTGCTTCCCTTCCTCTCTCCCCCCTTACCAGTTGCAGGAACCCCAAGGTGCTGCCTGTTATGTACCATTCTGTTGCACTCAGTCCCAAGCAGAAATCAGCTTCTAATATCTAAAACATCCCCTGTCTCAGCTGTGAATCTGCTTTTGGCTTGAGGGGGCTAGGGGAGCTGAACTGGACTGCTGGCTTCCTAACGGCTTCATACTTCATTCAAAGCCCAGTGAAGTTAAAAGGAAAAAGGTACTCAAGGGTTTCAGTGGTGTGGATTAGATTCTAGATCCAGAAGGTTACGGTAAGCATTGAGTCATTGCTTACACATGGATTACCTCACTTGTGTTCTTTCTGTGCGTCCTGATTTTTCGACAGGACCACCTCAACCTCAGTGCCTGCTTCGTATGATGCTGAGTTACAAACGGCACAGGTTTTGGGGAGATAAAAATGAACAGGATGCGCTTGACAGTGTGGTGACTGTGAAATGGGGCTTGTTCTTCTCAGAAATAATTTAAATCTGTATCTTTTACTGCTCATTTATTTTCCTTTTTTGAAAGATGAATTTTGAATCTAAAGATGGGAAAACAGTTAGGCCTTGCAATGGTGTATGCTGCTCCAGTTAATTGTTCAATTGCTCTTTCAGTGTAAAAAATATTTAGAAGAGAGCACAAGTATTTACTACTCTTAGAAATCCATTACCCACAGTTTTAAATTTTTCCTTATTCCGTACACTTAATTTTATTTCTTTGAGTTGGATAGATAGGAGCCACCTATTTTAACAGACAAGCAGGATGTTGTCAGTGTTTAGGATTAGGATTAGGTCATTCTTTATGTGGTTTGTAACCCCTTTTTTATCTCAAATCCTCATTTATCACTGGCCTGGTGTTTGTTTTTCCTGATTTGGGATTATGATATTAAACTATACAAACAATATCAGGGTACATAATTTGTACCTTATCAGCTTGAAAATATCAAAGTAGAAAAAAGAATATGGGAATCAGCTCTAGAGATGGGAGCAAAACACCTTTTGGGAAAATCAGTGGTCAGTATGTGCCATTTGTGTAGTCATTGTTTATTCTGGTGACCCAGTGGTAGCTAGTGGATATTTCAGATGCACAGCCCAGTGACATACTGTGGTTTACTGTGTCAGAGATGCTCATCCCATTGCTGTGAAACTCTCAGGCATCTTCTTGCTTGGCGGAGCAGGAAGGTGAGTGCTGCTAATACCTTTTTCCCCCTGCAAAGTGTGGTGCTTCCTGCAGGTCACCCAGCTCCCGGCTGAAGCCAGCACTGCTGCCGCTCTGCTCGATACATGGATTCCTCTCCTGGATGGCTTTGCCTGGCTGGCTGCTCTCTACTAGTTGGCTCTCTGGCCCTCCTTTTTAACTAGTTAGTTGGCTGGCCTGTCCTGGCAAACCTCCCTCTCCTGGTTGGCTGGCAAAGCTCTCAGGCTGGCCGGCCTTTTGCTTCCCTTCTCCTTCCTTTTCTCCCCTTCTCACACATGGTGTCTGCTGGCTCCCACTGTTTATCTCTCCATGTCTCTGTGCCTCCCACTCACTTGTTAGATTTGCTTTGATCCATCCCGTCTTTGCTGCCTTCCTGTTTTTCTTCCCCCTGCTCCTTTGCTGTTTTGCTTCTTTGTATCCTTGTTTCCTCACGCTTGTTCCCTGAAGGCTTTCTGCTCTGGTTTTCCCCTACCTACAGGCAGGATGCATCTTTTCCAGAGTTTGCTGTCTCGCTTCTGTCCGTTCATCTGATCTAGCAACCACTTCATTTGAAAACAGTTACTAACAGAGCACCAATTAGTGTTATAGGTTGGAGAAACAGTTCTGTTTATCACTTTTTATTTCTTATAGGCCTTTTAGTAAGTTCCTTTATAAATCTGTTCTGTGCTCCTTTATAAATCTAGTCTGTGCTTACGTAGAAATGCCTGTGATAAAATCCCAACTGAAGCACTTTGTCGTGCTTCTGTGTCATCTTTCCCATAATTGTGGATCATCATGTATCTGTGTATTCTCTATAACTTTCTGTCATCTCCCTCAGGACTCTTAGAAATGTCACAGCTCGCTGTTTTAATCCAGACATCGCAATTATAACGATAGTCTCACAAACACTTCATTATTTTAGTGTGGAATAAGTACTTTTGGGTGATCACAATGATGGGAAAGGAAGTGCAGGGAAAATTCGTGGCAGTTGAAATTTGCTTCTGAAGACTCTGTGAGAGGGGACATAAAATTCAGTGGCTGTTCTGCTTATTTCCATCTTTGATTCCAGAGTCCTTATTCAGACACGGTTCCTGCTGATGATAATTGAAGTTTTGTCTGAGTTAGGTCTAAGGAAACAGATCTCTGTTGTTAGATGCTATAATGTGCCTCATGTCATCTATGGTTAAAACCTCTGTAAATATCTATACTTTTTGTCCCTGTTTGGGACAAAACCTATTTTCTAAGTGCTTCTTTTGCTCTTTCTCTCCACATGGACAACGTTTTCATTCTCCCTAATTATAGGGTACCTAGTATCATAAATCACTCTAAATACTGATTAACAAGTCAATCCCTACTGGTAACTACACTTCACAACCTTGTCAACTAGAAGGTAATGTCATCCCCCACATATGTATTTCCTCCTTTCATGACAGAAATATGAATCCCATGGGAGAGGGCATTGTTCCCCTGTAGCAGCCCATTCCCTTCAAGTGAATATCATCTATCTTTCTCTAAGATTTTAAAAGTTTTTGGATTGCTTTTACATATGTGTATCCAGTATAGATATGTTTCTGGAAAAAAAAAAAAAGAGTTCATAGCATCTATTGAGTTGGAAAATTAATTAGACGACCTAATTGATTGTGCATGAGTTCTTCTCTGGAATGTGTTCTGCTGCTGTTGCACTTACACAGCACAAAAAATCTTAGGAGCTGATTCCTCTGGTCTTTTACTAGAAACTGACAATTAATAGAACATAAAAATAAAAAAACAAACCCCAAAAAACCCTTGAAGGGTCTTAGCACAAAAAACATTAAGTGAAAAACCTTTTCTCATTTTATTACAGTAATGCCAAGAGGCCTGAACTCAGCTTGAGGCTCCCTTTATCATTCACAAAACACACAAGTCTGTGTCCCAAAGGCTGTGCAGTCTGAAGAGGAAAAAAACCCACCAGCATCCAGAAGTACTGGCAGCCCCACGTTACATGTGGGGAGCTAATATACAGGGAGATTAAGTCACTTGTGTAAGGATGTACAGGGAGTCTGTAGCGGAGTCTGAAACTGAACCCAGGTCATCTCAGTCCCAGCCAAGTGTCTCAACCACAAGACTATCCCTCCTCTTCAGTGTGTCAGTGTAGAAAGTAGGCCAAAAAGCAGTTTCCATCCTTTTACACAGAGCATTTTGTAAGGCTGTGAAGTATTATGTATTAGACAGGCATCTGGATCAACAGCAGTTTCTGCGGATACTTTTATCTGTAAACAGAAGCAAAGCCTGTAAGGGCGTTGTAAATTTTACATAAATTATTATTTTATCTATAAATAGCATAGTTAAATCTATAAATACGATACTTAATTTAAAGGCATTTTAATGATTTCTAAGAATGGAAAATGTATTTAAAGGACTTCTGCGTTGTGTGGCTCTCTAATTTTCATATGTTTTAGGTTCTGGTTCTACTCACATATCATGATGCATTAGCAGTGATGCGTAAGAACGCCAAGCTATGTAGCGTGTTACGCCATGCGGTGTAAACTGAGAAAGGGAGGCTGGGGTTGCGTGACAGGCTAAGGCACCCGTGTTACTCAAAGGTTAAGTACTCCTGTGTTGGGAGTTAGTGAGGCTTGCAGTTTGCTGACCTAAATCTGAGTGATTCCTATTATGTTGAGCATTTACTTCACTTTCGGAGAATCTGTGTATAGCCAGAGTGTAACAAAACTTCTGCTTTATTTTTTTTGTACCCCAAATGGAAGGTGTGTGGGGTGAAGCACAAGTATGTGGGTGTATATATATATATGTATGTATGTCCATCATCCTCCTTCAATTGGGATCTCCCTTTTTTTATGAAATCGGCATTACTGTGTTGAAGTATACAAAGAACAAGCCAGAGCTGTTCGTTCCCCTCAGTGCCCTTGTTAACTATTCAGACACCTGCCTCATTTGCTGAACCCCTCTTTCCTTTCTCCCACATTCCCCAAATAAAACCTACTTATCTGGTTCTCACTGACGTGTGTTCTGGAGCACCACTTTTATGAACTACATTAATCAAAACCATTAATTCCAGATGTTCTGTGCATTTACACAGATAAATTTCAGTGATTGTCATGGCAAAAAAATTAAAAAAACATCTTTGAAGGACCACTGGGATTTATGCAGCATGGAGGTGAGAGAAACCTTGTTTTTCAACTCAGAACCTCTAAAATAAGTAGTAGTGAGAAATCATCCAAAACTGTATGGCAATCACTGTAATGAACCATGTGGTAAAAATGATGGTTTCCAAGATTCTGATGCTATTCTCTGTGAGCACATAATTAGTGAAATACAATTGGAGTGTGTCACTTTCGGTTGAGCCAGTATGGCCCAGCTTTTGGAAAGAGGCCTCTGAAGCTGGGTGGATCTCTCTCTCCCCCTCACCCCCCCAGCGCTGGCTGTTTTCTGCGTGTGGGTACATGCATGCACAGACACAGGCATGGGATTCCCTCACCGAATTGTGATTCTCTCATCAAAGTCAACGAGTCTAAGCCTTTACTCGAAACTGGGACCTGGACTTCATGCTGGATGTCTGTGTCCGGGCACCTACAAAATCATCAAGTCCTGTCTAATAGGGAGGAAACAGAAATCTGTCAAGATTTCAGTCTCAAAACTTGAATGTTTGTGTTCAAGGCACTCAAGCTGGTGACTTTTTCCCAAGTTTTAATTATTTGCCCCATGTGTGGAGGCAAATGAAATCTTAGGACCTGACATTCCCATCAACAAGTAGAAGAGATGCCAGTTTCCAGTGGTGAGGTAACAATAGATCTGCAATACCCGTTACACTAAAATAATATGTACATAGCAAGGGTGACAAATAAGAAAAAGCCAAAGGTGTCAGCACAGCTGCTATTAAAAAGTTAAGAAATATTAAACAATATGCGAAGACTGTGGAGCTGCTTGCATTTTAAGTAAAAGCAAAACAAGTTTGCTATGTTTGGCTAGAGTATTCATGGTAATTTGAAGTCTTTTAGATTGACTTACAATTGTTCTTAACCAATATCTTAAATTAAAAAATAAAATAAAATGTGCTCTTCATTACATTGCTAACAGAAGAGTCAGTAAAGACATTTCAATCTTCTTGCCTGCAGTGTGCAAGTAATAAGAGAACTTGACCCTAAGTTTGATAATTGAGGTTTCATATCTTACTCCCCCCACCCCATTTAAGATACTTAATTAGTTGTGCAGTCTCTTGCTGCTTGGGAAAATCAGACTTTTGATCTGGGTTTAACAAAGAGTATTTAATTGACAAGTGTTATAAATAATTTCTATAAACCTTAGATTAAAGATGCAATGGATGCATAAAGTCACTTGATGCCAGTCATTCACTGACTCCTTCAACCAAGTAGTCAACGAGGACAGAAATTACATTAGACCTTAAAGAAATAATATCAGTTTACTTTTTTAAATTAAATACTAATGTATCTGATGTTCATTGCCTCCAATAAATGTAGAAGTCTAGAAGCTCTGTATTTTAGATTTTCTGAAGACCGTTTACAGCTAACAATTGAGCAATTTAATGCTTTAGTAAATATTATGGGAAAGAAGAGAGAACCCTAGGCTCACTGAAAACTTGTACAATCCAAAGAAGACCAGAAGAATAACAACTGAGGGGTAGGGTCCATAACAATATCTCCAGAATTGCACAAAAAATGAAGAGTAAAGAAACACACGAGTGTTAGCATCTCATGTACTTTATATTGGTGGGTATAATATATATATATTTTAAAATAAAATTATACTTGCTTAGTTGAGTGAGTCAAGGTTACATCATTTGCCTTCTTGGAAAGAGATGTTTCCTTCTTCTAGCAATAGGTATTGAATACATGAGGTAATTCCAGAGTTACGACATGTGTTCTGTAACATTTCAACAGAGAAACCATCAGACATTCAGAGTTAAGTAGTGCATGTTATTACTGTGTTTATTTTTGGACCACAGTCTTAATGCAAATCCCATATATGTGGTTATGCAAAATGAGCCAGGTTCTGGTCATGATTACACTGGTGTACACACAGAGTGATGCCACAGTTTCATTGAGGAAGGAATCTGATCCTGTAACACAGGGTCGCATGGTATTTCAATTAAGCGGTTGATGTGTTTCACTGTGAAGTTAGAGGTGACACATTAGTGTCCGAGGCAATTTTTGTACATTATTGACTTAAATTTGTAACACTTTCTGAGGTTTTTTGGGGGG
Source organism: Rhinoptilus africanus (assembly GCA_013400135.1). Classification (NCBI taxonomy): domain Eukaryota; kingdom Metazoa; phylum Chordata; class Aves; order Charadriiformes; family Glareolidae; genus Rhinoptilus; species Rhinoptilus africanus. The sequence continues at coordinate 71,198 of VXBO01004328.1, forward strand.
GTTATTGTGCAATCATGAAATGAAATAATTTAAAAAGATTACTGCGAAAATCAAAATACTGTGGGTTGTCATTGCTTTTCAGATACATTTTGTGTCTTCTTAGCTGTCTGTTTACAACATAAACCCCTGTGTTACAACCTTACTCAAAAAGAACAGTATTAGTTATTCCAAAGTCTTCAGGCTAATAAAAAAATTATTCAGTATTTACATCGTATCATATCTGACATCGCTAAAATCATACCACTAAAAATACATGTATATGAGAAGTATTGAGAATACACAAACCCAGATAAGTGCCTGGCTGGAGAAATTTGGCCAGAGAGCTGTCTGCTGTGGGGAGAAGAATCTTTACGGGAATACAATCTGCCTGCTCCTTACTTTTGTTCCGTGGAAGTCTTCCACCACCATAATTTCTCAGGAGTGCTGGTCCTTTTGGGTTATGGCAAAGAGGGAGCTTGCTTAGGACAAGCCAGAAGATTCCTGGCAGCCCTTATAAAGGAGTAAGAAGAAGTTGTTGATTGGTCTAATTACCTTGTTAAAGAGCTGCCAGGACTTTAGAAGTTCAGCATTCTCTTAGGACCACAAAAGTTATTTGTCCATGTGTCATTATGATCATATATACTTACCATCACCCAAAACATCATTATTACATTTACTGTCTTCCCTTTAAGCCATCCACACTGAAAGTGAGTCGACTTCTCACCATTCCTGCTGTATGTTTACTCCTTGTATTTCACTTAGCTTGAGCAGTGAAACTGGCTCCTTTTCTCCTCACACCTCCCCCTTTATTATTTATAACCCGTTTTCAGTTCTGGGCTCAATGTCGTCCCAGTGCTCTGCAATTGTATTGTGTTTCATGACACTGCAGAGGAACAGTTATATTTCAGAAAAAAAAAAGGTTTTTTCTAATGTATTATACCAGCAAATGTGAACACTATCTCTAAATCCTGTGTGTTGCATTGTCTGAAAGCATTTTCCCTTTCTCTCCATGTTGGTCTATTCAATATACTGTAAGTCATTAGGACCTATTTTTCTTACACAGTTTGCACTACTTTGGGATAGTCTCAGTTATTTTAGAGTCAGTGTCTTCTGCAAGTAAAGAGAAGAAATACAGAGAGCTCGTCAACTAGCTTTGTCTTTACCTTGCTATTTAATAGTTAATACTTTGTGGTATGTTAAGAGAGTTTCTATAACGTGGCACTTCTTAAGAACTCTTTTTTAAAAGTAGTCATAAACTTCAGCCAACTTGTTCTTTTTAAGTGAAACTTCCAGAGTTCTTCAGTTGAATCCATTCTCCTTAATAATCATCTGGTCTTGACAATAAATATGTCACCAAAGTTAGTTTCTTTTTTGCAAAAAGAGAGATGGAAATCAACTCAGAATTTTATTTCATTGTTGCTAGCCTGTGAAAGAAATTGGAAAAATTAAAATCTGCAAAGAAATGTTCCTTTGTAGCTTATGCAGCAAAGTAGGGTGGGTAAGAGTCTGTCAGGTAACTGATTATTCAGAAATGAGAAGTTATTCTGCATTTAGCTGCATTGCTTACTGTTTTCTTCATCATGAAAAAGAATAAAATGTGGTAACAATTTTCTGTATTTGGACTGCTGCCGCACATAATTGAGAACAACAGAACTAAAGCCTTGATTTTGGTGAAATGCTTAGTCTGCGTGTTGGATTAAAATGTGTGCAACAAAACACTCCAATTCTATAATAATTTTTTGAACATTATTTTTTTATTTTATTACTGTAATGTTATTACTTTTCAGTTACAGACTTCGAGAACTGGGTCAGTTGCAAGAACAAAATTGGCATGAAAATAGTTGTGTATTTGTTCTTGGAAATGGGTTGCCAATATGCTTTTGAAAATGGTCAGCTTGAGTTCTTCTGTACCTTGAATGCAACTGATTATGTTACTTTCACATGGTTAGTAAGCTGTTATTTAAAAGTCCCGTTCTTTAATCAGTATCCTAGGAAGACTAGATAATATTTGCTAGATAAACATGTTGAACAGATCATCTGTGCAGAAATGGATTTGTGAAGCAGCTTACGGAATGGAAAATAAATTTAGGCTGAAGTGTGCCAGCAAGTCAATATATGAGAACAATTTGCAGCAAGCAAAGGTGAGGAAGACATGCAGAAATGGGGTCATCGGAATCATGAATTAGAGGTTAATATTCCTGGGGCTGGAATACATGGGGCAGTAACTAACTTTTGTGGCTGACTAATACAGAATAAAGAGTTACGATACCAGTGGAAGTTAGTTATTGCAAGTGTTAGATATGCTTCCATGGATGTTTTTTACTCTTGTTAAAATAACAAGAGGCAACTTGGAGCTGTGATCTGTCCGCAGCACAGCTGTGGTATTCGGAGACATCGCTGCTGCCAGATTTATACCCCTGCCAGAAACACTGCCTGAATGGTTGCACTCCGAGCCCCTAGTTCCAGTGACATCTTAGCACTAAGCCAGTGTTACATCTCAGCAATTTGGGCTCTGTGCTGCGCTGTGCGCTGAAGCAGCTGGGAAAGGGTCTTCTTAGTGTGTGAAGCCATCTCGGGCACTGGAAGGGAGCAGACAGAAGTGGCATGGTGATAATTTCTTCCCATACCACAGCTAAACCTCATCGGTAAGAAGGGTTAGACATTGTAGGAAATAAGTTTTAAAATATTTAGCAAGTTTTGTTTTCTTTCTTTCTGAACACCCTCTGCTATCTTTGCCATGTACTTTCCAATGATGACACATTGGGATCAGACTGGGGTGAGTAATGGTGTCTGGCTGGGGGGAGGAGAGGACAGGGAGTGCTTAACAGTGAGTAATTATTAAGGAAATGGCCCATGTGGAAAAAAGAGTGTTGTGATTGGATGCGTTTATCAAGTAGCATTTCAGTGTCACCTGTGGATAGAGAATTATTGTGTCTGACTTTTTAAATGGTTGGAAGGCAGTGCATTGAGCTAACATGGGAATGGTGTGTTGTGTGTCTGGTCTGGATTCAGTCCGTGAAGCAAGATGTGTGACATGTCCTCTTTTAAGAAAGGTGGAGGTAAAGAGTAGTTATCCCATGGGTTCCTGAGCATGGTCATTCACTTTTCTGACCAGCACTTAAAAGCCACAAAGTCCTGTATGCAAAACATGATTTCATGATAGCCTACAAGCAACTGATAGGAACGTTTCACAAGTGAAAATGGAATTAGGAGCGTATTGCCCTTCCCTGTTTCTTTGATACAGTGACACACACAGGTTTCCATTAATCTTTTGGGAGGGGTATGTCTGTAAAGCATTCTGTCTGTTCTCTCTGATGTTATCAGAGATTTAAGTGTCTCTGAAAATACCTAGAATCACTTTGAAGGACATTTGGAAATTGAGCCTGAAATGCTCAACCTTTGAGTTCTGTAACTCTTGGTGCTATGGTGATGCTTACTGCTACAGTCAGCTTAGTCATGCCACGCTCTTGTGTCCGTTCTGAGATTCTTTATAATTCTTGGAATTTTACTGCAAAAATTCTCATTTCAGACACAGCAGATCCTGCCTCCTGAAATGAGATAGATGGTGTTTGTCTCCATTATCTCCAAATGTATTGCTACCTTCTCTAGAAGAGAGTAAAATGACTGAAGTACAGTGAAACACACAGTGATGGAAGCTGTGTTTTTCCATTAACGGTATAGTTGTTTGTATAGTGAGAGGTATTGTATGGTTTCTAATCCTTTCAAGAAAGAGGCTTGCTCAAAGACCTACAATGTCAAGAGTTTCTTATCATATCCATGCTCCCATTGTGTCACCATTTATTTCAGATTTTAGATCAGAATATCTGATGCATATTTCTTCCATTCCTGTTTTTTAAACTCAGGAAAAGTGATAGGAGTTTTGTTTGTGCAAGCACACCTAAATCAGCTTTGGTAAATATGATTATATGTGCGTATTTTTAGGATTAACTTAAGATCCTTCATTCATGGCTCAGTGAAAGCTATTTTTTTTTAAACACTGTCTTTATCTCTGTTACAAAAATATAATTTGCTTGATGTCATTCTTGTATCATTCTTATTGGTGACATGTGAGTTGATACATTCGGAGTTCCCTTCTCCCCCATTAATTTTTCCCATATGTAAGTGTCCAGCCACTGGACATTTTTGGAAACTCCTTTGGAAATCCCATCATCTGTTTTTCTAATTCTAATCCTACTTTTTATAATCTAAAAGTTGTATTTAAGGCAAATTTCACTCCTCTATAACAGAGATGTGATATCTTTTCTTATATATAGCGTTCTCAGCAGCTGTTATTCCAGGCCAGGGAGAGCTGGAAGCTTGATTTCTCATACTGTTCCTGCACCTGCCTTTTAATTTAAAAGGGCCGCCTTTTAATTACCCAGTATTTTTTTTCTGCTTGTAACTGCATAGTTACTAGTTTTCTCACCATTTAAAAATCCAGTTTGTACTTTAAGAATGCCATTGAAAAACAGACTTTCTATAAAATTCTTTTTTTTTCTTCCATTAGAAATACACATTTTGTATGCTTGAGAAAAAAATAGTCGAACTTTGTCTGAAGTTGTGTACCGTGTTAAAAGGATTTTGCTGCTTGAAACTCAGACAGAGTTATTTACCTAGAGTTTATTCTTTGACTCTATGAGATCAGTTTCCAAAAGGGCATTCACAGGTACAACCGCTTGTGATCCTCTTTTCTGATGTCTGGCCAAGCGGTGGCAGGGGCTGTCAAATGCAACGGGTCAGACATGAGCAGTGCTGAGTAGGCTTTGCAGAGATGAGACTGCATTTCTGCCTCTTCTCACTTCCCACGTTCCTCTTCTATCCCTAGCTGGTAAAAAACCCACAAAACCAACCCACCAAACAGCAGAAACAAAAGTGCTGCTAGGCAGGAAAGTAAGTTGTAATAAAGATCAGCTTTAAGGTACTTCACTTGCCTTGGAGCCCTTTCTGACCTTTCTTTCATTATTTGTATGATAATGGAGTATTCTTTTCTTTCCCTTTTCCCCTGTACTAAAGAAAGGGAAAGTTGCCAGTTTGCATTGCTGAGGGTGGTTTCAGTTACACAGCAGTCTTGGCTGGATTTGGGGGTTCATGCAGAATTTACCCACGGGAAGTGCTAACGGCTAGCAGGAATGTTTCCTTCCTCCAAGTCAATGGTCTGGGTTTGCTTCTCAGCTAGTGTGCAGCACAAGGTACGGGGTGAGCTGTGTCTGCTGTGTGCTGAGAACTGGAAAAACAACACTCATTTTATCATTATCAGTTTCTTTATGATGGCAAGAGGTGGCCATTTTCCTGTTTTCAATAATGAGCTCTTGATCGTGGTAAGATAAATGCTGGCTTGATGGGGTCCCATCCTTCAACCTTTGCACCCATTCAGTTTCCATTTATTTTAACAGGGGTAGAGGAGTCTGTCAACCTCCCTAACAGGTGTTTATCAGTTTGCAAAATCAGGCTGTTAATTTGAAACATCAAGAACTCTTTGTAGGAGATTTATAAGGAATGAAGCTTAAAGTAAAGTGTGACCAGAATTTCATCCAGCATCCTTGCACTAGCATAATTGTTTAATATGGGTTCCATTAGTTCAGAAACTTTTAAACTGAATTTTTATGTTAAAACCTACATTGTGCTTGAAAACAAACAGTGGTTAACGTGAACTAAGGGCTTAAGATGCGTATCTGGTGTTGAAAGTCTTGCATTATCCTGGGGCTCGGAGTCTCTTCAGTGCTGTCCAGCATTACGTGGAACAATTACCGTTATTTATTGCTGTACTTGGTTTTGATCAAAGCCTGCCAGTATTACATATTTCAGCAGCCTTTCTGGTGCTTTTAGGAACATAAAGGATCTTTTGAGAAGATAACTAGAATTATTGGATGATTGTGGCTGAAATAGGAACAAGTTTTAGGTCAAAATGCAGCTCGATTCTTTCCTGCAGACTTAATAAGCTGGATCCTTGCATGGTGTAAACCAGCCTTGTTCTGTTGCCCTCTTGCTCTTTTTGTTGGTATATGAACTTAGTGTGGTTTTACAGTTTCTGCCATCTTTTCAGTTGTCTGAGGCTCCCTGTGGAATTATTCCTTATCAAAATAGCTGAGAAGTATGTGAAGAAGCAGATAAAGTTGTTAGATAACCGTGACTAATGCCTTACTGAAGGCTGCTTGCATGTGCTGAAATTTGCATTAGAAGTGACTTAAAACATTTGAATTATCTGTTACACAGCTTTAAAAAATCATTTTATTAACAAAATTTCAAGACTCCTCATTCTTCACTTAAAATGAAATTATCTCTGGGGAAAACAAACAAACTGTATAATAGCTTTTCTGGCTGTATTTTTCCCCTTTCTCTCTTTTCAACTCCTGACTGATCACTTGGATCCTTGTGTTCAAGCTTTACTCATTGAAGTAATTGCAAATGGCATGAACATATAAGGAAAATTTGTTATTACAAAATAAAGATTGATGGTTTAAGGTCATATCCCAAATCAGTGCCTTGTAGCAAAGACCCTAGGGTTTACTGCATCTTCTGAAATCAGCATAACTCATAAAACCAAACACTTTGAAGGAAAATGGTATAACTCAAAGAAGTCTCTTTACATGTGGTACCATTCTCTTTGTTTTGCCATTGTGTTAGTGGAATCACATTTCCTTCTCATAGGCCTTCATCTTGTAATGTGTCAAAAAATCTTAAACTTACTATTAAGAATGCTTTGATTCAGGAGCTCTTTTTATTAAGCCTTTGTATAAAAAAAATGGACTTGAAGTGTGGATTTCTTTGTGGCCATAGGTTGGTGCGTACATCCAAATATTTCTTATGCATTTTCTGACCTTTAGAATTTTCCATTAAGAACACAAAAGAAAATTTTACTTGTGAAAAGGTGAATGAATGTATTTGAGAAAGCAGAAGGAAAGCTGTAGTCAGCAGAAAGCTGAGTATAAAGAATAAAATTTACCAAGGCGAAAGATGAAGTGAAAATAAAGTCTATAGTTCTCCATATTAAAGTGCTATGAATTTGGATAATAACAAATAGGAGCTGGATTTGCTTGGTTTTGAGTGCATATTTGACGGACGACCTCTTACTGAAACCTTGTGGAAAGCTTTGCGTGATTATAAAATTAACTTCATTGAGTTCACCATATTTCTAAGTTGTAGTAGCCACTGCTAAGTCATTTATAGCTTGAAAGCAAACAATTGTAAATGCTGATCCATTCATATTCTACCATAAAATACAAGATGGGTTATTCACTACTGTCTGACGCGTGCTTCCCACTGCGACAGAGAACAAAATGACTCCTCTTTAAACCGTCTATATATAAATGGCATAGGGACAATCTACAATGAGGGACTTCATTCTGAGGAGGTAGACTGGAGATTTCCTGTTGCCAACACAAAACTGTGGTTTATAAAGAAATTGTCATCTATTGTTCTAATATTAGGAGTTTTAATATTGGGAGTTTTGCCAACAGTAAAGTAGGTAATTCTCCTAGACCTCATTTTGCTCAAGGATGAAGAATCGATCTTGGAACTAAAATTTTTTAATTGATAGGTATAATGGATCATGGCTTATTTGTATTAATTTGTGTTTTGAAGGAATAAGATAAAACCAGTAATATTTTGGTTTGTACTACATGCTTCCAAAGCTGAATTTCTACCATGAGAAAAGAGAAAGAAGGTAGTGCACGTTTTGACAGGAGCAAAACAAGCCTATCTAACTAGGAAAGTGAAAGGAGTTGCAAAAATGCTCAAAAATGGGAAAAGAACTTGATAGAAACTGTAGTGTAGAAAATTAATATGGGGAAGTGAAGGGGCACAACGAAAAATACCAAGCCAAAAAAAGTTAAGGTGATGGAAAGGAATTAAGAAATGAAAGGTAAGAGAGATGTTATCAGAGATTCTGACCCATTTGATGATGAAACTGACAGAATTGCTAGAAAAGAGGAGAGAGGAGCGTTCAGTAAATGTACCTGTACTGTGTGGAGGGGATGAGACACAAATTTTATAGGTGCAATCTGATAGCATTTAAGGATGACATTAAATAGCAGTAATTGCATTTACATACTTTTATACAGCTAGCCTAGCTAGCCAGCACCAGGGAGGATGAAAAGACCTAGCTATAGGGTTCTCGTATCATGCAGGTTAATCCGCCATAAATCTGTAAATAAATGACAAATTTCCAGAGGCTGGAAGAAAATTATTGTTGTTCAAGTATTTTAAAAGGAAAAGAGATGATCTGGGTGATTGTAGGTCTGTTGAGCAGGCAAAAGGTAGAATAGCAATTACATGATGTAATAAATAGTTAATGAAAAGTAAATGGTATTCAGTGTCATTAGTACAAGTTAATCAGAAATAGGTCTTTCAAACTCATTTGATATCCTTTCTGAGAAGATCGTGTTCAATTCATGAAGATAATAGTTACAATATAGCACTATTGTATAGCTTACAGGACTTCTGTAAGCCATTTTATTTATTATATCAAAGAGTCGCTTAATTAATCAGCAGAATTATAGCATATGGACACAGCATCCCTGGATTGGAATGAAGATTAGTTAAATGATAATTTTGAAGGTGCACCTGGTGTGGGGAGATGTGGCAGATGGGAAAGGCATCCGTTCTTGCTTATGCCCTGTTTAACACTTTTTATCAATGAGTAGTACAAACATATTATTATTAACAAATTTTGGAAGTGGCACGAAAATTGGAAGAATTTATAATGTCATGACTGTAAGACAGTGTGGATTGCTGAGTGACCTTGGCTGAGGCACCTGGTAACTATTTCAGAACAGGCAAATATCAGGTTCATAATTTGCTGGCTCTGCTTAGAGAATGCTGGACTCTGTCCTGGTGCACCATAACAGAAAAACATTTTAGGGTTGCTTGTGAAGAATTAACTGAGTGCGCACCCCGGATGTACAGGAGACGGGAGGAGCTGGAAATACCACTGTTTGGTTGTTGCCCTTGGAGAATGGAACAAAATAAAGCCTCTTAGTAGTATTTTATTAACATCTTAGCTTATTTCTGTCCGTGAGCTAAGTGGCCTGTCTTACCATCAACAAATCAAAGCAGATGTGTTCCACGTGCCCTCCATTCAGCTGTAGGCAAAACTTACCCCCAGGTCTGGTGCGGCGTATGCCTGGATAACAGTGAAAACTGTCCTCAGGCCACTTCCTGCAGTCTGTATTCTCTTCCCTTGAGACTCATTTGAGAACAACACTTGTGGAAATAAACATATCCTAACTCTTTTATCAGTATTACTTTAATTAATGCACTGAATATTTAAAACAAACTGATGAAAAGTCCTCCCAAACAGTATTACTAGAGATTAAACCAAGCAGCAAAGGGGACCTGCAGAATCTTAAGTATGTAATGCTCCTGGTAAAATAGTCACAATGCCTTTATGGAACTGCTTATTTTCAGTGGACTTGAATGAGAAGAAAACTTGAGAAAAATCCTCTGCAGAACACCGCTAAGTAAAATTGTTGGGCTGATGGGTAATTTACGTGCAGAAGACTTGCCTAAATGTGCTGCTGTTCTGCTGTATTGTGAGTTCTCTTGTGCATTTTCATTGTGATGCTCATTAGGTTTCCTGTCTTTGGTGCAGATTACAGGACGGGGCCTTGCTTCACTTTGATAACCAACCAGATGTGCCAGGGCCAGCTCAGTGGAATAGTCTGCACAAAAACCCTTTGCTGCGCAACAGTTGGGAGAGCTTGGGGCCACCCCTGTGAAATGTGTCCTGCCCAGCCGCATCCCTGCCGCCGAGGCTTCATTCCAAACATTCGAACTGGGGCCTGTCAAGGTAAGTTAGCAGCAAAGCTTCCCCAAAAGCTGCTGAAATTGTTACTGGATTAATCTTAATTGACTTACACTGCTGTGAATAACCTGTCCTAAGCCATTCTCAGCTATACGTGTGAAGAATGGAAAAACAATGTCAGATGCATTACTTCATGATTCAGTGAGTGCCTGATGTTCAAGTGAGTACATTAGTAATTTAGGTCATGTGAGAGCAGCCAACATCTTAATGAATTTCTCACTGCCAGCAGCCCTTTCCCTTGGTTCTATAATGGTGTTTTTCTGAGTGTACCACTCGATCATTCTGTGGAGGAATTCATTCTGTTTCAAAAAGCACTCAAAACATGCAAAAATCAATCCGTGGCAATATTGTTCCATTTATCTGGTGTGGGATTTTTTAGCTAAAGTTTGTTGAATTTGGATTCATCTCGAGTGTCTTATCTCTCAAGCAACCCTGCTTCGACCTGGAGAAAAGCGCATGTCGTGCCATTTGAAATGCCCTATTATATATTTTATACAATTTTGGAAATGCATTTGCATTTGTTTCAAATTGTAAAATCCACCCAGATGTTGCTTACTTCTTTCAGAGCATGCCTTACCATAGAAAGTCCTTACACTGCTTTTGGCTTTTATTCTAATACTTCCAGCTGTATAAATTCTTTTATTGTCTGGATGTCTGGCAGGAAACAGGAGAAAGTTAACAGGGGCAGCTATGTATTAAACTGATGTGGATTATACATTCCCAGGACCATATCTTTGGGACTAGTTTATTTCAATCTGTCTAACGTTTTCTAATAAGTTACACTATTTTTGAAAATAGGGGAGATAAAGATGATAAAAGGATGAGTAATTTTATTTAATCATGAAATTCTTATGAAGGACTTCAAGGCATTCCATCGCATTAAAAATGTAGATATCCTCTGTCACAGGCCAAGTCCCAACTGGTGCCTGCAGACAGGCATGATGAACTTCGAGATGGGCACTGCTGGTGTGTACGCTGCATAATGTGCACGGATTTTGACCTCGGCCATTCTGTTGCCCCTCTCGCTGTAAAGGTCAGAACTAAATTGTGCAGAAATCTGTGAATTGAGGTTCTGGACACTTCTGAAATCTTATGTGCATAAATATGTGGCCCACACCCCTGAACTCAATGCCACACCTAGTTATATCCCTCTTGTTTGTGTCACAGAAAAGCTGCAGTGACCTCTCTAATGGGTTTGTGCAGTTCGGAATAAGGCTACTTCTGCTTGCCGCACATTTCTTAGCATGCAGCTACATTTATGCTAATCTATATGCAGTGCCAACACAATTTTGGCCCTGTGTGTTTAACTTGTACTTTCCAGTTTTCCTTTCTCTTGTAATGTGTTCATAATTTCAACAGATCTGCTATGGAACCACATATTAGCTTTATTTTTCATACAATTGTACTAAATCCAGTCCTTTTGAAATCAGATAACATCCATTCAGACTGAAGACATTTCAGGGATTTCACATCCATATTCAATCTAAACAAGAGAAAGCAGGTTAAATAAAATCCAGGTTCTCTGAAGAGAAAAAGGAACTGTTATTATTGTACGGAGAAGTCAGAAAAAATTAAAACAGAGGGGAGGGCAAGTTTATTTTAAAAAGTAAATAGAATACTGCTGCCCACAGTTTGACTTTGTCTGTCTGTCCGAAAGTTAAATTAATATCACAGCTGAGATTTTTAAAGATACAAAGGAGGAAAATGAAAGCCAAAAGGTGGGATTTTGAAACAGACGTTATGACTCGGGAGCATGACTGCTATTTTTTTTAATTCCTTTTTTATTTTTTTTTAAAGGCAGTACTGTGCCATGAAGTCTGGCTGATTACTGTTATTCAAGCAGAGCATATTGCTGTAGCTCGAGTCGCAGCAGCAGCGTGGCTGTGTCGAGGGTGCTGAGGCCGTGCTAGGGCTCTGTGTCTCCCAGCACAGCGGTTCTCTCCGGGACGGCACTGCTCCGGCTCCGCTGCTGCACCCCCCGACCCGGTTCAGTCAGCCCAGGGATCTTTACATAACGCTCCACGATGTGGTACAGATATACCCTCTGGCATTCCTGAAGCTTCCTACTTGTGGCTTCCAGGGAAATTGCCTCTTGGCCTTTTGTACAGACGTAATACTTTGCTTTTCAGACTACAAGACACTTTACAGCTGGCTCTCTGGGATTTATAAAGGGAGATTTGAAGGCGTCACCTCCTTCAGCTTGTGTCCCTGTATTGAAACCGATCCTAGTGTGAAGCCCAAGAATTTAAGAAATCGGGTTTTACCAGCAGCTGCTGCTACTGCTTGGGGAACTGGGGGAAGAGGCGCAGGCATTTGAGTTGGAGAGTGGCAAGTGCTCCCTTTGCTCCCAAAGAGCAGGGAGCAGCAAACAGGAGGCAGCCCCTGGGGACTGTGAGCCAGGGCTCCGCGCTCTCCTGTTGCAACGCCGCTCCTCCTCCTTCAGTCTCTTTTCTCTAGCGGTTACTAAGCCATAGCAACACTTTTGCAGCTAAGTGACGACACACGTGTTGTTGTGCTAAAATAGCTGTGAGGCCAAAAACTGGGGCCTCTTGAAAATGTTTGTCTTGAGCTTCCTATCTAGCCTGTGATATCATCTTTGTTGTTTCATTTTCTTGAGTGAAAAAAATTAAAAGCAAAGAGAGAGAAATAAGTGGGGGAAAAAACTTTTCAAATTTATGAATGTATAAGCAGGTAATTAATAATTCCTCCGGAGATATTAATTATGGCTCTGAGACTCCTTGAGTTGAATCCACAGCTTAAGGTCATTGGTGCTGATCTTTCTGGAGTGACAAGTTAATTGTTCCCATCAGTAATGACTGTGCAGTTCCCTATGCCTCTCCATGAGGCCCCCTCCATGCACATTGCACACTGTTCCTCTGTGGCTCCTGCATCTCTGCGCCGGGGGGCTGTGCACTGTATGGACTTGCCAAGGGGCGAGTGATTTTGGGTGCCCAGCTTCAGATATTTTAAAGGAACCTGGGTTTTGGCAGGCTGTCTTCTCTGCACACCATTCCCCAGATGTTTTGGAAAAACAAAGCAATAGCAGTTAGATGTTTAATGTCTGTAACAATAATAACCATGTGATTTCTTGCAGAAAATATTTAGAGTACTGTACTTAATCATACTTTGCGTAGAGTAATTACAAAATTAGTGTCTGTCTTCGCAAGCAAGTATCATAATATTATGATGGGTGAAGAATGGATTTAGGCATATTTACTTTAATTTCTGTGTAGACAAATTATTATGGCTGTTCTTGAGAAATGAATTAAAAGTGGGTGTTTTTTCCTATTTTATATGATAGATGTGGATGAATGCCAAGCTATCCCTGGGATCTGTCAAGGGGGAAATTGCATTAATACTGTTGGATCTTTTGAGTGCAAATGCCCAGCTGGACACAAGTTTAATGAAGTGACACAAAAATGTGATGGTAAGAACTTTTAGAACTTTCTTCTGAAAGTAAAGGCTGGGGGGAGAAGTTGTCTTTTTGGGGCTAACTTTGTTTAGAAGTTTGTAAAAAAACTTTCCAGTCTCTTTTGCCTTGTATATGCAAATAGCATTCTTCACAACAAATATAAATAACAGTCCTTTCTCCTTCTAAACCAGAAAATCTTAAATATTGGCCCTGCAGCTCTTTTCAGCCTTTTATTCACATAATATTTTAAAGACTTAAAGGTACATCTGAAACAAATTAAACATCAAAACTAAAAATATTTTTAACTGATCCGTAGCTTTAGAAATGCTTGAGGCACATGTATCTGTGTGGATCTTTTCACCAAAAAGTGTATGTGACTGGAAGGTTCAACACATTCCCGCCTGCTCAGGTAAACTGTATTTAACATTAGTGGGAGATGGACACTGCTGAGTGAAGACTGCAGGACTATACTCTAAACTCATCCTTACAGTCGCAGATGTTGAAGGACAAACATTTTATCTTTCCTTATTCGTCATCCTATTTTGGAAGTACAACAGGTGCTACATATTAGTGTGAAGATTTGCATTCTGTGATTATGGAATCTTGTTAATTTTTAACTGTGATTTCATAGTATTTTTTTGTCTCCCTATAATATAATAGTCAGGCATAGATGTCTCCTTTGCTTTAAGAGTATTTTTGATACATAAGGAACATAGTACTGAAATGTGTCAATTGTGCAATTTCAATTCATCTTCTTTACTGTGAAGCCCAGATAATTTTTAAGCTTATACAACTGATTCTCCTTTCAGTCATTAGGCAAAAATTTAATTAATTTGAGCAGACAAGTTTCATAAATGGTTAGTGATTTTGGAGTGCTGACTTTCAATATCATAAAGATGTGTGACTGTGAGAGTAAGGTGTGCACGCACCACCCTTTCTTGCATTGGGTACCTTTAAGGAAGCACTCAAAATTCTTTAGTAATTTTGGAAGAATGGTGAGTTTTTTCAAAAGAAACCCCCCTATTTCAAGCATAACTTTATAATTTAATTGTAGGTTAGGGAAAGCAATTTCAGAAGAGTTTGTACACAGCATGGTTTTCATTTTGGCTGCCAAGGATTTTGGCAGAAAGTGACACAACTTTAGGGTACAACAACACTGCAAGTGTTTCCTTCTATGGGTGAAGTACCAAGTACGGGGAGAATAGGAAAGACTGAACACGTGCCTTGTTAAGTATTAGTACTTGAAAAACTGAGAACTGTAGACTTGCAGAGGCTTCATTGTATAAACATTCCTATGGTATTTCTCAGTTGCTGAATCATGTAAAAAAAAAAAACAAAAACAAACCCAAACAAAAATCCCAAACATAGAACAAAAAACCCCAAACAGCCACCACCTGCAGAGCCTGCACTTGGTAGTAGTTGAGGGACTAGACCCAAGAACCTGGGAGAGCTTGGTTCTTTCCCAAATCCTGCCACAAACGTTCACAATCTTGTGAAATCCCTTTGGAGTGATCACATGGTTGCAAAGATAGGATGAAGTTTGCTTTCTTAATTCCATACCAGTAAATTTTTAAACCTGAGCAGACAGAGACTTGCTTTCAGTACATCTCCATGTTGCACGTACCAAGCAGTTTTATTTCAAGCTGTGTAGGTATTAATAGAATTCAAAGAATTAAAAGTAGTACACCTATACCAGCAGCATGAAAAAGGATAGTGATTCAACAGTTAAGAGCATAGTCACGTAACAACAGAATATCCATTCTGCTTTTTTAAATTATCCCTTTGAGTTTTAAGTTGAAAACCCCAATATAAGACAAGGTATTTGCCTTATAGTAATTAACTGTAATGAATTCTAATACATAATAATTAATATCTAATCATATGCTTGGTTTAACTTCCTACCCAGCAAGTAGGACTGCTGGCAGCGCTAATGTAGCCTTGGTCGCTGGTTTAGTCGAACTGGGAGCTACCTGCTGCATTACCACTACTGGTTTTTCACTGGGTCCCCATTAAAGTAAGATCATAATCGACCAGTGAGACAACGCAACAAGATGGGAAATGAGGTGTGTTGGATGAAGTTCTCTTTATTAGCATAGCTGGTGGAAAACTATTTTAAGTGTCACATTATTTCCCTGCTTCATGTCACCATTCCTCTTCCAGTTGCATTAATGCTAAGGTAAATACTTTTTTGTGGTGATTGCGGGGAGTATTTTTTCCTGGAGTGACAGGAAAAATTAGTGACGTCTGCAAGTACATCACGTATACTTACCTTTATAAAACTCACATACTTAACAATGACAATGTTGCTTATATGAATGTCAACACTAATATAAATAGTGAAATACTGTTTGGGTTAGCCTCAACCCTAAAATAGAATGATGATTTTGCTTTTAAAAAGGTCGGACTCCATATAAACAGTGGCAACACTGACTTTAAGATAAACATTGGTGAATTTGAGTTAGAAAATGCTTGAATCAGATCCATTTACGACTGCATTTTTCTCTGTTAATTAAGGGCTCTATTCAGACCAAAATTCAATTTCCACATTTTTTGTCACTGAGACTTTTGGGACTCCTGCAGAGTATAATCCTGGAGCAGAAGCCAGAATTCTCTTCGCAGTGCTCCCAGAGCACTCGGACTTGAGGCTTTGGCAACACCCTCGAAGTAGCACCAAAGTCACACGCCTCTTTCACACCCAAGCGAGGAATGCGACCCACATCACGACAATTCGCAAGATGCTGGGGAGGAATGTGTGCGCAGGGGCCCCAAGGCCTGGCACCACTTGTGATGGGTTGGACTGTGAGGTCTGGTTATCTGTATGCCACCCCACTCCCTCCACTCCTTTCCTGCAAAGGCAAGGGGTCACAAAGGTGTCAGAGCATCCAGTGCTTTACCTAGGGGAAGAGGAATTGATAATTTTTATATTACTGAATTTTTGTATTACCGACTTCACAGGAGAAGTAGAACAGTGATCTCTACTTGCTAAAATGCTCATTAACAGTCCTGTGGGGCTTTGGGTGTTCCCCCATCTGTTGGGGCCAAACTCCAATTCAGGCATTACATTTAAATTCCTCCAATCGTTTTTAACGACTAGGATATTATTCACTCCTTGCCTTGGCGTGTTGGGTGGTGTTGCAGTATTTAGTCTCAGAAGTTTTTGTGGTTGGTGAAATCATTATTACAGCCATGTGTTTATCTGTTTGTAGATCTCTAGAGGAGAGGTTGGATAGAGTCCTGTGATGCCATTATTTCTGGCTGGATTCTCCCTGTCAGGAGAGCAACTGGGTGATTGTAGGTGGCTGTGACAGGCAGTTGTCATTGACCACTCTAGAGAATAATCTCTCTTTCTGCTCTGCTGTGGTGATTCTTCTTGTAGGTACCATGGAAAAAAGCGAGCTGTTTGTAAGCTCAGCTGGACTCCAGGTTCCTAGAAGATGAGAGCAGTGCTAAGTAGATACAGCTGCATCGTTCAGACAGTCACTGGAAAGCAAGGGGAAAGTAACTACACATCACAGGCAGGCTACTGATGGTAATTAGGGAGCAACTGGGGCTGGCATAGGTTGTTATTCACATGACTTCCTAGCTGTGAAAGAAACCCTTCAAGTTCCTTCTGTTTCGTGTATGCAGCTATCATCGGGCATATGAAGGTATTTGCTAGGCTTTTTCTGCAGACTTTGAAAATTTTTCTGCATTGCATCTATGATCATGATTTAGTATATAGGTTGAGATTTGTTAGTGAAGAAAATCACGATACAGACTTCTATTTTAAAATTGCTGATAAAATCTAAGGGGAATTACGGATATTGCCTGACTTCTGCAGTAGATATTACAATTTCTGTCTAGAAATCTGTTGAAACTTCAGAACATTCACTTAGTGGAGAAAGCCAGGAAAGGTAATTTTTGTTGCCTGCAGTCATCCTGCTTTGAGCTGTAATCCTGTCAGATTGCATTAGTTAAACAGTGCCGAGCTGCTCAGTGCTTTTATATGGAGGATTTCCAAGAAAAAGACCCAGTGCAGTAAGAAGGACGGGCAATTCGGTAGGTGCTACACTGCCCTTTGAGTCAGTATTGAACCATTGCCTCAGTGTGGTGCCAGGAGACACTGTGCTGCTGGAGGTACCATGAGACACAACAGTTAAGCTCCGGATTGCTGTGGTCATTACAGGGCCCATGACAGTTTTCTTAATTCTAGGGTTCAGAATTCAAACGACAGGTTATGGTCGACTTACTGTTAGTAAATCCCCTCTGCAGTTTAAGATTTTCATACATCATTAGTAAGCAGTAAAACAAACTGGCATTTTGCAATTTACAGATACGGTATTTTCTTGGGTTCTGTTTCACTGGTGTTTATTAGGTGCCTAACAAAAGATCCTTATTCAAAACTGCTGATTATGCCCCTAATACGTAAGTTAGGAGGGGTCTTGGACCACACTGAATTTGATCTTGAATACTAATTATAAAATACCTATTCTTGTGCTAGAACTAATTTAGCTAACCTGGCCCTGCTTCTCTTTTTGCATTGAAGATATTGATGAATGCAGCACCATTCCTGGAATCTGTGATGGAGGAGAGTGTTCAAACACAGTTAGCAGTTACTTCTGCAAGTGTCCTCCAGGGTTTTATACAGCTCCTGATGGCTTAAAGTGCATAGGTGAGTAGAATCCTGTAAATAATAAGACAGTAGGTGTCATGAACGTTCATCAATATCTAAAATGGGTACTGGAAATGTATTTCAACTCATGATTTTGAAATCCCTCTTTTATACAGAAGTACATTGTGTGCCAATATATGTATTCTGAAATGAGTTTTCCATTTGCAGGATATCTTTCCTCTTTCCCTCTTCATTGTGACCTTCCCTTTTATTTTTCTTATTACAGTTTTTCTGTTATGCTGTATTTGTTGCCTTAAAATAGACAGAACTTGTTTGACACATCTCCTTGATATTCTTGCTGTCCTGTTTTGTCTTTGATTTATATTCAGCAGTCATTTAGAAAAGCAAATACACTTGACAAAGAAGGTTATCACCCCAAACAACTTTTTTTTTTCCCCCTCATTCCAAGTGTTACAATCTTAACGCAGATATTTTTCATTAAAGTAGTGTGATAAAGCTGGGTGTGGGACATTTGTGTCTGCTTCCACAATGTTGATGATTTGGCAGTGCTGTTCTTTCAGACTTTCACTGTGTCAGAGCAGAACCTGTCTTCCAAAGGCCAGACCAGGAATGAAACCACTGTGTGAATTAAATTACTGCCACTGCACTGCCAAAGCCAGAACAGAGTAGTGTTAGCACTTACTGCTTCTGGGAAGCATATAGTCTGCTCTGAGGCAGATCAGGTATTCAATTAATATCTTTTTTTCTAATTTTTACGCAGTAATTTCTTTTTTCACTGCCAGTGCTGATTTTTGAGTAATTATTGTCAATTGAGAATTAAATAAAAGGCTTATTTCCTCAGTTTTGGCTTGTTTATTTAAAGGGTCATACACAGTGCCAGCAGTGGGGTTCAAGAGAGCACCTTGTGTTTACTACCTTTGGTAGAAAATCATTTTGGGAAAAAAAACCCCAACAACTTCACAGACAAAAGTACCAAATGATATTAACTCCCCCAAGAGATCTGGAAGTAGTTGGGTTATGATTCGTTGTGAATGGTGCCATTCTATTTCTGCAGGTTGTGAGAAATGAACTGTATTTCTTGCATTATCAAGAACAGTGTTTTGGTAGATTGGATCCATACTATACGCTTAAAATGCGAGTAGGAGTTGCTTTTATTGCTTCAGATTAATAGCTCCAAAATGACCATGAATCACTAAATCATTGATTGCTGCTTGTACTTAATATTTATGAAGGATATTCACCTTTCTGTAACAAAAAATTTCTAGAGATGCACAACTTCCATTTGCTTTTTACTTTTTATAGTCACTGCTCAGTCAGGACTGCCCAACATGACACCCATGTTATATTCCTGCAGTTTTCGAGCCTTTTTTACGCACTGTATTTGTCAGCTGAAGTAGTTCAGCTAAAGAATTAGGTATTTAAATGATGACAGGCTGTGTTAAGTAATATGCCAGACTGTGAGCCATCATTAAAATTTTGGCTTTGTGTCCAAGGCAAAACGTGCTAAATAGGAAGCACTATTAATTATGTGCAGATATTTTGGATTCATGTCTAATATGCAGACTGTATACTTGCCATATTAACAAGGACAGAGCCCAAATCTGTATTTGAGCTGGGCAAAGCATGTAATCTTGATTTAATTACAACATGCCTGTCTTAAGTGAAAAGTGTAAGCTGAACGTGTCTATTCTGTTAGAGATGAGGAAGTGCTTCTGAGAAACGTATCCCTTATGGGACTCAAATTAAGCAGCACCGGAGCCAAACATTCAAAGGAAGAACCAGGAGTTCCATTATTACAAACCTTAAAAATTAGAATAGACGAAGCAAAGATAATATCTCCTAGAGCTGAAGAGCAGAAACAAGAGCAGGACACCTCAACCCAAGTACATGAAGAGTGCTGTGAAGAAAGCTGCTAGTCCATACTTCCAGCTGCCATAAATTCGCTTGGTCAGTGTTACTGTGTTCCTTTTTGATGGCTTTTTTTTGAGGCACATTTTTATTGAAAGCTATTGTCATGGTGATTTTTGCCTTTTCAAAATGCATTATTTTTTTAGTGAAAAATATAAAAATATTAAAAACTGAAACAGTAAAAAAATTGTTTCTGGCTGTTCTTGCCCTTATTTTTGTGTTTTACCATTTGGAACAGAAAATGAAAGAAGAAAAAAGGAATCGCTTCTGATCAGATATATGGAAGGTTTTGGTGTTTTCAGACAAACTTGCTGTCTTTTTCTGAAAATGATGTGGCTTTTGGATAAGTTCTTACACCTGTAGGAGGCAAAGGTGTTTGTTAGGTATTTACCTTTTTATGGCACATTGTGTGCATGCGCAGATCCCATGTAGATTTTTTTTCCGCTTCTGTCCATTACTGCTTTTAAATGTTTCAAAACTGGGTGCTGACCAAAACCCAGAAGGATGAATTACAGAGGATGATGATAGGGTCTGTTAGAGGACTTCCTTCCTTACCATCTGCCCCACCATCACACCAAATACCTGAATATCTCTCCACTCCATATGAAGACCAAAATTATAACAGATGCAGCAGGCAACAGTTAGCATCAGAGCTTTATTTGATTTTTAAAATGATTAAGGAGCGTATGCATTTGGCAGTTTAGTTGGGTACCAGGAGAAAATGGAGGACCAGTAATAGCACTGAGTAGATTTTTTTTTTTCTATTTCAAATTTCCATTATATGATAACATGAGTGAACTAACTAAAATTTGGAAGCAAAGGCCAACTGACTCTTTCAACTGTACTGCCAGTAATATCCGTGTTCAAGCTTCCAACTAATAAAAGGCAGAACCATCACAGACTCTCCCAACATATCACTATATATCAATTTCCTCAAAATAATAAGAAACTTCCCTGCTTATTTTTATATCCACTAGAACAGCTAGTAAACTCTGGAAAGCACTGTTACTAGACAGATGAATCCAGCAGCCCTGGATAACTGAGATACTGTTTATTTAGGGAATGGTGTCTGCTATTGTAAGGTTGTATCTGCAACTTTTTCCTCTGCATTTTGACAGCAAATGTTCATGTATGTTAGAAAGAAAATTGGTTTGGCTTATCATGCGGCATCAAAACAGCACAGCTTATATTGAGTTTGACATGACGTGACATGTTGTGAAACAATTGCTCAGAGCTTCAGATTGTATCACAAGATATTTTTGTAATTTTTTTTTTATTATTTTGCTCCCATTCACGTTTTCTCTCCCTTTACTAGGCTGGGGGATCTCTGTGCAATGTTGTTAGAGCTGAGTGTACGAAATCTGGGTACGGGACGTTCTTTGTACAGCACGTGCTTACCCTTTTCGGACAGGAAGCCAGCACATCTCCATAAACAATGTGATGGCATCAGTTGAAGCTGTGTTGCTCTTTCTTGCCTGCAAGCCTATATCTTGTCAAATCACTATGTACTTCAGCTGGGGAAGCCACGACTAACAAAAAATGAATTAATGCTTTGAAAGCTGCAATATTGTGAGTTTATTGGTGTACATCAGTGGCTTTCAAATCAAAGCTTTAACAGAATTGATCTGGTATTATCTTTAATAGAGATGGCACTGCAATTTTTCTTTGAGGGTGCAGAAGCATATTTTATTATATACTGAATATGCGTTCCTATTCTATTTTTGCCTCCATTAATTCATTGCTGTTCCATGTTTCACTTCAGCTTTCTTACAGGAGGTGTACACCTGAATCCAAAGCACCCCAAATATTATCTAGTTTTCTGCCTTTTTCTTTTCTGATTTTTGTGATGTTGTAAGAGCTATGTCATCAATAATGTAATCAATCAAGAACAATGGGACCTTTCCTTTTTGTGAAAGTCACATTCCTCATCAGACTGATGGTTACTTATCCGTTTCTTTCTCTCGGTAGATGTGCGTCCTGGATACTGCTTCTCTTCTCTGACCAACGGGCGCTGCGGCGGTCAGCTCCCCCAGCCTTTGTCCAAAATGCAGTGCTGCTGTGACAGTGGCCGATGCTGGTCTTCTGGTGCAGCCACCGCTCCTGAAATGTGCCCGATCAGATCCACTGGTATGAATCCTCCTGTATTCTTATGAGCATGGTTGAACACTGAATTAGGAAGTGATTTTCTTTTGTCAGTAACGTTTTCATGAAAGAACTACACAGAGCGGTTGAGGCTGGAGAAGCCTTGGGAGATCGTTCAGTCCAACTCTCCTGCTCAAAGCAGAGCCTCCTATGGCAGGCTGCTCAGGACCCATAGGAGGGGGCAGCAGGGCAAGAAGACAGAAACAAACGATTTTATCTGTTGCTAATTAATGTTTTGTAGCCTGGTTATTCAAACATTACCTGATTCAGATTTTGTTTTCAACATCCTCTTCAGGCTCAAGTTACTTCCTCCAGAGCCTTCTAATAGATCCCTATTCCCTCTGCAGTTTCATTCTTGTGGGAAAACTGGGGTTTCCTTCCTCCTGTGTTTAGCTTTGAGGTGTCATTTATTTCCTGAAGTTTGACAGTACTTTATTTCTCTCTGCTACCAAAACGTGCTGTACTTTATCGCCTCCCCATGTATTGAGATCCCCAGATAATGTGAGATTTGAATTGAGAGATAGTGAGCAGATTGTGAAACTAAGTGTGAGGGAGTGGGGGAAAAATGTTTTTGAGATTGTTTAGGACTGGAGACCTAACGAAATGCTTTAGAGAAGAAGAATACAAGAAACTTAAGGACTGATGGGAGGAGATCAAGGGAGGTGCAGAGTTTAGGGAGGAATGGGGGTTGTAACACTGTAGCAGTGTCTCTCTGAAGAAATTGTCAGAGGTCATGTATGGGAGTGTTTATTATTCTTGTTTTTAATCCTTTGAGTGAAACTGCGTAATACTGGAGCAGAGATCTACGATCAGAACTCTTGGAAGACTCTTCCTGCTTCTGTCACTATCTCATTAATAATATCTAAACACATTAAATGTCCAAGACCGGCTAGAATAATGCTAACAAAATAATCTATTGAGGCTTATCTGAAATAGGAAGACAAGGAGAAAGCTTTCAATCTTAACAAAGTCTCTATTTTCTTTACATACTTTCTAATTATTGATATCTAACTGGTGAATAAACTGGGTGGAAAAGTGAGGTAATTTGGCCAAGGTCACAGACTGAGACGTGGTGGAGAAGGAGCTAAAACCCAGGCCTTCCTAACTCATAAATCCATGCAAGGTCTTCCAGATCATGGTTACGTGCCACTTTTGGGGGGTTTTTTGTTGTTTGGTTGGGTTTTTTCCCCCCCCTTACTTGGGATATAAATTGAGACTATAAATTACTCTTTTCAAAGTGCTTTGAAATTCTTTGAAAGGACTTACATGTATCTAACGTATTGCTGTCATTATTTAATCAAGTTCAGTTATTCCTTCACGTATCCTGAAAAAGCAAGATGAGGAATTTAGAGCTGTCAGTGGCCCAAAGTCTCTCTAACTCTGAAATGGAAATTTACTGCAGTATAAAGTGGAGCACTAGATGCATAATGTAACCAAGCAGTTGCATTTTCAATGTGGGCAGCAGACCCAGATGTTACTATAAAATAGGCTGTTTATTGCTAGAAATTATACATGGAGATTAAAGTTGCAGTAAAAAGGGCTTGCACTGTATTTCTTTGCATAACACGACAATAATTGCTTATGTGCAATGACAGGGTTTACCATTGATACTATAAATACTTTAAAAGTGGTATCTCAGGCATCCAGCCGTGCGTGTGTTCAATTCTCACCGCAGCAGTCCCTTCATGTGTGCTAATTCCAGTCAACGGATGGGCAGCCCCAAGGCTGCAGCTTCTTTTTGCATGGAAAGCCTAGGATCCTGGTGGATTTGGTAATTGGGTATTACCAAAATAGAGTGAAAAAGAAATACAGTACTGTTTCTTTCACAAAGCCTCATCAGTGTGTTGTAGAGAATGCGTGATTAGAGAAGTGATTATTAAAACCACCATCGTTAGCAAGCATTTGTGTATTGGAATTTGTGTACGTACATACACAGACACTGTTTCTTCTGAATGTCTCTGTTTTATCACAGGTAGACCACTGATTGAGAGTAGGTTCAGATTACATCTGAATAGGAAAAAGAGAAAGCTGGGGAAAAAAAAAAACCCAAATAAACAAAATGCAATACATAATATAACAAAATCTCCTTGGGAATAACTTAAAGACTAAAATCATTCTAAGGAACAATAGAGGGAAATGCAGTGACACATGAAACAAACTGATCACTTAAGAGCGTTAAAATAAATGCAAAGATCATAATCAGGAAAAGCAGAACTTTAGGCTACCGCATTTATTTAACAAATCCTCTGTGATTCCGGAAGAGCTTCTAATATGTTTTGCAGGTGGAAGTAGAAGTGAGATGAAAGTGTTGAAGGCTGAAATATCCAGCTTACTTCTCCCAACGCTGAATTTATTTTTCAGTTCTCATTTTTCCTATTGGTCAGGAATTCATGCATCTTTGTAGCATTTTGTTTTCATTATATAATTCCTCTCCCCTGTTGTGCCATAAACTTCAAAATTTTGAAGTTCAAAGATACTGGCTGTACAAATAGTTGTTTGTGTACACACCAATTGTGGACATGAATTAGGTCAGCTGGAAATGTCGCTTTAATTGTGATACTCTGCATGCATTCTTTGGATCGCAAGTTCCAAACCCACACTTCCCAAAGACAAAAGAGTCAGGAGCAGGAGGAAAAGTGGGGCAGTAGGGCAGATGCCACTAACAGAGATAAACAGTAGGAGGATGTATAACACTCAGCATAGACTGTGTTTCCAGCAAAACAGATCATTTTCCCATCGTCTGGAGAAGAATGAACTCGATGTGGATCTGACTTGGTTTCTCTTTGTCTGTGCTCCTTAAAGCTCATTGGGTTTCTGCTTTTATTGGCAAAGTTCATTTTCACAGGGAAATCATGTTAGTATATTCATTCTCTAATTGGTTTTGCCTCATTGCTTATATTTATATTTCTTTGTTTCAGGAGGTTAACTTTTAAGAAATCCAGTTGAAACTGGGCTTTTTTCCCTGTTCAGTATTTTTCTAACTCTGTGGCAAGCTTTGTATTAAATTAACTTGGGATCAAGTCCAAAAGTCCTTCTTTAGGTAAACTTCCCACTGGCTTCATCAAAGATTTTGCCTGAAAGAAGGATAAATAGATTAAGGTCAGGTCCCCGCCTCACTGTTCAATTTCATATCCAGAATGTTGGTTATGTTATCGTTTTACTGGCAGTCTTCTGCCAGGTAGTATTGATATCCTCCTATGCATTAATGACTCGATTCACACAACAAAGCTTGTTACTATGAAGAAAACATACAGGCTCAGATTTTCCAGATTATTTAAGGTTTGTTATCGCTAATCTAAAACACTGTGAAAAAGGGGAGAGATGGATTAAATGGAAAGGCTACAAGAGTCTAAAGCAGCATTCGTGTTTTCATGTTTCAGATGAGTATCGCAAATTATGCACAGTAGCTGCTCTGCTGCCAGCAAGACCTGAGCTTCCTCCGAGCCGTCCCGAGGTCATCCCTCCACCGCTCCTTCCTGGTGTTTACCCTCCTCAACAGCCAGAAATCGTCTACCCATCTCGGGCTCCACCACCTCATGGTAAGAAAGAAATAGTAACCTTCCCTTGAACCATTTTCATTTAGCTTCTTTAAAAACATGCATTGCTCAGGAGCAATGGTGCTCCCTTCACCTGTTGGTATCTTTTGCTTACTTTATGCGGACACACAATCTGTGGATGTCCTTGTAATCATAGCTTGGTTACCATGTATCTTACAGCAGTGAAATCTTATTCCCTATTAAGACAGGATACAAAAATTATATCCTCACTGTCTGTACTGAGACCCATGGGTTGTAGTAGTGAAATTACTGTTTCACTACTAGTAGTGAAATTGTGAGCTTTGCTGCGTGTCAGTATTGAGGAATGTGCATAGCTCTTTGACTAGGTTATGATAGTTACTTATACTAAAGAGCTTGGTTGTGAGAAAGCAGCTTCTTTCAGGTTGTTTTCCTCACTCTTGCTTGCCCAGGTAGGGAATGTACTGATAAAAATACTGGTCTGCTGGACACTGAGGCTGACCCAACGTGAAGAAAGAACTTTTTCAGTGAAACACATTGATAGGTTAGGGTTCTCTAGAGGGAGAAGGAAGCCAGAGCAGAAAATCAGCGTATTCCTTATTCTGTCCCTTGCTCAGGGGATTTGCCATGTGCCCATATAGTCTGCAGTAGGCATGTGCCACTTGAAATCATTTGGTGTAGCCACACTTTCTTTTGCAAGGAAATACAAGCTCCTTTCGGCCACGCTCTGTGCAGATGCAGGCAGGCTCTGCTTGCACGGGCACCAGCTGAAACTATTTAGTCTTGGTTCAGCACCAAGCTGAGCTAATAAGCCTAAGTGACAAAGTGTGTTAACTCAGGCCTGACTCTGCACTGACATAGCTGCACAGCTTCTGGTCAGCTGGGAGCACGGACAGAGCCAGCTCACGTCTGCCTGCCAAAAAGCATATAGGCATACTGTCCAGCGTTATCCCTGCCCTCTTCTCCCTCTGCTATCTATGAAAATGAAGAACTGAGCCAGTCTGCCTGCTCTTTGCTACTACAGGATTTGAATAGAGTCCCTGCAGTGCCACATACCCACTTTACCACTAGATAGGAGCAGACTTGGTCCCTTTTTGTCCTGCAGAAGAGGAAAGCAGGATCAGACTTGCCACAATGAAAACAATGAGTGGTTGCTAGCTGCTTTCAGCCAAATCTCTAAGAGTCGAAAGTGCCATTTTCTCTCTCCCAGTGCTGATTTTACTATGTAATTCACATTATGATGGAAGATAACAGTGGACTTCTAATGAAAAATGCTGCAAAAGTTGCAGATTACCCAAAATTATTATTGTGAACTATTAAAATATTTTCCAACTCTATTATTTCAGTCATCTTGCCGGTGAACTTCACTGACTACTGCCAACTGTTCCGACATCTCTGCCTTAATGGGCGCTGTATTCCCACTCCTGGGAGCTACCGCTGCGAGTGCAACAAAGGATTCCAACTGGATGTTAGAGGGGAATGCATTGGTATGTGGTTTTCTGCTGTAAATCAAAGAGGGGAATTTTGTTTTAAAGAAAAAAAATTCTTTTCCACACAATGTAATAACTCTGAGTTCTTAAATAAAACAACCACCCATCCAAAAAAAAACCAACCCCAAACAGTAAATATACTTCCAAGAAATACTTGCTTTCAGCTGCAAACTTATTTTTGCATCAGTTTTGCCTTTTAGACAGTATTTAACAAATCTTGTAACTTGCTGCAAAATTATACAGAAGTAGGGATTTCTTATTTTACTAACCTGTGACTATAATGTGTTCATTAGTGATTGCAAATGACCTCTTTAAAATGCTACCAGCTCTTCGAGTATGCAAATAACCTATTGTTAAAAAAAACCCAAACAAGTCAATCATGATCTCTGGTTTAGTAAGATTTACAAGTCCTCTTTTAGCCCATCAGGTGTATCTTGCTGGGCTCTTGAGCCCTTTAATTTTAGAACTCGGACAGATCTTGATGATAGGAGCACGGATTAGCTGTCTCTTACATGCAAGATTCTGCTTCTGTCAAAATCTGTGTCTCCAGTGGGGCTGGGAATGTGTAGGTGTGGGATTAAGGCGTCTGCCTCTCACCCATGCGAGAGTGTTGAGTAGTCCTTTTCCCCAGCTCCTGCTTAGCTTAGAACACTTCGACTCAGTGATGTCCCGTTTCCTTTCAGACTGAAGTACACTATTTCTCCAGCTACAAAACAATAAAATACCCCTGCAGACCCGAATTTCTTTCAACCAATGCCTTAATAAAAATACATTGTCTGTGTTTTGCAGATGTTGATGAATGTGAAAAGAATCCATGCATCAGTGGAGACTGTGTGAACACCCAGGGATCCTACATATGCCAGTGTCGTATAGGATATCAGAGCACGGCAACTAGAACAGAGTGCCGAGGTAAATTATGCTTTTGTAGCCATTTTTGTACTATTGTATACATACCAGGAGAGAAAATAGTTTTGGGCAAAATTTAACAGGTATATTTAAATATGAGGTTTTTTAAAGAAAAATAAATCAGACATGGCAGTAAAAATTATTAACCTGCCTCAACTGGCTGTTCACAGACTGGGTTATGAAGAAAGACATTTTGTCTTGTACTGAAAGTATCTTGGCACCATTCGTGGCTTTGAAATGGAAGAGACATCTTTTTTTTTTTTTTAAACTACTGAGAAATGGTTTTTTTGCTTTTTGAGGATCTCTCATGGACAATTAAACATCCCTACTTTGGAGAAACCCTTTACGTATAAAAGACTGTTAAAAGACTGAGAGAGGTGGTGGGAAAGATAAGTCTTCTACTGGGTAAATGTAAGAGTACGGTGCCCATGTGTTGTCCCTGCCCACTGTCAGAGAAAGAACTAAATACGAATTACAGCAATGAAAACTTAAATAAGGTATGGAAAAGTAGTGAAGCACTGTGAAGGTCTAGGTGGGGAAGCTGTAGAATCCCCATTATTGGTGCTTTGAAGACCAGGCTCAATAATATTCCTGATGGTTTTCATCCTGTCTTCCTGTGGGAGTGGGGAATGCGTAGCTCCTCAGTGGCCAGGTCTCTGTCAGAGCTGTGTGGCTCCCAAAATGTTCTAGGGTGGGAATTTGACTGCAAAGGTGGATGCAATCCTTTATAGTTAAGTCATAATGAGAAAATTCTGGCAGGAGAAGGAATGACTACTTTGATATTCCGTAAGAAATGAAGCATCTAAATGAAACAGGATGTTTGAGTGCTCAGACTCCCAGCTTGTCTTCATATTTTGCTTTCTGCACTAGGAGAGAGAGTTCCTTAATCACGCACTCATTCTGAAGCAGAGTTTATAAAAAGCCAGGATTAAGCTATCTGTATTTGTGTGAGATTTTTTTTTCATCCCTTTGTGAATCAGAAAGGTATTTGTGGTGCAGAAGCTTACTCCAATCCAGGAGGACATGCAGAGCCAGCACCACTGCTGCATGTTGCTGGGAGCGTTTGACCTAACCGCTGCCAAACAGCCATGTTGCAGAAGCATCTTCATAGTTCAGCTGACTAGTGGTGAAGGAGTGCTGAAGTGGAGTCTCAGCGGTGATGAATTTACTCATGAGTCATTTTTGTCACACGCTTTTAATTTGACTGATTCATTACACAAACACATGGTTGTCAGAAGCCCAGTAGCTTAATGGCATTAAAGTGTGGTCACTTAGCAGTTCCTTTGCAGTCTATGGGAACTGTGCTTGCTTGACAGGCAGTTCAGAAAATGCTGCGATGTGCAGAATCTTTGTTTTCTAAAGGATTTTTTTAGGACTAGTTTAGGGAAAAGAGAAAGGCTAGTGGGGTGCACTTGGCAAAATACGCATATGGCACTGGTGCCTGCCAAAATCAGCATTTGCTATGAAATTACTTTGCATGACTACTTTGTACGTCGAGGTTTTATTTTTTGCGTACACAGATGTGTCTGTGCTGATACGCTTTTGCAAATGTATTCCTTACGTCCATTCTTGAAAAATGAAGTCTCCATAATGACCAGATGTTTATCTATTCCTTGCTCTGAGGTTCCATGGGAGGGGTTTTTTTCGGTATGATGAATCTGATGACTGATTAAACATTGCAGTCTGTATTGCAAGCTACTGATGCAACTGTTATTAGAATCCCTTATAATTCTAGTAGGAGTTTGGCTGAATTAATATGTTAATTGGAGACATAGATGAATAAAGTTGTCACATTATGATTAGTAATCAAAACAAACAATGCTTTTCAGTTGCAGAAGAGGGGATATAAAATGGACCTCAAAAAAGAGTGAAATTTTATGAGGATTAGCTATGAATGCATGGGAGTCAGAGCTTTTAATAGCTAAGTGCTTACTCTAATCTACCTGATGTTTCTGAAAGGAGGAGGTCAGACCTTACATGGACATGGCAGCAATTATGGACATTTCAGTGTGAGAGGAGCTTTGTTTTTGTGAGTTTCTCTGAAGGGGGGGAAAACAATCCACAATGTTATTTCATAATTTGAAAATTAGAAAAGTAGCATAAACTAGTGCTGGGTCTCTAGTTAACCGTGTGTACATAAAGAACAACGAGATTCTGGTGTTAATTTTCTGCACCATGATTTAGATGGCATCAGATGCATAATAGTACAAATCCTAATGAACTCTAAAAACTAAAAGGCAAGAAAAAATCTTGAGATGCTGTAGCATT
The DNA here is from genome assembly GCA_013400135.1 of Rhinoptilus africanus. NCBI lineage: Eukaryota > Metazoa > Chordata > Aves > Charadriiformes > Glareolidae > Rhinoptilus > Rhinoptilus africanus. Next base: position 101,232 of record VXBO01004328.1, read on the forward strand.
TCTGCTACGGGAAGAAAGCTGGTGGAGTAGCTGAAGACAGGCTCAGGTACAACCAAGTGCCACTAAGGTGGGGGGAAAGGGACCGAGTATAGAGAAAACTCACTTTTATGCATTGCTGATTGACGGTGCTTGTTTATCAAATGAGGGGAGGTTCATCAAGCCTGTATGCTTTTGCTGGAAGTCAAGAGGGCTGCAGGCTGCCACTGCAGTGAGCTGTCACTTGAGCAGCTCTTACCTCTGCTGGCCTGGTTGCTTGCTTGGAAATCAGTTGTTTTCAGGGATTACTTAGCAGCTTGCCAGAACTACCACACTGCTAAGAAGGCAAATACTGGTTCACAGTCGAGAGGCATCCGTTCCCCCTGAGGCAGGTGCCTAGAGAGCAGGGGCATTTGGGAGGACACCCTGTGCTCCGCTTCTTCCTGAAGCGCAGCAATGCATTTCTGCGGAGAGGGCCTGGGGAAGGGCACCCCCAGCATATTTGGGAAGACAGCATGGTTGCATGATAGATAGGTCTGCACAGGCTGGTCAAGATCTCTGTGAGCAGAGTCCCCTGTGTGCAGGAATCTCTGGGAGATGGTCCAGGCCTTGATGGAGAACACTGAGCAATCTGAAAAATGTCTAGACAGTCTGTCTCAGCATCTCCTCTCCCCTCGTTCAGAGGAGAGGGAGAGCTGCCAGCCTTGTGTGATATCACTATTCAGGTCCTCCAAGGCACTTGCCAAGCACCTCCTGCAGAGAGAGGGAAATGAGAAGCTGATGTTTCAAATATAAAATAAGCAGGAGAAATATATTCTGAGGTGGGAAAGTCTCGAACTTTCCTGTTATCTTACAAAGCAGCAGCAACAGACAAGCTTCCTCATTCTTTCCTTCAGTAGTTAGCTATTGTTAAGTTAAACTTTAGTAAAAATATTTTCATGATGAACAAAAATGCAAAAAAACAATTGAAAGGGTCTGATTCTTGTTAGAGCGAGCTGCAGGGTAATGTTCACTGAAATTCTTTCACAGCAGCTTGGAATTCTAAAGCTGATGAACATTTTCCACCCCCGTAACATTCAGTTATGGAAATAAAAATAAATCATTTTTCAGGTGAATATAGTTTCCATGGAGGGTTAAAAATCGAGGGCAAGGGGAAACGGGAAAATTTTCTCTTGAGTAGGAAAAAGAAAAACTCCAAAATGTTTTTTTTTTGCTTTTGGTTGACTTTCAGACATTGACGAATGCTTACAGAATGGTCGTATCTGTAATAATGGACGATGCATAAATACAGATGGCAGTTTTCACTGTGTGTGTAATGCTGGCTTTCAAGTGGCAGCTGATGGGAAAAACTGTGAAGGTAAGACTTTTCTGAAGTTACCCTGTATCAGTAATTACAGTTACAAGGGGTTATTCACATCAATGAAAAAGAAAAGGACCTTTGCTGGGGGAGGCGGGATGGGAATGGAAGGAACAAGGAATCAAATTTCTAAATACCTTTTGCTGTATTGAGGAGGGCAAGTAAACTGTCTTTTGCAGCCAGTTCTAGAGCCTTGGCTTGGCAATCTTCAACGGGATGTCTGTCCAGGAGGAGAAATAGCACATACCACTATCGCAAAATGCAGTTTCTTTGATGGGAGTGGTACGTTTTAAACCAGAGCACAAGTCACATGCTGCCTGATTTTACTGTGTGTTTAACAGCATGCTTTATAGGATCTTACTGGGTGACTAGCAATGTGGTTTATGTAGACGCAGTCTGGTCTGACCCATAAAAACTGTTTCAAGAAAAATTTGTAAACATAATTGATGTGTTCCTACCTCCCGGACCTTTAGTAAAGGGGGAAAAAGAAGAATGTTCTTTATCATGCTTCCCAAGGTCCTTGGGAGGGTTCCCAATGATCTATTCATACGTTAAAGGAATTTCAAGCACTGTTCTTAGAAACATTTTTGGCAGAATATTATCTCAGTGATTCAGCTCAAAGACTTAATGCCAAAATTCCTGGTTGGGATAGATACACGATTTTTTTTTTTTAAATCATAAATTATTTTTGTCTGACTTAGCCTGTAAGTAAAAAGAAAACACACCATGTCTAGAAGTGTAATTTCTGTCCAGGACAGCTGCAATATTAAGGAAAATAGCACGATTCCGAATATATTGTAATGTCATTATGATCCAGTGATTTTATGTGCTCGTAGTGATTCTGTTAATCCTCGGTAGAGACAGACATTTTAAGACTTTGTTTTTCCTTACTCTTTTTTAGATGCAGTTTAGCACTATAAGCTGCTTTTTAAATATCTTGTTATGGAACTATATTGACTAAGTATGTTTTAAAATGAATATATTTTGGAAAAAAACTCAATTCTGATTTCTTCCTTTCCCACCAAATACCATGTGCTAATAGTAATAAGAACCAGGACATCAGCAGTCTGGTAAAACATTTTTAATTCCATTGCATACGTTGCCAGAATGTCTGTTGCATCCACTTATGAAACAGTTTCATCTCTGGCAGTGTAATGCCTTGAATTTTGTTCTTAAGAATACATGTGCACACACACTAATCAGTATAGACCATGGCATTGTGCCACACCTTAGTGTAACTGTGTATAGTCCTTTAGATGGAACTGGTAAATAGTGCTGATTTTTTTGGATGTAATGTCCTATTTTAATTTCGTGTGCGCCAGTACGAAATAAAGGCTAAGAGGATATAAAAGCTTACTCAAATCAAGCACAGAATTCTCTGTACTTGCCTTTTTTTTTTTCTATTTTTTCTGCAAGTAACTGTGCAGGGTTCAGACAAGCAGTGTCTGGGACCTCCACCTTTTCCTGTTTGAATCCTTCATGCTATGCCATTAGGTCAGAGGGTGAATAATGCTAGTATGAAGCTATGATTAGTAAGTACCCTCCTATGTGACTTGTCATGCTGAATCCAGGGAAGGCGTAGGTTTTATTTTAAATGGAAGCTGATGATGAAAGTGTCCACAGAATGCATGCTTGAGCACAGTGCTGGGAAGTCTCCCACATATGAATCTTAAACTCAGACAGTGAAGGTTACAAAAGTTTTCACTCCAAACACAAACGCCCACTGCTGCCCTTTCAGGTGTTCTTAGTAACATAAAATTGTGTTTACCATTCCAACTGGGAGGCTGCTTCTAACCTAGCTTCTATTTACATGAAGATTGCAAAGCCTCTTCAATTACATACCTTTCTCACTTTTTTTAGGGTTTTTGCTAGCTGGCAGTTTTCAAGTTGTCCAGTTTCTCATCTGTTTTTCATTCTCCTCCTTCTTTTTGGATGCATACCTTTATATGCTAATGATTCATTATGAAAAAACAGAGTCATTGCTTTGATACATCCTCTAGGACAGTGCAGTCTGTCCCGTCATATGTTTCTGATTATCATATACCTTTGACAACTGAGAAAGAAATTAAGGGTTATCTTGTGGATCTATCTAGTAAGAGTTCTTTTACTGAAACATTATGAGCATTATGTCTATTATGTACATTTTCAGACATGGACGAATGCAGCATAAGGAACATGTGCCTCAATGGAATGTGCATCAATGAAGATGGCAGTTTTAAATGCATTTGTAAACCAGGGTTCCAGTTAGCATCTGATGGACGCTATTGCAGAGGTAAGCACAATAAATTATGGGTTCCCAAAGCTAGTGAGTCATATCCCTCTGGTAGCTTCAAGAATCGCCTTATTTCCTTACAGTGATCCTTGGGGACAAGAAGCACTGGGCAGAGTTCTCGTCAGATATGCTTTTTTAATCAGTTAGAATGACTTGTCATTGCGCAAGACAGTACTCGGTCTTCTCCACAATGTTGAGCAACCGCCCTAACCAGCCAGTGGGAAATATTCTTTGATCAAGGACTGTGTGATCTGACCTAGTTAAACTCCATGTTTTTTTGCCTATGAGGTCTTCTGCAGTTTGGTTCCAGTATATCTCACTTTTTGTGTTTGGTCTTTTAAAGTTTTCTGCCTTTGGCCACCCAAATGCCCAGGCTCGTTGCCTCATTGGGTTTTTCTCCCATTCCTGTCTGGGTGTTCCTAGTCAACAGAGCATCTCTGAGGAGTGCCCAGCACCCCGTGTGACCAAGATACAGACATGAGCATCACAGCAAGATTATCTTTTCCATTTGCTGGACTAGCTGAGAAATACCCGCTGTGGGAGACACTGCAGTGTTCTGGTTACTAGTTATGTCATCAGAGTTTCCGTTCAGTCCCGTCAGGAACTGGAAGTTTTGTGTGTATAAATCTTCATGTTTCAACAAGTTTTATAGGCACAAAGCAGAAGTCGAAATAACTAATAAGCAACTGCTGGGCCAAGTTATGGTTTTTCTTTTGAAAAACTTAAAATCTTTTAACTTTTGGAATCAAGGCAGAAAAAGTGCTTGCTTACACTTTGGTAAATTAAAAAAAAAAAAGTTGCACTGGATTATACAGCAGCATTTTTTTGCAACCAATAACAAAAGCAAATATTTGAATAAATAGTTTGGTTTGGATAGTTACTGACATTAAAGGTAAATTAATTTTGATTCTCTTGCTTCTTGAACACTGTACCACTCTTAGATCTGAACTGTGTGGTGTCTAGACTTAGACTTCAGATCCAAACCAGGCCAATAAATCTGTAAACCATCCAGAACTCTTGCATTTGATGACTTTGGCACTAGGTATGCAGGACAATGCTAACCAGCTTTCAGGTGGGGGAATCGTATATTTCTAATGAGACATGACCCCATCCTTGCTTTGTAATAGGGTTGTTTTGATTGGGAGAATGAATTGTTCTTTAGTTTCTCAAATGAACAAATGTACAGAGCCATGCAAGTGTCTCTTAGCTTAACAGCTACTGGCTGTGTTGGCTGCAGCCTTCACACACTCCGAGCAATCACTTTTATTTCCGTTCTTACCTGTTTTCCAAGTGGTAGGTGGATGTCCGTGCTTTGCCAAAGCTTATTTTCCAGCTGGTCTGTGTGTGGGACAGCAGTGAGACTTGGTCTCGGACTTGTCAGGGAAGAACTCAATGCCCATCAGGCCTTGGCACATCAGCCAGTCATGTTCCCAAAGACCACTGGCTGCTCTGTGTTGTGACTCACTGGTGTAAGCTCAGCCCAAATGTTTGTCCTGATTTTTGCCTTGAGCATCGTTTGGAATTTTTTTCTTTTCTTGTTGTTTTCTTTTCTTTTTTCTTTTTCTTTTTTTTTTTCATTAGTTAAGGCACTGAAATACCATCCAAGAAGATGGTATGTAAATTGCTTCAGACTACTTAAAATCCAGTGACACTCAACTTCACAGCCTCTGTTACATGCCTCCTGGCTAAACAGGAGTATGGATACAGCCAAAAAGGGGTTTCTGGCCCTAGAGAAATGTTACTTCTGTGCATCAAAGGAAGAATATTTGAAAATTGTCCAAAATTGCAGGCAACTCAACTGATTCCTACTGAAAATTGGAACAGATCTTACAGTAAAATAAAGGATTTCTCCCACTGCTTTTCAACACTTACAGTAAACCTTGTTCTCTATGAATGAGCATGCAAACATTCATTATGTGTTAAAATTACTACTGGGTCAAAATCAAACCAGATTTTGAGACCTTGACACCCAAATCACATTTTTTCCCAACTTCATATTTGTCTCCTTTCTTCTACTTGCCCAAAGTATCATGAAATAATTCCCAGGAATGCAGCGGCTAGAGAGAACACAACTCTCTGGTAAATGTCTCCAGTCATATTAGTAAAAGTTTAAAAGCTTGACCCTTAATAATGTCTTTTCCTGTACATTTAATTTTTGTCCTTATTGAGCCCTTTCTGTACACATCCCATGTACAGAGTAAATAAATTCTGTCCTACAGAACGGTTAGCCTTTGAAACACTCAGTGTTCACGCTGCATATCCTGAGTTGTTTGTGAAGTGAATGCATTAAGATCATATACAAGCTTAAACTCTAAGCTCATGCTTGCACATGCAGTTAGTGCCCGTGCATATTGGGAAAGCGTGTATGCACAAAGTGACATTTCTGCTGCAAATTGGCTACCTGCCTGAACAATTTTGATATGGAATTGAATACATGTTTTTGCCAAACATGTATTCAATTTAGGGGATCAGCAAAGGAATATAAGAATTGCAGTGTGCAACACGTTGCTCCTATAAACATCTGATTTGATTAAATCTAAGCTGAATTTTGAACTATGAAGAAGAATTTCTAACCCAAAGTTGGGGATACTGTAAATGACACTTAGTTCCATAAAACTGGAATATAAGTACAGGGCATATGCTTGGCTGTCTGGTAAAAAATTCCACTCAGGCTTTATGAAGTAACATGCCAAAAAAGAATGTTACACCACATCCTTGTGTATTCCCTGTAATACAAGACATACTAAACTTATGCCCTATTAGCTTCTTTTGCTGCTGATTTGCTGATGATTTTTCAGAAATACTTACATCAGACAGGCAGAGGTTTAAAGCACGATTTCTGTTCCATACATTGTTTCATCTTTAGACCAAACAGGAATTCCCCAAATTGAAAGCTATTGCAAGGCGACTGAAAGTGGCAGTTTAGTAGTCTGAGTAAATTTTTCCTGATTAAAATTAGAAGACTTAGTGTACTGAGCTGGCACTACTGAGCAAGCTCAACAGAAAAGGCAAAAACTCATTGGACATGGAGAATGAACCCATTAGGTGGTTTTCCAGAACCAGGTTGAGGTATTCTGGCAGAAGTCAGAAAAACGGGTATTTTTGAAGTTGTCCAAATGGCGACTTTTGCCACAGAAGACAGCAGAACCTTGCCAAGGTTAGAAATTTGGACACTATGTCTGCATGGGCAGTTATTTACTGGGTGGAATCTCAGCCCTGGTAAAAGTAGAAGCTTTTTGCTCCAACTTTAATGGAGCTAGGTTTTCAGCTGATCTGCACAATTCTTAGTGACCCACTTTACCTTTCTATAAAACATCTAGAAATGAATTTTCAACACACTTGTATGTCAGTGCAAAAGAAAATGGATTGCACATTTCACCTCTTACTAGCTTTTTTAAAAATTAACTACAGGAAAAGGAAAAATGTAACTTTGCCTTTCTGTTTCTGTAAGTAACATTAAAAAAGGAAAGTTAATTCATTTAATTTATTTTTTCAGGAGAACTTGTATCTGTCAAAGCGAGTTCAGTGTTGTCTAACAAAATAATTGTCTACTCTGTTAAATACTATGGGCACATTTTGAAGTCCCAACTCTGTTTTTACTTACACAGAGTAAGAACTAAATTTAAAGTGGGAAAAGCATTTTAGATTTGTCTGAAACAGAACAAAAGATTGCAGGATGAAGTAGAAATGAATTGAGCCCATGTACTTAAATATAACTTCTATTTTAAAATGCAGTTTGAAAAAGGAATCTTGGATCATACAAGCCATGTTTTATGCCAAATAACACAAACTAAGTAAAACACAGAGGTGTTTCACTCTCAATTTGCCCTTTTAAGGTCAGAAAAAAGGAAATTGTCACACACACTGTCTCTTGTATATGTTATGGAGAGTTGTTATGAAGTGATTATTTTATAAAGGTTATACATGCTTCCAAACAATATTTTAAACACTCCTTTTCTTAATCACTTATAAAATAATGGCATGCTCTCTGTGTCTAGAGAATGATCTTACTGTTAACAGGATGCGCAGCCTGTATAATTTTTTACTAATTTGACATCCCTTTGTGATAGTCTAATATTAGAAGGCTTCACTCTTGTATCTCGTTGCTAAGGACCTTATTGTTCAATGTACTATTGTTGGGCAAGGATGGGAGCTTGTGCTCAGCAATTGCTCAGGGCTCAAATCATTAACAAATTCCTTTCAAGGCTGGAGTGCAGTCTGCCCATTGAAAGTTTATAAAATGGGTTGTAATGAGCATCTGATGGGAAAACCCAATTGTCATGCAGATCACCAGAGGGACACTACGTGCGGCAGGGTCTGACTGTGGACATTCAGATGTACTTCCAAAAACTGAACCGGGCGCAGGAGGAAGGGAAATTCTTTGGTGGCCCTGTGAACACACCTCATAGCCGAGGGGTGAAAGATTCAGTTTGCTATCTGGACTGATTTCTTACAGCATAAACTAACTGTTAACACAGAAAGGGAATGCCCTGTTACATGCTACAGAAGTCCTTTGACTCAGCAGAGTTTCCTCCTTCCTCCCATTATGTTTTTGTCTGAATGACCCTTAAATCAGAATATGTGCCTCTTGGGAATAAGTTAGGAAAATGTAGTCCCTTTTTGCTCTCCAAGGAGAGTGAAATTATTTTATTCTGTTTATTTCTCCTGAATTTTGCGTTTTTTTCTTCTCTTTCACAGAATCAATTAATCGTTATTCTTAATAAAGCCTTTACTTGAACAAGTTTCCATTTATACTTGGTATTTTTGTATAGGGTACATTGAAAATAAGCTGCACAAATGCAAGTTTCAGCCAGGCGTTGAACAGTATGTAATTTAATTTCTAATAAAGCTCATTTTGTTCTCCAACAGACATCGATGAGTGTGAGACAGCTGGAATATGCATGAACGGGCGCTGTGTGAACACTGATGGCTCTTTCAGATGTGAATGCTTCCCTGGCCTTGCAGTAGGACTGGATGGACGCGTGTGTGTCGGTAAGACAAGCTTAATGTGTGGCAAGTCACAATTAACCAATGTTAAGGCATTAATACTAGTCTGATGGACAGAGCAAGTTTGAATATAGAATTTACCATTTTTTCATGGATTGATGAGTGATAGTTATAGTGGGTACTGATAGCTCGGGGATATTTACTGTAATAGCACATTTTGCTCTTCACGAGGTCAGGTAGACTATACACCATAGTGCCTTTGGAGGCGAGTAGCGCTTATCAGTTTGGACTAGGTGAGAATTTGCCCCATTTCTGTCAACGTAAAATTCTTCATTTGTTACTCTTTCACCTCTTTTTAAAGTGGGACATAGCAATTTTTCCCCTTCTGTCTATTTCTTTACAAGTGAAAGATGCTGGAGGTGTTTGATTTTAAAATTCTAATGTGTCTGACAGTCATTATGGGCCAGTTTTTAAAAAGTGAGAAATGTCACCTCTGGACCTGAAAAAACAAACATTTTCCATCTATCACTGGAATATCATTACTGACTTTTTCTTTCTTTTTTACAAGCAAAGAAAGATGTTTTTTAACGACAGTGTATTATGTGATCTTTTCCTGATGCAAATTTTTTTTTCTCTTATTCTGCCTTTTTTCAGGTATAAAATTGAAAACAAAAGCTTTAGTGTGGCCTTAGTGGGATTAATCCAGGGTGTTGCACCAGTGGTGATTTTAGCCTTGATGAGTCAGAGACAACTGACAAGGTTAGGAAGGGGAGAGAAAATACTTGTTAAAATCAAATCAGTCCTCTAACTCTGAGAATAAAGTAAACAGTACCGACTTTTTGAGGGGAGTTTTGAGATATACTTGGTTCTAGCTGTGAGATCCTGCCACTGGGCCTGTCAAGTTACAAGTGAGTAATGTCCCTGTTGCGTGGCAGAGACTCTGTCCCTTTTCAGAATGGCTTCTTGCTAGATCAAGATTAAGTACTGGTTGTTCCCCAGTAGTTCCCTAATGCATGTTAAGTCTTTAAATGCAGTAACTAGTTTGTGTGTCTGAACTCTTAGGAGCACAAGGAAGAGGAATTTCCTGTCCTGAATAGAGTGAGAGTATAGGTGGGTGAAAAGCATAGGGAAATGGTGAAAGATGTTTTGTTTTGACAGCTCTTTTACAGTGTTTATGACACGCAAGCTAGCTTTAATACTCATTGTAATTTATGGCAGTATAGTTGGCTATGGCAGGATTAAGAGAGATTTCTTTCCCCAGATACACATATGCGAAGCACATGCTATGGTGGCTACAAGAGAGGACAGTGCGTGAGACCATTAACTGGTGCAGTTACAAAATCAGAGTGCTGTTGTGCCAGCACTGACTACGCCTTTGGGGAGCCTTGCCAGCCCTGCCCAGCGCAAAATTCAGGTATGGCATATTTACTGGTACATATTCTCATACAAGCTTTACGCTGATAAACTACTTTTAGAAAGGTAAAATACAGTTTTGTATTAACATTGCACCCTAAATCATGAGGATCAAATTGCCATATAATATGTTATGTATTTTGAGCAATCTGCTATTTTGCATGTTGGAAGGGTACAAGAGAGCATTTTTTGAGGCAACAGTAAATGCCAGTGTCTGGGTTCAGAGCTGTTACACGCATTAAACAGATTTTCAAACAAGGAACTCTATTTTGACAGATGTGGTCAACAACAAATATAATTTTGACCTCAATTTATTAATGGAAACATCTTGAGTAATACATATATTCAAATCCTTATGTACACCTTTCAGTCAGATGTTTGCTGCCTGAATTCTATATCCTTCAAGTGATCTGAAATAGCTTATAAAGTAGGCAGGCTTTGGATAGTCAATGCAAAAACAAACGTCCAATTCAGTCAATTGAGAATGCTCAATTTTTCCTGTGTTATTTTGCCCACCTCTTCACTTATTAAAAAAAATGCCATCTCAGGTGTAGCATTTCTTTGGGGTTTGAGTGGGGGAGGGAAGGAGTAGCTTTCTTACAGGAGCATTGTATCAGAGAAACTGAAAAAAAATCCTGAAAGGAAGACATTTGTCTTTCTGTGCTCCTCAGAAGCTCTTTGCAGAAGTTCCTGACATTCTAGACTAAAAGTATTGCTGATGCATGCCCAGAGCAGGTCAGTGGCAGTGATGATTTGATTCAAACAGGGTACATATTAATCTGCTGGTTATGATAATAGTGGGAGATACAGCTAATTCTGTAAATATTTTTAATATTTATTAATTTCAACAGTGTAATTATTTGGACTATTCTTAAAGTGAAAATATATTGGAAAATTCTGACCTATATGGCATCAATTAATGCTGATCTACTGTCAGGTTATTCTGTTAATTGTTCTGAACTCAAAAGGAGAACTTGAACCTGTGGTAACTGAGATATTTGAGATACTTTGATTCATAGTTTAATTTACTTTTTTTTTTAAGGATAAGATATCCTTGATCTTCTATGAACGCCTGAAGATACTCTTGCTAAATGAAGTTAAATATGGTCTAGATTTATATGAAAACTTTTTCTGTTTCCGGATCACTTTAAATGTGCACCTTGAGCAAGGGCTTGGGCGTATGAGTTCTGGAGAGTCTTTCTGTGAATATGTTATGGTTCATTTGTGTAGGAGGGCCAGCATGAAGTTTATGTCTATTCCTAAATGCCTTGCTTAACCATGTGAAGGTTTTACTCATCCATCTTCATGAGCAGATGCAGACCTTGAATCTGTTTCACTGGTTCAGAACACTGTGAAGCTATTCTTGTTTTTAGAATAATTGAAGGTCATGTTATTTCATTTGAATAATTAATTGGCGTATTGTAAATGATGATGCTGAAAGCAATGAGCTAAAAAAGAATATTCCAGTAAGTATTTTAATATTTTTTCAGCTGAATATCAGGCGCTGTGCAGCAGTGGACCTGGCATGACTGCAGGAGGAAATGGTAAGATCACCTAAAATAGTAAGATCACCTAACTATAGCAGCTCTGGCTAAAAGTGTTGCCTTGATATCCTTGATTTATTAGACAGGCTGGTGGGGATGATGGCAGGAAAGAATGGGAGAAAGGCTTATTCAAATGGCTGCTTGCAACACGTTAGAGTAATTTAGGATGAAATGAGTGGAGCATGCCATTTCACCAGCGCACCCTCTGTTTTATGCCATGGAATGTATGTGAGTGCTGTTGTAAAATAACTGCAAATTTGTGAGAACTTTTATTACGTATATGACTTAGTAATCACAATATGTAAGTCATATTTGCACATTTCAACTGAAATAATGCTGAAGAATAAAGCCATGTTGAACATTGAGCTTCCTCACACATTTTCATCTATCAAAAGGGCCAGGCTGACAGAGTTAGGTTGATTACAGAGAAGGAGTAAATGATTACAATAAAAGCTTTGTAGTCATAGAACTGTGAAACTGCAGACTCAGCCAATGCTCACTAGTAGGTTTGCTGGCAGTAAAGCGGGAAAAGCGTTCAGAAAGGAGAGCTGTTCATGCTTTGGAGAGTAATGCCATCTGTAAATGCTGCGAATCAGGAGATACAGGGGCATATTAATACATGTACATCTCTAAATGTAAGACCTCAATTTAATATCCCAGTTCTTACTTACAGTTGCAAGTGTCTTAAACGTCTGTGGGCTAGAGGTGGTCTTAAGTCAGTGTGAACGGGATGCTTTTTTCTCTTGAGTTTAAATATTTAGGTATGAAGTCCCTAATCAGGATACATGATGATAAATATGGAACAGCCAGTGTTAATGATATTGAAAATATATCTTTTTCTAGTTGGACAGTTAACTCCCACAACCCTGTAACAACTGAGTCTCATTTTTTGTTTTTGTTTTTTTACCTTTGTGTAGATATCAACGAGTGCTTACTGGATACCGATCTTTGTCCAAATGGAAGATGTGAGAATCTGCATGGAACATACAAATGTATTTGTGATCCTGGATATGAAGTGGATTCAACTGGGAAAAACTGCATTGGTATGAAATGTCCCATTTTTAATTTTGAAGTTTGATGCTTGTTTTTATCCTCCACCTTTTTTTTTTTCTCTAGTTCATCACATCCACTATCTGCTCTTCTGATATTTCTGCATGTTCCTGCTGAATTCTTGTTTTAATTTCAGTACTTTGCAATGCTTATAAAACCCTCCACTGTGGGGCTGTAAGGGACCATTGCCATCAGTGACTCAAATCACTGGCAACCAGGCAATAAACATCCAGTTCAGTTAAGTCCACTGAACATGCAGTCTGCTGTACCAATTTTTCTCAAAATCAGAAGCCAGATCCTGCAATTACAGTGCACCACAGGAGCGATCTAGGATCATCAGTGTACTAGGTGCCTGCAAGAGCAGGGCATTTAAGTAAAAATTCCAATTTATCATAAGAAGATAAGCATCCCATATGCTACAGAAGGCTTACATGGTTTCTCCCAATTCTGACTTTGGGGAAAATCCCCTTTCAGGTTTTAGACAGGGCTATTGGTTTAACTGTGTTAAGTGTACCGGCCAGACACAGGAGTATTTATTGTCATTGGAAGCACCAGCAGAATCTGATGGCATGGTGTCTCTAGCTAGGGCTGATTTCCTGTGCTGTCCAAGTGAAAAAAAATCTAAACCCAAATTTTTCATCACAGAAGTAAAAGAAGTTCTTCTTGCTCCTTGGAGGAGACCATTGGAAGCACTGTGGCATGGGATAAAAAGAACGCAAATAAGTATTAGTCCAGTTTCTTCTCACACTATCTGGGATATTAAAAACTAAACTAAAAAAAAAAAAAATCAGATGCCTGCAGGCTCCTGTTATAAATTTTAATTCTGGCAATTCTCTTGTTCCGTTACACAGTCCCATCGAAAGTCCATAACTTAAAACCCTTTAGATTCCTTTCTTCCACTTTATTACATTGGTGCATAGTTCCAGACCTCCTTTGCACAGCTGATTAGAAGTGTCTTCTGGTTTCCTGTTATAATTTGTTACCACTTTATTACTAGTTGATGTTGTACTAATATTATCCCTTGACTTAGCACTGTGTCAACACTTATCCCCAAAGTATTTATAAAGAATCATCGTATCCTTTCTCAAACTCTGTTGGCTAAACTATCCAAATCCACACTCGGTCTTTTCATAAAAGCAGAGGCTGCAGCCTTCTCTTGTAAACCACTGATCTGACCAGTATACAATGTTCTGATGAGGTCTTACCAGTGCCTTCTACAGTGCTGCCAGCAATTCTCCATTACCCCTAAGAATATCCTGCTTAAATTGATTCTAGAGTGTGTTAGTCTTTTCTCAAATACATGTTATACTTTGGGATCAAAGTCAACCTCTAATTGGGAGTTACATCCAGAGTTTTCTCTTCTTGATAGCCTTCAACTGATGAGTTCTGGTTTATAGCATGTTATTGTTATTGGTCCCTAATTGCGAGGTTTTCATGTTTATATTTCATCTTATTTCTCTGATTCACATGTCAAGATAAACTTAGTCTTGCATGATTCTCTGTATTGGTAATAACTTCCAGCTTAGTGTTGTCCACAGGTTTTGATCCTATTCGTTTTTTTATTTCTACATTACAATGAATATTTTATAGGACCAGTCCCAAGACTGATCCCTGAAAGTCATTGCTAATATCCTCTCTCCATGGTGATTACTCCCCTTTTTAATATACCCTAATGTAATCTCTCCTTCAGCCAGCCCTGGAACCACCTTAAAGTTCTTAAATTCCTTCCAGTTATCTCCAACTTACATAATAATTTTATTTGGGTTCTGTATTCTTTACCTAAACCTAAATAGCTTAAGTCATCTGTGTTATCCCAGTCTAAACTATCCACTATCTTATGTAAAAAAAAAAAAGAAAAAGTTGATCTATCTTTGATAAAAGTCATGCTGTAATTCATCCCATTTTCCCATTTGTTTCTTTGGCTTTAATTATCCATGTCCCATTGCAGTGTCTGCCCGTAGCTTATGGCATCCCTTCTCCCCATCCATCTGTGAGTTTTCCAGCTGCTCCCCAGCCCACCCTGTTGCAGCCCACATCCATGCTCCATCACAGCTGTTTCCCATTCTTCCATAATGTTCCACCTGGCCCTCTCTCAATTTTTCTGAACTCCTGTGAAGCTTCCCACATGGTCTGTTTTATTTTGCAAATCTCTCTGCTTTTCCTCGCACTTTTGCTGTTCCCAGCTGCTGCGCTGACCTTCTGAGTCTTCCCAACTTCTCTCAACACTTTCTGAGGCCTCTCTGACTTAGCCAATTGTTCCTGTCTGCTCTCGGGGTCTCTCCTGGTCTTCACCTGCCATTCATGGCCCATTGCCGCCTTCTTGCAACTTCTCTCTTAACGATCACAGCTCTTCCAAAGATTTCCTAAGGGCTCTTGAAATGTAGCACTAGCATTTCTATTTAAATTTTTCACCTCTGAAGCAAGTGTAGACTTACATTGGCCTTGTCTAACCGTAACATCTAAGACAGTTCAGAGCCAGCTTGGAAAAAATGGTGATTTAAAGACCAGGATGACCAGGAAACCTTTCCAAACAATCCTCTCCTCATTTCTTTCATGACTCTGGGGGCTGCCACACAGGGAAGTAGAGACTGCATAGACCTATTCCACAATATAGGCAAGATGAACGTGTGATTCTCAGCTTTATTTTGAACCATGGTTTGGCTGTCACATATTATTTATATGTGTAGAAAGGAAGTATGAGCTCTTATAAAAGCAAAGCAGCCTGCTAAAGAATAAAGCATAGTAAAAAGTCAACGAAAAAACTACAGAGAAGGGGTTTTCTTTTTATTTTTCTCTATTTAAAAAAAAATAAAATGTTTATTTTTCTCTAGGTAGTATTTGTGTGGTTTGAATTCATAGAACTATTATTGTTTTCATTATTTTAATGATAGTTATCATGAAGAAGGAAGGTGCAGTAAGTGGGATCTTTAGAGTTAGTTTATTTGGAATGGTTGTTTCCATTTGCAATAATTCCAAGCCTGTTGTCTGCGAAAAGAATCTAGAAATCTCTTTAGTGTCTTTGAAAAGCAGTGCAAATCACGTGTGTGAGTATCATGGAATCATAGAGTGGTTTGGGTTGGAAGGGACCTTAAAGATCATCTGGTTCCAACCCTGCTGCCATGGGCAGGGACACCTCCCACTAGACCAGGCTGCTCAAAGCCCCATCCAGCCTGGCCTTGGACACCTCCAGGGATGGGGCAGCCACAGCTTCTCTGGGCAACCTGGGACAGGGGCTCACCACCCTCACAGTAAAGAATTTCTTCCTAATATCTAATCTAAATCTCCTCTGTTTCAGTTGAAAACCATTACCCTTCATCCTATTCTCTCTCTCTTCCCTTTTTGTCTCCTTCTGTCCACATACACAAAATCTAATAAAATGTGGCTGCTGGGAGGAAAATTCTGTCTCGGCTTCTATTCCAAAAATGTTTTCTTTCTTAAAAAGTTCTTGATTTTCATTATAGACATTGATGAATGTGCACTGAACATGCTGCTTTGTGACAATGGGCAATGCAGAAATACCCCTGGAAGTTTCACCTGCACCTGTCCAAAAGGATTTGTGTACACTCCTGACCTAAAGACATGTGAAGGTAATTGGTAACACTCCATTTTGTCCTAGTTTCATTCATTTGGATTGTTTTCAAATCGTACCAGAAATACTTTGAGCCTTGATGGGGATGTAATGTGTAGAACTAAAAACTGCGTGAAGAAATTATATGGGGAAGTAGGGAATGAGGAGAGACAAGGCCAAAACGGAAGCAGTAGATAACCTCATGGAATAGCCTGTATTAGGTCCGTACTAGCACTCTCCTTATTGACTACTAGCAGTGGGCCCACACTATGCCAAGGGTGGGAAAAACTTGAGAAGAAACAAGTTTTACAAATCTGTGATCTTGTGTGGAGAAGCGAGACAGATGGCTACTGGTTGGAACCCTTTTTGAGTCACAGACGGGATGTGTGTCAGATCATTTAAACAACACAGTCCATCACCACAAAGCAGGGCAATAACTCAATGCGGCTTCCAGGTTCAATGTTTTAATGTTCTAACATGTGTGTCTTTAGGACACAGGCATAGTCGTCTATAGTGAAGAGTTTCATAATAGAAAAATAGAGTAGCAGGAAAACTGGTGATGAGGAAATTCTTTCATTTTTCTCTAACCTAAAAAAGGCCATATGGTTTTTTTGCTCATGTTTCCTGGTACTAACAGCAGTGTTTCTTTTCTAGATATTGATGAGTGTGAGTCTAACCCCTGTGTCAATGGGGTGTGCAAAAACACACCAGGGTCTTTTGCTTGTGAATGTTCTCCTGAAAGTACTTTGGATACAACCAGAACCATCTGCATAGGTATTTATTCTTCTGAAGATTTTATGTTTGCTGTTTGAAGAAGTCCAGTGATATACAAACATTGTATACCAAGTTTAGAAAATATTTAAAAATAACTTATGTAGATAAATTTGTTGGAAAATGTTACAAAAACAATGTTAAGAAAGTGTTTGTTTTCACCATTACTGTGGGTACTTAAAGTGTGACTAGCACTTGGGAGCGTGGTGTGCTTCCATGTCAAATTTGAATGAGAGACAAAATCTTTTTTGTAATAAATACTACGACTCAGATCTTGAATGGTGTTGAGATATTCCCTGTTAAGGTCAATAAGCATAAACAGGGTTGGCATGAGCTCTGTGGATGATTTTAGGCCAGAGTCCAGCATAGGGAAGGATAAATTAAGAGCTTTTAAAATAAATTCAGATCTGATGTGGTAAGTTATAATGAAAGTGATTCTTTTTCATAGTTAAATTCAAGTGTGTTTGCAAATATATTAATGTATAATGCTAAACAATCAGCATGACAACACACTGGCGTTTTTTTCCAAACAGAAACTGTTAAGGGTACCTGTTGGCAGAACATAGTGGATGGAAGATGTGAAATAAATATCAATGGAGCAACTCTGAAGTCCCAGTGCTGTTCCTCCCTAGGAGCTGCTTGGGGAAGCCCATGTACACCATGTGAACGAGGTGAGTTCTTCTTCCTCAGAAACCTAGGATTTTTCCTATTCTGAGGTTGGTCCAGGTTACTGTCAGGCTAGACAAATAACTTTACTTGTTCTATTATCAAGCACTCATTCCTTATTCAGTCCGAAAAAGAGAAGTCTTAATATTTGAGAGGGAGCACGTAGCTATAGAAGGGTCTAACTTTGGATTTTATAGTAAACATTTTACCAGTTTAAATTCAGAAGGGAGAGGACCACACCTATAGTCAGCATTACTTTAGCATGGTTTGTCATAATTAGTGATCTGGAGTTCCTAATGGTGTAGCAATAGATGCACATTCCCTAGAGCTCCCAAGAAAATGTTTGCAACAAATGGATCTTTGGTGTGGTAATGGAGGGAGGAGAGGGAGTAGCCCTCATTATTATACTCTGTAGATTAACTGATGATCTAGAGAATCATACGGTTGATTGAGAAATGGGTTGAGGTCTCTGCATATTCACTTGATAATTAGACTGAACTGTGGGATGAGCTGGGAACCCAAGGATGAGCTGATGAATGCAGAAATGTGTGTGGCTTGTTATTTCTATATGCTGAAAGCTCCTAGTTTGCTCAAATCTATAGTTAAATTCATCCTGTATATCTTAGCAGAATTCATCCTCATCCATCCATGGTAAATAGGGCTGTAATGTGCTGTGATCGAGTTAAATGAATTAATTGATTTGAATGAAGCAAGAATCATATAACCGCTTTTGGGTTAGCGAGCAAAGATACACAGGAAGCAAAAGAGGACAATGACTGACACTCTGTATAGTTTATGTAGTTGCCTCATCTTATCTCTTTATTATTTCATAAAATACTGAAATACTGTCTAAGCACTCAGACTTCTCATAGCAATAAACTCGAGATAGTATTTCACATGATCAGTTTTGCACAATAAGGTAATGGTGAGTTTTAGACTCCAGCATGCTAAAAGTTCACTTTTGTTTGTTTTACAGACCCAATATGTCAAAAGGGATATTCAAGAATAAGAGGAACATTGTGTGAAGGTATTTATTGTTGCCTTAACATAAATCAGAGCTTGAATGAAAAAATGCCAGTGTTTTGATTTAAGTGGTTAATTTAGCATAGAGGAATACTATGCCAAATTCTTACCTCCTGTAGTTCCATTGACTTCATTAGAGTTATGTCAGGGATGAATTTGGTTTCAGTTTGTTTAACATTCCTACATACTCACAGTTTATCTGAAAGTACACACTTGCAAATATAGTGTCTACCAGTATAAGGAGATGGTTCTCTCTCTTCAAATACTGTTAACTGAGTAACCTATTTGGGCAAAGTATGCATCTTATATATGTTACAAAACATGACGTTATTGATACTGTGGTATGACAAGCCATTACAATGCTTTAGAAAAAGAATGTTTAAAGACTATATTTCATAAGAAAGTTTGGGGGTTTTATTTTCTTAACCTTGGCTTTCTTCCATGCAACATTATATGACATCAAACATGTTCCAAAGCATAGTTTCATTGTCTTCTTAAAAAAAAAAAAGCAAGGCATCAGGAGACAGTTAAACTTCGGTTAAAGAAAAGGTTGAGGATTTTTTAAATGTGTAGCTTTTTGCTTGATATGAGATGACTCTATACTATTCTGTGAGAATTGAAGGTCCCACCCTATTTCATCTTCATTTGAATTGATTTGAACCCCTGGCAAAGTGCTGCATATTTCCATAATATGCAGAAGCTCAGAGAGTCTCAAACTGCTGTGGGTCATCCTGACTGACAACATCTGACATGACACTGCAGTTAAAGTATTTTTTAAAAATTACTCCCATATGTAGCTTCCATAAAGAAACATTGTTTTTTCCCTTAACAAAAAATAAAATAAAATATTAAAAAAAGAGGAACACCCTCACACATATTCTTTGCTTTCCAAATGATGACTGAATACCTTGGCACGTCTGTGCTGCAGACCCACTGTACATAACTTATCTGACCTCAGCAACACTTTCTGGAGTGTGTAAGTAAAAGAAAAGGGAAAAAAAAAAGTGGCCCCACCTATCTCTCTTTACAAGGAAAGTCTTAGAACATTTTCAACACTGCTAGGATGGAAAGTTTATTCTTCCAAGATGTAGACATAACTGTTTTCAGCATTTCCTTTACCAGCACTTTGGATTACATCTATTAGACGCTTTAATCTTTCTCATTTCAATGGGACCTGGATAGCCCTAGGTTTTTCAGAGTAGTTCCCCCTGCTTTTAACATGCTGAAGCCATATTTGGGTTTCAACCAATGTAAGCATTTTTCAAGACGGGGGAAGATCTCTAGGAAATTTACTGGCAAGTGAGAGACAGGACAAGGGAGTAAGTTTAGTTCCCAAAAGGTGATACTCAGTTCTCCCATGCACAGCCCATGTAAAATGAGTAATGGACCTTGTGCAAGGAAATAAGTAAGCTAAATTGGCAGTGTTCCTCTAGTTTACGGGTGAGCCCTGGAGTTCTCAGCTGGAATATGGCTCACAGGCCGTGAACTGTGTTTTGGTGGTTTCTAATAGTCCAGGGGCTTTTTAACTTCCTGCCTTCCAGTCAATACAGGCCTTTTATTTATAATATCCGTTCGAGGGCAGAAGCCACTGGTGTCCACCCCACGTTTATCCTCCACCCTGCTCCATGCGGTTTGAGAGCTGCAGAGTCTGTTCACACCAGCAGTTTTGGCTGGAGGCCTAGGGAGTCCAGCCCCCCCACTTCTTGATTACTGTGTACGTGAGTGTTCAGCTATAGATTATCAGAGTCATTCTTTCCTCATTTCTTCTTCTTACCCTCTTCTGTCATGCTTCATCTTGGGCCATAAGTAATGCTGGAGACTTTTTCCTAAAGACAGTTGTAAAGCACATGCTTTTCACAAAGGACGCTGGTGGAAAGACCCCACGCTTAGATTGCTAATCATTTATTTATGCTCAAGACAAGCTAACAGTTAATCAAATTATCCTTACCCAGAAGTGCTAAATTTGCCACTTAAATATAGCAATGTAATCTTTACTTAATGAAGTTAAACTCCATGTGCAGTCATAAGGAGTTTATTTTGATCTATATAAAGTAACTGGTTGCTGACAAGGTCATAGGGACAGATTTCAAACAGTGTTGTAGTTTTCAGACATGCAGAGGTGTGCCTGAGAAGACGCAAATATATATATTACAGAAATGTAAAAAAATTTTTTAAAAATTAAAAAGATTAAAAAACCACAGCATAACAATCTTTTTGGAATAATGCATAATCTGGTTATGCACTTACCTTTGTCTTTTTCTGCCCATTTGCTTCAAAAATCTGGCTCGCAGTGAGTATGAAAATTGCTATAATTTTTAAATGCCCCTCCCTTTTTTTGTTACTTTTGAGTTTGATTTCCATATATGTCGTAATGGCAAATAGCAATATGTATTATTTCTAATCATCATCAGTTTTCTATAATCAATTGGTTCTGGCTGACTTGTATAGGAAATCCTAAATATTTGGAATTTTCTCCGACCGAGTAAACTGCTGTGGATTTGTATTTTATCCTAAAACCCAAAATTTAGAATGTTTATATTTTTTCTGATTTTTTTCATATTTAGCATTCTAGTGATTACTTTTATTCACATTTTGTTTGGAAATAGATGTAAATGAATGTGAAGTGTTTCCTGGAGTCTGCACAAACGGGCAGTGTGTCAATACCTTGGGTTCGTTTGTTTGCCAGTGCCCCAATGGAATGACTTTAGATGCTTCTGGCCGGACATGTCTTGGTAGGTATTAATTCCATTCACAGGTGTACTAGGAAAAAGCAAATCTTATGTGGTGAGCAATGTTTGCACTGTCTGTTTTCTTACAAGTAAGGAAAATTATTTCTGTCCACATAAGTAATTTTCAAATGGAATCAATCAGGAACGTGAACTTGGTTCAACTGGAATATGAACAGATTCCAGTAGTAGTAGCTCAAGCCCATCACCATCAGCTAGCTGGTGAATAGCGTTGATTTAATTCCCTACAGACCATCTGTGGTCTTGGCACTTTTCATCGCCAGCCCCACTGAAATCACCAAGGTTGGAAGGGTGTCGGGGGGATCGCTGTGGGCCAGGACTCAGGTTTCTGAGGAGGGGTGTAGTGTTCCTAGATACACCATACACCTTAATAGAGGGTGCAAAAGAATATTGAAATTTTATATGCTGTCTATCCAGAGCACTTTTGTCCCTTTATGACAGTAAATGCCTAAGATTTGTCTCAGAACAAGGCATAGCTTTTAGTAATTAAAAGGCCTTATATAGATATGACAAGCTGAAATGCTTAAAAACCTCTTCGGATCCAAAATTAACTGTATGTGGAGCATGAGAATGGTGCTTTAAACTTACTTCAACTCTTAATTTCTGAGTTTACCATTAATATTTTGCTGTTAGAAATTATGCAGTGTGCTTGGTACCTTCCTGTGAGTCCACAAAAACATGGAGAAAGTGTCCTGTGAAGAGATTGTGGAAAAGGATTCCTCTGCAGTGAACTAAATTTTCTCTTTCTCTTTCAACATATTGTTCAATTGCCCAACAGACATTCGCTTGGAGAGTTGCTACCTGCAGCATGAAGATGAGCAATGCACCTCACAAATCCCAGGCCGACACCGAATGGATGCGTGCTGCTGTTCAGTGGGGGCAGCGTGGGGCTTTGAGTGTGAGGAGTGTCCTCTGAAGGGATCGCCTGAATTTGAAGCTCTTTGTCCAAGAGGACCTGGGTTCTCTACAAAAATAGAGATAACTGGGAAACCTTTCTCTAAAGGTATGTGATCCTTTTGCGGTTCATTGCCAGCAAATACTACTTTTCCTTTTACTCTTCCCTTGGACAATTCCTGTGGGTTTGAAGATTTCAGTGAGAGTCAGGCTCTTCTCTCACCTTAAGGCACATTTGAAAATCCAGTTAGATTTCATGGAAATTAAGGCCACAGTAAGATAATTTAGTCTGTGTCACAAACCATTAAATGCCACATGTTACTGCAGCTTCAAAGCACTGAACTACTAGAGAGATTAAATGTGCCTGGCTTTGCCTCCTGTGTTGCATCCTAGTGGCACCTCTGGCTGATGGAATAGCTGTGAAGACCTGGCACCTCTTAGTACAAGAACTGGAACAAACTGAGCGGTCAGCTTTGGATGTATTGAAAGGACAATGCTTCTTACCTTTGCAGGGTGCAATAACTTTAATTCTACAGTGAAGCAAACAAGGGAGGGTGAATAATTTTGGGAATTTCTTGTGGAGCTACTTGGAGAAGTGGAAAAAAATGTTTCCAGGATGATAGCTCAAATCAGCAGAATTTAATTTACTGTAAACTAAGTCTTGTTATGACTGTTGGTGGTAAATTTCCAGCATTAAATGGGAATCACACAGTGACACCCTAGCATCATGTGCTGAAAGCCGTCTTTCCAGGGTTACCAGTGGGGTTAAGCTGGGCAGTGTCAGAAGCACAAATGGATGTGAATATGTTTATAAAGCAAGCCAGTTACCCAAAACCTAAACATTCTGAAGGCTGAAAGGAGGGGAAAATATATATGAATGACAGTTGCTGTTGTTAGTTTTAGCCTTAGTTTTATAAACAGTTGCTAAGTCATTAATTACGCATAAGGAAAAGTGACATGTGCTTTTATTTATGCTCGTTATGTTTTCTGTGACTCATGTAAGTCACATTTTTTTCTCAGAAACCAGAAGACAGAGTGGTTCTTCTGGAAGCACCCTTTGCCCTTGTAGGTTCGATCCTCTGTCCACTGAAATCTTATTATTGACTTCAGTGAGCTGCAGATCAGATCCCTCAGGACAGAGGGGAAAGTAATACCATTTTATGTCAGAAAGCGCTCTTGGCAGCTCCAGTGCTACACTGCTGGTGGAAATCAGTATCAGTTCGTGTAATGTGCGCTAACATTTTCCCAAAAGGAGGGGTCATTATCATGAGAAAGGGTGAGCTCTGAAGTCGGCGTTGTTCCTTTGTGCGCTGTTTTTGTATGAAGTGATAACATCATATGTCCTTACTGTTTCATTTTTAGATATCAATGAATGCAAAATGGTCCCCAGTCTTTGTACCCATGGAAAATGCAGAAATACCATTGGCAGTTTTAAGTGTAGATGTGACAGTGGATTTGCCCTTGATTCTGAAGAGAGGAATTGCACAGGTAAACTGCATGGATATATCTCTCATAACTTTGATTTGAAAAGGACAAACTCAACTCCTTTGAAAATATTGTGAATGTGTTTTGTGTTACAGATATTGATGAATGCCGCATCTCTCCCGATCTTTGTGGCCAAGGCATCTGTGTCAATACTCCTGGAGACTTTGAATGTGAATGTTTTGAAGGCTATGAAAGTGGATTCATGATGATGAAAAACTGCATGGGTATGTTTTTTATAGACCATAGACGTGCAATGGTATGCTATGTGCTAGTATGCTGTGTGGTAGTTTTTGTTGTGTTTTTTTTGAATGTTTGATAGTGCCTGGGTTTAGGTCTGTCTCATTTTGTGAGTCTTCTTAAAGCTCACTTTAACTTGATTTCCATCCCAAACGTGACTTCACTGCTTCTGCAGGATGCCACAGCAGAAATGAGCAAGGGTCAGGGTTTTAGGATGTTAAATTTATCCCCACAGTCCCCATTTTGCTAAGTGGGACACCATCCTGAACTTTGAAGTTAAAGTAGATTAAAATTTAGAAGAAGCCTTTTTTGAATTTATTTTATTTTATTTTTCTAACTGCACTGTGGTGTAAGGGATGACTTGTTTTAGGAAAGGCTCCAGAACCAATCCAAGCAGGCAGTGCAGTGATGGGTAGCAGACTATGAGGAGGGATGGGCTGCTGCTGTGGCAGTGCTGGTCCCTGCAGTGATGTGCCTTCTCTTCTCCCCGCAGACATCGATGAGTGTCAACGCAATCCTCTTCTCTGCCGAGGTGGCACCTGCATCAACACAGAGGGAAGTTTTCGGTGCGATTGTCCTCCAGGCCATCAGATATCACCAAATATCTCTGCATGTATAGGTGAGATGTGCAGAAAAAAACCAGTATTGTGCACAGCTTTTTATACCACTCTTGTGCTGCACATGCATTTACAGTGTTTGCTTTAGTATCATTTTTTTCAGCCCTAAAACACATTCCTCTCTTTCTTTTGCAACAGACATTAATGAATGTGATCTAAGCACCAACCTGTGCCGAAATGGACATTGTGTCAACCTGATTGGAAAGTATCAGTGTGCTTGCAACCCTGGGTATCAGTCCACACCTGACAAGTTATATTGTGTTGGTAAGGACAAAATCTACACGGGGTCTCTAGCGAATAGGGAAGATAAAACATCAGTAATTGTTTCATTTTTAGTAGTTGTATAAAGACATTTTTAACAGTGATTCAAAAATCTAGTTTAGTCTGTCAAAACAGTATGCAAAAAACCCTAAAATGTGCTCATCCATTACTTGGGAGGAATGAATGAAACTTTGGCAGTGCTACAGTTAACTGTGTAATAGCTTATTTTCTCTAGTAAATCAATCACAATGCATAAAATAGCATACTATATTAAATGGCCTAAGACTTCAGACTTTGATCATTAAGAGGGAATATCTTGTTAAATCCCAAGTTCTGTGTTTCACTAACAGTCAGTGTTCCTGATAGACCAAGGGGTAGAATCATGTGGTTCAATTAAATTTTTCCTAATTTGATCTGCAATTGTCTCCAATATAGGGCCTTTCTAGTAACTGTTTCCTTAAAGCCACATTTTGTAAATGACAGTCAGCTTAAATCAGATATTGTGCACTCTTATATGCATATATTTTATTGTGCCACGGAAATACGTGCAAAATCCACTGGCTTTAATTCTGCCTAGTAGATAATTTTTTCCCTTGATCCTTACAAAAACTTTGTTGCCTTCATGATGCTATGGTAACCCAACAGTGGTATTTTTATATGTAGAAAGAGAACTGCAGAGGTATTTGTAGATGCAGTAGGATAATATCATCTCTCTCAGGCAGACATCCATCCCAGTGCCTATATTTGCAAACACTTAAATGTTCAAGGAGTGTGCAAATATCAGGTGTGGATTCTGGATTGATGCTGTTCTGGAAAGCTGACTCAGTGTGTCCTTGAAATGTGCTTTAAAGGAAAAGGTATTGTGAGTTTTAACTTTAATTTTCTCCTTTTTTTAGATATTGATGAGTGCAGTATAATGAATGGTGGCTGTGAGAACTTCTGTACAAACTCGGAGGGCAGCTATGAATGTAGCTGTAAACAAGGCTTTGCACTCATGCCAGACCACAGGACATGCACTGGTAAGGGAGATTGCTGGGAACTTTTCTTCTGGAAGCATTTGTTTCAGTAGTTTAAAAATGGACCTTCTATTTAAGATTAAATATATTGTAACAAAAATACTGTAAAAAATAGGCAATTAATGCCTAGAAAGTTATTTTTCTGAAGTAAACATCTCCAAAATGTCAGAATTGGATGACTGCAGAACTGAATTGCTTTGAAGGGAACTGATTCTTCATAATTTCAGAAAGTGTAGAAGTTGATTCTGAGTTTGGTAACAAAAAGCTGTAATTTTTTCTCTAGGAGATAGATTTTCTCCATTAATGTATCATATTAGATCCAAATCCCAAATGTGTTGAAGTCAATGGAAAGAATCGCCATAAACATAAGTATAAACATAAACAAAATGCTCAGCATGTGTACTGTATGGTTATATTGGAGAGAGAATACACAGAAATGCTAGAAAAGGAGCTGATTGCCCTGTTCTGTGGTTGTGTGGTATCTGCTCTTAAGCAAGCAAGAAAATTCCTATTTTAAATTCTTTGTGTAGTCAAATGCAAGTATGCTGCATTACTTCAAAACTGAATGACTTTCAGACAAACTGAAATCTGACTAGTGTGAATCTATCTTAGGAAACAGCCCTCTTGCACTCTAAACAGGGTTTGTGAGAAAATTTTCAGAGCTCTGTAAAGGCCGGGTGATCTCCTTTGGGAGTCTGGGAGTCATGATCCCAGTAAGTGAATTGTACTTGGTGATTTCCACATAGGTTACTGGAAAGATAATTCTACCCTACTCTTCTCTTACTTCTTGCTGCACAACCACTGGCCCACTGAGGCGTGTGAATATTTGCCAGCTGTTTGCCAATTCCATCCAAGAGCTCCTTGAAGAGCATGAGAAATATAACAGGGTTAATCCCTTGGGATAGAATTGCCTTTATAGCTGAACAAATGGAGAGTTTTTTTCTACCGAATTAATCGAGAGCTCACATTTAGAATTTGTAAATATTTGTAGACCTCTGACCAGGGTCTCTGTTACCCTGAGGCCACTTGCTGCCATTCCAAAGAATAAAAGAGTCTTAAGGCGTAGTTAAATGTAGTTTTTCCCCCAGATTGTAGCTTATGTTGTCAGAAAGGTGCAAAATAGCCAGTCTTCAGCAAGCATTGGACCCTTGTTCAAAGAAAGAAATTGACTACAAAAAGTGCGAATTTGACTGACCCTGAAATTAAATATTTCAAAACCTAAAATATTTAGATTGGAAGTAGTCTGGTTTAGGTCAAGTTTCTAGAAAAGGCAAGTTTATATAAAAACTTGCCCAAACATTGGTTTTTGGGACACTTTTGCAATGCAAAAATAAAACCAGTTGATCAAAATTGTGCTTAATTGAAATCTAAACCCAAGTGACAGGATTAGAGGGACATGAGAGGGAAGGGAGGAGGCGGGGAGCAGGGTTCTCTGAGCCACTTTTCTGGTTGCATCTTCTTGGCTTGACTGGGGACCAAATGACCCAAGCGTACACTTGGACAGTCTTAGGGATCTCAGTTCTGTGCTTTACTCCTCCTTGCCCTTAGCCATCCAAAGACATCTCTAGACCAAAAAACAGAGCTGATTGTTAGAGCTCCTTCCTGCATATTAAACTAAAAACTTTGGAATAGAAAACTATCATCTTGCCCTTCTCAAAGTGAAAAAGGGAGGAAGCAATTGCCTTTGATATGGGAAAGGGATGGATTCTCAGTGGTTTTGTCCACACATTAACTTGACCATAACCATGTACATATAAGTTTGTAGCCAGATCCTACGTGGGTGAGGAATAAAAAAGCATCTGATCTTAGTTGTGAATTCTTGCCTATTTACATCCAGCCTTGACTCTGAAAAATAGAATTTCATTCATAGGCCAGCCAGTAATAGCTATTAGGTATTCATTTTCATAATCTCTTCTATGAAAGACTTGAATGCAGTAGCCAACACATGCAAAGGTTGAAATAGCAGAAATACCAGACACTTTTGATATCAAGTCAAACTCTACCTAAGAAAATATCCAGAGATGTGAGGTGGCACCTTCACCACCCTTTTAGTTTCTAAAAATGCTGCCACCTTCTTTTCAAGAGATGTTAATTACATATATAAGCACCTGGTGAATATTCAAAACCTGCTTGCTGAAATTTTGCCTCTGCCTAAACTGAGTGAAAAATAAGAAAAAATTTATTTTGTGACATTTTCTACTCATTGCACTGAATATCTGGTTTTACTTTAGATATTTGTGCATGGTAGAAGATACAGTAGCACTGTGACCTGAGTATGTGAAACACCTATTTTACATTTTCAGTTTGCTCTCTGTGTGAACATGTCTTTTATCTTTAACATCACACAAAGCTAGAAGCCATTACGAAATATATTTCTTGATAATTGAGCTGGTAAGAATGCTGTTCAGTTCAGTAGTAGGTCAGGTTTGAATTGGTGAGGTTATGCATAAATAATGAGCTCAATTAGGAGAAACAACAGGTTCTTTGTCAGCTGATTTTCCCCCAACTGTGAAATCGGTACGGTGACAGGTTAGTAAATAAAGTTCTTTATTTCTGTCATTATTATCCCCATTTCTAGAGCTTAATTTTGCATGTTAATTCAAATTCCATTCCAAATTAACATTTCCAGGCTAATGTCCATGCCAACATTATTTGCTTGTTAAGATGAACAGAGACTGGTCAGCCTTCTTACTTGCAGAAGCTGCATATCCGCACAGGCACTAGCTGGTAGAAATACAGAAGAATAATGAACATAATATTTTAAGTTAAAGTGAGTTCATTTTCTGGAGCTGCATAATTACTGCAATCCACAATAGACTGCTCTGATAATGAGTTACACCCTTTCTCTTGGAGGGGGTTCTTGAATCTTGTCTTTTTGTGCTGATTTTTTTCCCATGGTATCACTAGGCAGAGTTTCTGATTTTTGCTCTTGCTGGTCTATGTTGGTGCTGACACAGGGAGATTCTAGGGATTTTTACAGGGAACACTAATATAACCCCAGGGACTCGGAAAGATTCCAGACCTTAGCATGGCTGCATTAGTATAATAACGTGTCTGCTTCTACAGCTTGGCCCCAATCAGTGATGGCCAGTTTCATGAACTGAGAAAACCACTTACATACTAGAGGATGTAACTATATGGCTGGCATGACCAGTCAGCTGAAATGCTAAAAAAAACCCCATGAAATCTCTTACTGAAATAAATGTATGCACTGTAATTACTCCCCTCATGAGTTCAACTCTGCATTTCCAGTTTGTCACCAGCCTTGAGACCTGTAGAAGTATTCTGCACATATGATGGCTTTTTTAAGATCTGTAGTCTTGTATTTTTGTCACTGAATTTGACTTCAGAGTTTCCATTGACTTCAACAATTACTGATTGTATTCAAGAATTTCCAACTGTATGTGACCATGTAGTGTGACAAAGGTTCTGGGTGGGTTTTTTCTGTCAGTGACTTTTTTACCTACGATGGTGGTTCTTGTTCCCATTGGAGCCAGAGGGGAATATTTGCCACTGACTTTTGCTGGGGATGAGGACATCACGACAATTTTGCAATGTACCACTCAGTTATTTGCAAGGATTCAGTCCTCTTCATGTTTATCAGAGCATTAAAATATTTGCTTGCCGTGATTATGGTTAGTCATATTGCATAAAGGTAACATGTTTTAATCTGATTTTTAACTTGTAGATATTGATGAGTGTGAAGACAATCCTAACATCTGTGATGGAGGCCAGTGTACAAACATTCCAGGAGAATACAGGTGTCTTTGCTATGATGGATTCATGGCATCTGAAGACATGAAGACTTGCATAGGTGAGTGAAAGTACTTACTTTCTGATCTGCATTAACTAGGGCAAAATTATTTCTTTAAGGCACTATTTGCAAGTATGCAGCCGATGATATTTAAAGAGTATTGCTCTTATGCCCTAATTCTGACCACCTGGCCCAGCCCCATTGCACAATGCAGATGTAATCTCTGTATATCCCTGTAGATTGGGATGAAAACGTGATGATCTGTAGCGTCGTGTTTTGGGTCCTCTTCCTGTGCGGTTTTCATGTAGCTCAGATGAAAGAGTGCTTGCAGAAAGGAAGTGCTAGTGGATGATGCCGTGGAAAATTTCTAGCAAGATAAATCACTAGTGGTGATTTAAACTTGTCTCTAAGACAAAACTGTGTGCAAGTGCTGTACCTTGGTAGAACAAAGTCACAAAACAGTTTACCTTCCAAACCAAATATTCACATTAAATTAGAAAACTGGAGTGTATTTGAGGAGAAATGATTGTACAAAACTAGGTAATGTATGCATGCATATATAAATATATATATACACACACATAGATATACATAGAAAGCATCAATAAATAGTCATAGCCATTTTTTGGATAATACGCTGAATCTTTTTCTCTACTTTTAAGGAAAGTTGGAATTAAAGTTATGTTAATACAGATACGATAATTTAGCAGTGTTAAACCAGATCTTGAAATGTACCCTTGTTAAGGAATAACTAACCTAAGCAGTTTTATCTTTGCATACATAGATGCATTTTTGTACCAAAACATCGTATTTCAAGAGATTTTGCCTGTTACTTTCTAAGAATTTTATTTAATAAATCTTAATTAATGTGGGTTTTTTAGATGTTAATGAGTGCGATCTGCATCCAAACATCTGTCTGAGTGGAACGTGCGAGAAT
The DNA here is from genome assembly GCA_013400135.1 of Rhinoptilus africanus. Taxonomy (NCBI): domain Eukaryota; kingdom Metazoa; phylum Chordata; class Aves; order Charadriiformes; family Glareolidae; genus Rhinoptilus; species Rhinoptilus africanus. Next base: position 131,767 of record VXBO01004328.1, read on the forward strand.
ACAAAAGGCTCATTTATCTGCCATTGTGATATGGGATATTCAGGCAAGAAAGGCACAACTGGTTGCACAGGTATGTTTTAAAGTTTGATTATTAACTTTTAATTAAACTTGTAAGTGTGCATGCCGTTATTTCTAGTGGTCAAAACCTCCTCTCACTGTGCTTCTTTTCACTTACTTGTGCTAAATATTGTATCTCTCTTCCAAATTTGCTGAGTTTGTGTTCCGCTGAACTTCAGTGTCACAGCATTCAGCCTGATGCTGCTTCTGCTGAAGCAGGTAACAAAATGTCCACTGGAAACAAAACTGGGCTTATTACTGCATTTTTGTTGGTCTAAGAGAACAGAAAATGCCATTGCCTGTAACTCGACAGACTCCTGCGGAACTCAGTGCATTTGTATTATTTAATTGTATACTATGCATGCAAATAACAGGTATCTGTTCCAAGCGTTATTTTGGCAAACACAGATGGCTTCAAATGTGTGCTAAAATATATTTTCAGTTTTTGCAAAGTGTCAACAATACAGCTACTCAACTACATTATATCAGCGAAATTAGAATTTGCATTATTTCATTTGTTGCCAGCAAACAAGAAATGAGGTTCAAATAGACAGGCTCCGAGGGCATGATATTAACAATCCTAGTGCTGGTGTCTCAAGCCAAGGTGTTGAGAGTCTTAGGCTTTGCCCAAATATGAATGCAAACATATGTTTAATATAATTTTTAATGTAGACTTAGGGTAAACACATTTCTGGCAATGTCTTTGAGACAAATTTTTTTTCTTAGTCTGCCCTTATTGTCCAGAGTTAATAATATACTTCTGTAACCTCCCCAAATATATGAAGCTGTTTTTTTACAGCTCTCATAGAACAATCTGAGAGCTGGAGTTGTACTTTGCATATTGGACCGTGGACGAATAGTTGTGCATTAGTAACAGCTGCTTTTGACTTACATATAAACTGATCTACATCCAAGAAATCCCTAATTGTACCCTGTAGACCAACATTTCAATGTTCTTTGTTTCTGTGCTAAATTATATGAAGATCATCAGTACTCTAGACCTGAAAACCCTCATGCTGATCAGTTACACATGGCGCAGCTATCACTCCTTGTGTAATGAGTGATGGTCAGGAGCAGTCAGGGAAGATGAAGCAACCAGTAGAAGGCAAAAGGGAGAGAAAGGTCATGGGGGCAGGAAAGGAATTTGAGGTATGGCTTCTGGGGAAGTGCCTGGAAATAGCCACCATTTTGGCATCATGGGACAAATAGTGGCAAATGTCCCAAGCAATACTTTTGTTGTTAACAGAAAGGCAGGGAAATCCCTCCCTCCCGGTCCCAGCCAAGCCCAGCCCTCTGGATGGATGCTGTCTGCCATGTAGGCTCTTCCCACCACCTCGCACGTCTTCTCTCTTTCCCTCAGCCCATCTTCTGCTGCTTTTGGCTATATGCTGGTGTCCCAGGGAGGACGGCACTCACTAGGAAAACCAGCAGGACAGCTTAATTACAACAGATGCTGCAGGAGGGGCTCAGTAATTTGGTAAAGGCCAGTGGTCTCAGACAAAAATTTTAAGTATCAGTTATGCTGATACAGCTGAGATGGGACCATACTCAAAATAAATCACCAAATTTTTTTGGATCTAAATAAGAAAAGGGAGGAAGCAGAGCAGGAACTTTTTTAAAACGTCTGATTTACTGGTGGAGACCTTTGAATTCCCCACCTCATGTCTGCACATTATTAGAGCAGAGCTGAAATTCACAGGCTCAGGTACTGCAGACTGTGAGGACATCCTTCAAGACTTCTTCTGGAGGGACCTTGCCAACAGCACCTTAATGCCAGAATTCAATTCTTGTCTTACAGACAGATCAAAAGCATCCATAGTTTTTAGGAACTCCTGTGGAAAAAAAATTACAAAAATGCATACAACGCTTTGAATGGGAGATTCTGTGTTTCATGAGAACAACTAAATAATGTCCTGTGGGTTCCATTACAATTTTGTCTAAATATTTCAGCTCCGTTGTCATTACTGATTGTTTCCATTTTAACAAATAAACATGTTTTTTTCCCCAATCATTTAACAGTATTCAGAATCCACCCACTGACTTACATTCCCATCCCACACAGATGTTAGTTCGCCCCCCTCCTTGGTTCTCGGTAAGAATGTGGACAGAGTTTAGTAACAAAAATATAATTTTTTAAAAAAATTACCAAAAAATATATATTGCAGATGCAGGTGTCCTAGGCAAAGTGCTACAAATAGTTTAATTTCCATTCACAAGGCAAACTGCAGCAAGACTGACTTAGAGCAGTTCATTTTAGATTTTTCTAGGCAGGCAATGGTACACAGCCATTAGAGAGAAGATTGCAAAGTTTTCCCCTATCCTGGTTCCAGATTGCCCAGCTTTATGACAAATATCTTGTCTCTGCTTTTTCTGTCAATAGTGTGTGTGTACTTGTGCAGGGATGAAATCCTGTATTGGTACTTGCATTTGTATTTGGTGATTCATCACCACTTTGGAGTATTGCCTGTAAATTTGCAATATTTCACTGTTGATGTAGAGCCTTAGATTTACTTGCTCTGATATTTTCACAGAGGAACAATTTTTTCTCTGACTCTCTCCCATCCGTCCTTGCCCGTTACGGCTTTGTGCAGACCTCCCGTTTGTCCTGGTGGCGCTGTGCTTGCACAGGCTTAGGGCTCTCTTCACAAAGTCAGAGAATCATAGAATTGTCTAAGTCGGAATGGACCTTTAAGGTCATTGAGTCCAACCATTAACCTAACTCTGCCAGAACCACTACTAAACCATGTCCCTAAGCACCATGTCTTTTAAATATTTCTAGGGATGGCGATTGCACCACTTTCCTGGGGCAGCCTGCTTCAATGTTTGATAACCCTTTCAGTGAAGAAATTTTTCCTAATATCCATCCTAAACCTCCCCTGGCGTAACTTGAGGCCTTTTCCTCTTGTCCTAGGGGACAAGTCAGACTGAACGAGGTGAACTTGCAGGCAGAAGTTGCCAGAGATGGTCATGAGATCAAAAATAAAGGTGCTTTAAAAGTCAGCTGAATTTTTCCACAGCAGGCTTAGGGAGTTGGAAGGCTGAGACCAGGCTCTGACTCTGCAAGGGCCACGCTGGTGCCATTTGGAGAAAGGCTGGCAGAAGATGTTCAACTGTGGCCTTGCTGTGTGATGTGAGGTTAGAGAGTTTGGTCTTGAGCACTACTTGCTGTCATCCAGTAATGCTGATGATAGTGGATAAAGAAGGAGTGAGTACACACTGCATACTTGCATGGCTGACAATAACAGAAAGAGAAGGACACCTGATACGGTGAAAGGAAGAGGTGAGCCCTGTTGTTTGCCCTCAGAAATAGGTCCTTTGTATATTTGTACTTGTACAATGTGCTTGCCTCTCTCCCCTGCCTTTGGCTTCTGACCATTAATAATACGTTGTGTTTCAGTCTTGATGGCACAAGAGAGTTCTGGTATCAGTGAAACAAATACATTTCCCCTTATGAATCTGGGAGCTGGCTGTGTCAGGCCAAATACCAGAAGATAATAATATTGAGATGCTGCCCGCCAAATGGGGGTATTACAGAAGGGAGCATATTGTGAATAGGCGTCTGTCCAGCAACAACATGCTGTGCCCCAGGCTGATGACGTAAGGATGGATAGCAGGCAAGAACTGAACTGCCCCATGTGAAACTCCAAGAGATGCTTACGGTGCAGTATGCTGAATAAAATCCCAGAGTGATTCCAAAAGAGAAAACCATTTTACAGGTATAGAGATCAAAATAGGGGAATGTTTCCATGTATTTTTCTACTTATGTGAGCACTAAGTTGAAATTCACAGCCTTCTCCCTCTGAAAAGCCTTCCCTTTTACCTACCTGATTACATGGGCAGCGACCCAGGAGGAGGAAATGCCTTGTGACTTCCACCAGACGACTGGCCCTGTGGGAATTGGGCCCAGGCTTGAAATACCAGTGAAACGTCAGTGCGATAAAATGCACAGATATGCAGAGAGTGCCAAAAAAATTAAAAAGTCAGAAAATGCTTAAGGGATTTGCATAATTCCTGACAAACAGTACTGATTTATAGGTGGAGACTGAATTAAGTTCACACTTCGCTAAGAATCCATATAGACTATTGAAGTCCCAGTGAAACTTAACAGAAAACATATATGGTACACAGAGTCCTGTGATGAACGTGTGAATTTTCGTGGGTTAATGTTCACTCATTCAAATGCAGAGGAATGACTTGGGCATTTCTAGAGTATAGGTGAAAACAGAGTGATTTATCCATGTGCTCCTCTCTGGCTGAGTTTAATGATCCGCTTCCAGACTGCTTAGAGATGCGCTGTGCAGATAGCGGATAGCTGTTTCTTTCCTTTGGTTGCCACATTTGCAAGCATTGTGACAACATGACAGGTATATATGATGTGTATTTTTGCTGCACATCCACAGCCCTAAAAATTTGTGCCTCTGTGATTAATGGGAGAGACACTTTATTAATTGCCAAGGGCTTGAGAGAAAAAATATTTGTCCAGAGAAGAGAACTGAAGGAGCCAACAAAATAGGATGACTGACAGTTTTTTTCCCCAGAGTGCTTGGGATTGTTATGATGTCAGATCTGCATATTATTTATCATGCGTATTCTCATCTGTTGTAGGCAGACAACTCCCTTAGTATTAATGGGAGTTGTGCAATTACAAAGCTGAGAACATGTGTGCAGCAGGACTGGGGCACAATGGGACTGGCTGAGGATGCAGTGTCAGTCTAGGATTGGAATGTCTTTATTTTCCTTGGCTTGTCACGGCCTCATACTGCAGGCAGGAGGAGAAGGTTGATATAAATCAGTGACTCACTCCTTTACTCTTTAGTGAAAATCCCCCTAAAGTCAAAGGGAATAGGCCATTGCTGTGTGAAACCCTGACTAGGGTAGTGTCCTCCTGCGTGCTCGTTGGGTCATGGTACCTTGCTCAGACTGAGTAATGCCTTTCTCTCAAACAATTACACGAAAATAGTTGGAGAATTTGAAGAGTGTAGTACTGTTTGTACTGCCATGCAGACAGCACAATCTGGACTCTTGCTCTTATTAAAGATATTTATGTTGAGTTAATTTTTCCCTTACAGAGCTCAACTTGCCTTTTTGTTTCATTCTGTGAAGCCATAATTCAATACTTATGGCAACATAAATCCATATTAAGCTCCAGTATAAGCAGGCATAAATTCCATTGATTTCACTGCCCCGTTTACACAGGACCGTGTTTGGTCTGAGATATCTTTTGCCTTGGAAATAATTGGAATGCAATAAATTCAGGCTTATAACTCAGCTGTGCAATGAAAGGAGAGAATAGGGATTATAGCAAAACAACATCTGAGTTAAATGCAGATAGCTCTGAAAATAAGTAAAATCTGGGATGAAGCCAGTGATGGTATTTTATATACCTCAATCAGCTTTCATTTAAGTACCTGAAAACCTTCCCATGCATCAATGAAGTAAGTCCTACAATGTCCCTGTAAAGGTACATGGTAATAGAAAATATATTTTGCATTCCCTATTTGGTCTTTACCCAGGCAAAAACCATTGAAATCTATTGAATTTTTTTCCTGGAAAAAAGCTGAAAGGGATTTCAGGATTTTGTTCAAAGCAAGTGGAATGGCATTTCAGTGGATGATCTCTGAGAAAGTCGATCCCATTATAAATACTCGTATTTGGATATAGGCTTGTGCTCGCAACTTTCATCCTGCAAAAGATTCCAAGCTTTTTAATGCGTGTGTCAAACAGCTGATGGGGAAACAAGTGTGCAGTGCAAGGGCACCAGTGCCATGGTGCTGCTGTTCCACCGAGAGATGGTAATGGGGGCTCTCAGGTGCAAAGTGTTAGCAGGTCAGCGGGAGGTGGGATGGGATGGAGCCCGCAGTCACTTTATGTAGAGTTGAAAATTTGTTTTCAATTGCCTTAAATTTGAGTCTGAGCATGACTTCATTGCGGTGCGGCTATTGCATGCAAGTTTCTGTTTGTGTTTGCTGGTGGTTTAAAAAAATTCTTGGCATAATTCTCTCCACTGATGATCTTTTTTTGTGTTGTTTTGTTGTGCTCCGCAGGGTATAAGGAAGCATGTGATTGTTTGTATGTTTTAAAGCATCCAATAATCAAATACAGTGCAATCTTAATGTTAGCGGTGGTTTAACAGTTCAGGTTTTAAAATCATGTAAATGTTAAAATATAGAGTGTTTGCCTCAGCTTTTTTATGTCAATGTATACTGTAGCTGACCTCTCAAAATTCCTCTAGTCTTTCCCTTCAGTCCAAGCCAAAACATGTTTTTTTCTGACCACCCTTAAGATTTTTGACAGACACTAGTTTCCTGTTTAGGGTGATGTTATCTTCGTATGAGATTCTGCACATGCTAAATGCAAATGTGGTCTGAGATAATCTGCTCCTGACCCTTTTTTTTAAGTTTTAAAAAGTGTCCATTTGCATGTTTTCAGGCTTGTTGGTGCGGTCAACATTCATTAGTAGTAGATTCCAGCTGCCAGATTTAGATCTGTATCTAGACTTCAGCATTCAGATTATGGGAATACTCATGTCTGGGATTTTGATTCAGAGCAATGTCTCATTTAGAAAGAAACCCAGAAAAGCAAGATTGGATGCTGTTCCACTATACAGACTTAAAAAAACCAAACACACACAAACCAAAGCAACAGTGGGTTTGGGTGATTTCTGGACTTGAGTATTTAATTTTAGGATGACAGACATATATTGTCTGCTTCTCAGAGTCACGTGTAGCCTCTGTAAAAAGGCAAAATATGTGTACAGGGCATAGAGAAAGCATGCCCTTCTAAAGAAGGGTGGGTAGAAAAACCTAAGAAAAGGTTATGAAGGAAATTATAAGATGGTACCTGGACACTTTCCCCGATGGCTCCACTCTCTTGCCCGAAAAAGCTAGTTGTTTTTACGTACAATGGTAGGGAAACTGAGATCTCTGGTTTTGGGGCTGAGAACCCCAAAGGTTGTTATGTGGTTGATGGCTGATGCTTTTTTTTAATCATCTTGAGAGGAGTGTGAGCTGGGTTTTTGTGTGTGGAATCATGCAGTTTATAAGATTGTTTTTTCTTCCCATTAGCTGTGATACAGAATGAGATGATTTGGCTTATTGCAACAGCAAAGGCACCTGGGAGGGCAGAAAAAATTAATATAAATATTAAGTGGTTTATTGTAAATTCTAGATAATTTACATCCTGCATGGAAGTAAAGCACAGTTAGAGGGGGCTCAGTTACAGAAAGTGCTGTAAAATCCATAGCTCAAATGTGTAACAAAATTCCTGCCAGTTTTGTTTTAGTTACCAGTAGTAATTTCTTAAAACTTTGCCTTTGAGTTTATACATTCTTCAAGTACTTATACAGGCCATTAATACTGTTTTGAAACAAGGAAGAATGGAGTTCAGTTTGTTTTTTTCAGTCTATACATTTTGACATTACCAGATAATGCCCAATAATGAAAATAAGGTGAAAATAGCAAGTACTGAAATAGAATGTGCTGGCACAAATGCGTATTTTGAAGATTGGATGACTTGCTGCCTGGTGTCTCCAAGGATGCAGACTTTTTTCCACAGCATTAGGTTTCCTGAGTTCTTAATAAACTGCATGCCTGATTATCTTTGTGTCCATCGGCTGTCACGTTGAATACAGTGGGTACAGCCCATCCTCCACCTTCCACACAGTCTCTGGCAAAGCAGAACCTGGCTTTTTTAACTGCCTAGGGATAGTCCTAGGAGGAGTTTGCAGGTGGTACCCAGCTGGTGTTCATCAGCATCCTTGCAGATACAGTGGGGGCTGTGGGAGGGCTGCATTCCAGGAATCCCTGCGCAGTAGAGTTGCCTCTGAGACCTTTTAGCAAGCCACGCGATATAGAGCCACTCAGGTCCCACTCTGCAGACTCCAGGATGGGCAGATGGGAAAGCTGTCTTCTTTCCCTCAGTTGTGTTAAGGTATGGACAAGATGGAAGCCAGTAATTGTAGTGGTATCTCTCTGTTGTCAGGGCAGCACAGGTCTTCATACCAGCTCTTAGTCATCACATTTGACCCACAACCTATTACAAAGCTGCTTGACAAGCATACATCCCAGGACACTGAACAACTGCAATGGTAACCTCTACGGATGCTAGTCCTCTTCTTCCCAAAAGCCTCACGTTCTTTCTGAGTGCACCAGTTAGAAAAAAGAAGGAAAACCTGTGTTACTGTTTCCCTCCTTGAATATAAAAGGCACCAGGGCTTTGGAGTGAGCTGCAGAAGTACTGCTTTATATGCCTATCAGAAAAGGGCAACACGTTTGGAATATGCTACATGCTTCTTTGCTTTCCTTTGTTGTGATTTTATTTCTCTTTTGCTTAATTTTTAAATGTCATGTTGTAAAAAAAAAATGCAGGCTTGCTTTCAATATGAACAAAATGTTCATATTGTCTTTCTTGAGAAATTCCAGTATCAGTTATCTGGATATGAGAAAGTTTGATCTATGAGCTCTTCAAACATCTCTGCGTTTTTACAGATATCAATGAATGTGAAATTGGAGCCCATAACTGCGATAGACACGCCATATGTACAAACACAGCAGGAAGTTTCAAATGTAGCTGCAGCCCTGGCTGGGTTGGAAATGGTATCAAGTGCACAGGTGAGGATCGTATGCATTTGTATTTATTTGTAAGGTCAGATCAAAACTGGCTCCCAGCCGTTCTGAAAAAAACAATACTGCACCTACGAATTGAGAAGACAAATGGTTATCAGGTTTGTTGGGTCAATTTGACTTGATCTATTGGAGAACAAATTCTCCACCGTGGTAACTGTGAAATCAGCGTTATCTCATGTTTGGCTTGTGTGGTGGTGAAAACAGAATGAGCCACGGAGAGAGACACTGTGTCTTTGAGGGCAGCTGATGGGAGGCAGTGAGAGCTCTCCTGATGCTACCCATGAAAACAAGATACAGATCTTAGTTTTGAGAGTGCCCTGCAGCTTCCTTATTCACAGTTACCTTGTCAGACTTCTTTGTTGGGCTGCAAATAAGCTGTGCCTGCTTTTCCAGTCAGATGACCCCACATATGTGTGGGTTTCATTATGGATGATTATTTAAAGTAGAGCTTCTGTGTGCCATACGGTATTTAAAGTTTGTATTCATGGTGTGTTTTTTTAACTAATGTTGCTTTTTTCTTTTTTTAAAAAATTTGTTATTATTTTAAAGATCTGGATGAGTGCTCCAATGGAACCCACATGTGCAGCCCACATGCTGACTGCAAGAATACGATGGGCTCTTACCGCTGCCTGTGTAAAGAAGGTTATACTGGGGATGGCTTCACTTGTACAGGTGAGCTTTCTTAGGAGAGCACTAGGTGACCTCCAGTGGTCCCTTGCAGCCTAAGTTTACGATTCAGTACACAAAAATAGCTTTTAAATATTTGAAATTATTCTCTAATATGTCATCTTCCATTGTCTTCTACTTCACCTAAGTTGCCATAACTTGAAATAAATACCGTGTATTATGCCTAGTCTAAAGCAGTCACTTTTTTCACTAGATAAAATGTAAGTTTTTGTTGAGTTTTGTTGTTAGTTGGAATGGATGCCAAACATTAAAACAATGCTTGATCATATAATTGGGCTAGTTAGTAAACCAGTCCGTTGGCTACCCACCTTAGTATTTAAATAGTAGAGCATATACATTAAAATTACTTAACAAAATTGCCTAAAAACGTTTGTTCTTTCCACAAGTGAGCGTGTGTTGTCTGCCCTCTTTACTGCATCATCCTGAGGGATGGTGTCAGGATGCAGCGCTGACATGTAGAATGATGGAGGTAGCTGCTTCTGAAACCTCTTTTTATAAAAAAAGCTGTAAATGTGATTATAAAACATTGCTAGTGAGATGTTTCCCACCCACACTTCAGTCTTCTGCTTGGAAGAACCGATTAGCTCATGTAAGCTTAGCCATGAGGAGCTCTGCTCTTACACTGAGGATATCAGTGTTGCTGGTGAAGCTACATGGAGGGTGACCCTCTTCGGAATAAAGCCATGTGACAGACAGCTGGTGGGCCACGTTTTTCAGCTGGTGCAAAATCAGCAGCACTTTATCAACTGCAGCAGGTTTTTATGGCATCTGAGAATGAAACTAGGGAGCACAAGTGTTCTGTAAACCTTCTGACAAAGCATGCAGCATTCACCCCGGTAGGTCCTACCTTTGATTTGTCAGCTATGGACTTTTACAAGCTCACAGTGCCTGCCAGACTCTGTTGCAACAAGTAGAGTGCTTTTCTGATGTATAAAATTTAGCTAGAGGATAAGGGCCACAATCTATGTGAAAGGCAGCATAGTCCAGTAGCAAGGCTGTTCTTCTCATTGGCTGTTAACCTTAAGTTTAGTTTTGATCAAGCTGTTTTCACCTCCGTGCCACTTTTTGTCAGTGTTTTGTATATTTGGCATGGAGACTGCCTATTACCATATGTTTGCTCATTGCACAGTAAACTTCTTTTTTCAGTTGCTGCCTCTAGGCTTTGCTGTAATAGAAACAATAACTATAATAAAATTCATGTGCTCATTCTGAGTCTAAATTTGACCCTGCGTACTGCCTCCAATTGTTATTAACTGTAGTTACTTTAGGAGTCTGTACCTCTCTCTGGTTTTCCTTTTGATTAGAAGCTGTATTTTCAACATGTAGGAAATGTACCAAACTGTTACGTGTGATAGCCTCTGCACATAATTAGATTGCAGTTTCTTCTGCAAGTGTTCACAGCCACTAGAATAATTAAAATCCTTGGAACACTGCATGCTTCTGCTGAAACAAATGTTGGTGGGACAACCATGTTTACTGTAAACGTGCAATTTCTCTTCCTTTTACAGACCTCGATGAATGTTCAGAAAACTTGAATCTCTGTGAAAATGGGCAGTGCCTCAATGCCCCTGGAGGATATCGCTGTGAATGTGATATGGGATTTTTGCCAAGTCCAGATGGGAAAGCATGTGAAGGTAATTCTCTGTAAGCTTTTAACAACACTCAACAAATTCTGCCTTAATAATATTTTATGTTTGAAAAATTCTACAATTGGTTGCAGTTGTGATTGTATTGAGAACTGCATGAAAATTGTCAATAGTAGTTGCTTTTTTTTTCAATTTATACATTTATTAGGGGCCGCTAGGTGTTTATCTACCTATCATATAAAGAGAGAACAGCTTTTTGTAGCCTATCTTACAACATATTGTTTGTGGGTGTGATTGGTGATCCAAGTGGCGCTGTCAGCTGCCAACTCATCTTAGTCAGTACCCAGTCCTTCATTTTATTCATAACAGTTAAACAGAAAAAGTTGTTAATTGAAACACTGACTTGGTAGCTAATACAGTGAGCATGCTTTGGGGCCTTCTGTGAGGTACAGAAGCAGAATTTGAAGCCTGGCAGAAAGTTTATACAGCCACCAAAAAAAAAAAAAAATCCCATGAGTATTTGTTCAGTTTTGAAAGTGAGGTTTTACTGTTTACAATGCTTTCATAAGAGCTTTGCATATGCAAAGAATCACAAAAATGAAGCAATAAAAATGTTACCAACATGATTGAGGTCATATATTTGATTTTAACGTTTGAAATCCTCACTTGATACAATGCTAATAGTTAAGTCAGTCAAGCAGCAGCAGCCATATCATCTGACATAGTAATAACTCCGAGTATTTGATGGAGTTCGTAAGTACATCTCTATAAATGGGATTATTTCCACTGAAAAGTGTTCTGTGTATTTGTTTTAGTAATCTACCAAGAGAAACAATTTGAGAGTGAATTTTTGTGTAAACTAAAACAATATTAGGTTTCATAATGTTTCATGAAACAATTTGCTTTCAAACCTTTTAGCTAACTTTAAATAGCTTATATAGAGCCTAGCTCCTGTTGCTAAAACAGACTTTTCTTGATGTCTCAGATGTGTATACTAAATGCAGTATTTTAAGGTCCTTTGTAAACATACACTTTTTTATTGTATCAAATCAGCTGTTCTTTGTGCAGTGCATAAGGCTTTCAGTAAATACTGAATTGGATGTGATGATTTGGACAAAAGGCACAAAAGTGAGCTTCACTTGCCAAACTTGAGATCTGTCAAATGCAGAAACCCAAAGATGAGCATTGAGTGCACAAGTTTTTCCTTCTACAGATGACTGCTAATTTAGAATGAACTTAATTTTTTAAAGCATATCTCCAGCCATGTTTAGTTTTGCCACTTGTCAGATTAGCCCACTAATAAGCTCAGATTGTTTCTGGTGTGGCTTACACTGACACTGGAAAGAGCCTTTTGTCCAAAAAAAAAGGTTATGGATTAGATTCCTTAGGCTACAAACATAAATCTTGCATGTTACTTTTTCTGGTATTACACAGTGTGCAGGAGCAGTTGGCTTACAGATCCATGTTTCCTGAATAGTTCTGCAGTTCTCTGTCTATTTCTTAAAAAGATAAGAAGCCTCATACTTTTCCCCTCCTGTTCCTTTATCAGATATTGACGAGTGCTCACTTCCTAACATCTGTGTCTACGGTACTTGTCATAACCTCCCCGGACTTTTCCGATGCGAGTGTGAAGTGGGCTACGAATTGGACAGAAGTGGTGGTAACTGCACAGGTAAAGATATTTTTGAACAACATGCTTTTTAATTTTCTGATAGTGTCGTGATCAGCTCCTTAGGAAGTTCTTTTTAAAAGCTATAAAAATCAGTCTGTATCTAGGAAAATGTAGACTACCCTACTGTGTAACACAGAGTTCTCCTCATCGCTTTTTCTGTGCTCCTCTTTCCCCTTCTTTGTCATCCTCTGATCTCCCATTGGCTTAAGAGAAGAAGAGGGAAAACAGAGCAGAGATAACCCTTCTGTCTGTCCACATCTCCCAGGCAGACATGTGTTGTGCTTTGTAGTTTCCATTCCCAGTACTGGATGGTAAGCTATGACCTGGCGGTGTATTTTTCCCTTAAGTATCTTTTTAGTACTTTATATGAGTTTTAATTCATAGATTGGTTTCCCAGGAAAAACATTTTTTTTTTCCCCATGAAATGATGAATTAATCTCAAATTTTTTTAGAGCTTTCTGGAGATCACTATCTCATAACTAATGGATTTGTGGTGGTCAGCCTATGATACCTGATGTATTGATGGTTTGCACTGTCCTTGAGTATTCGCTTACCGTGTGCTGTTTTTTCTTGCAGATGTTAATGAATGTGCAGATCCCACAACCTGCATTAGTGGCACATGTGTCAATACTGCTGGGAGTTACACCTGTGAGTGCCCTCCGGATTTTGAGCTGAATCCCACCCGAGTTGGATGCGTTGGTAAGGGACCACTCCTTATGAGATTTACAAGTGAAGTTGCGCAGGACTGCAAGGCTAACTGCTTAGGAATAAAGTCCCAGGCCATGGAAAAGCGCTGGAACAGGCTCTGCGACTACCACTCCACTGCCCCTGGCTTAGAAGTTGTAGTAGTGCAGCAGGAGTATGTCCAGAGGGATGTAGCATGCCAGCAGTGCCCAGCTGCCAGAATCAACCCCTTGGGGCTTGTTATAGCTGTCCACAATTTACAGCACGCATGAGACAATTTTAAATTTCAACAAGCTTAAACCAACATCCAGCTGGCCCCAAGATGGCAGGCAAATGAAGTTGCAGCATACAGCCACCCATGCTCTTGGAGCGTTGAGCGCAGCTTGGCTAGGTGCAGCTTCATGACCGATGGAAATGCTTTTGCATTAGGCTCCAACTGCTTAGTAATCCTCTGCTATTTTTTGGCTTTTGTTTATTTAAGAGGGCGTAGGGATGCTATGCCAATTCAAATGTATTCGAAATTCCTAACATTTAGTAGATGCTTTCATGCTTGTTAACCTCAAGGAGAGGAGAAAGCAGTGGGCTTCTGGAACTGGAAGGATGTACGAGTGTTGGTGAAAATGTGAATCAAAATCAGAAAAGGCCTGGCTGAACTGCCCTAGGTCGTGCTGAATAAATTCTCTATTTTGTGAGACATCCAACAAAACCAAGGGATGGGGCACCACTGTCCTACCTAAGTGGGAAAAGCTGGGCCCTCCTGGACAACATAAGTTACTTTCCCTGGCTGTCCTACAAGAAATGAGAGCCATCTGAAGGTATCCTTCATCTTGAAATAATGTCTTGTGTTTTCCTTTCTCATAAGACGTTTGTTATTATGTGCATTCTGAATAGATACACGCTCTGGCAACTGTTACCTGGACATTAAAACTCGTGGAGATAATGGTGGGACCTTCTGCAGCAATGAGATCGGAGTGGGTGTTTCCAAGGCCTCCTGTTGCTGCTCCTTGGGCAAAGCATGGGGAGTTCCCTGTGAACATTGCCCACTTGTGAACACAAGTAAGTCAGCTTTCCTGGGTTAAACACAGCAACACAATGTATTGGATTTTTTTTTCTAATTTAGCCAGATAACTCAAAAACTGGTATAATAATTTATTTTGTACATCTAGGGAACACATTTCCACTGGTCTTAACCAAAAACTTCACTAGTCTTTCAAAAAGATTATTTAGTCAGAATATTATTATCACTTGTGAGCAAGTTCGCTGTTACACAAAAAACTACATTATGAAATGGAATATCAGTTTATGTTACAAAGTAAAACCTCATGTGTATATCTGGTTACTTTGTTACTTTAAATTACCTGTAAAAATCTGATTAATTGACAAAAATAATTGTGCCGAAAATGTTTCTGCTATTTTAAGTTCATAAATCTATTTTGTTTTCAGCTGAATATAAAGTTCTTTGCCCTGGAGGGGAAGGATTCCGACCAAACCCCATTACAGTTATATTAGAGGGTAATGTTTACATTTTCCTATATTTACACATCCAAAATTATGAAACTCTTCAGTGAGTGTTGTTTTTCATGAAAAAAAATTAATGAAATGTTTGTGGTTTTGTTTGAACAGATATTGATGAATGTCAAGAACTGCCTGGACTTTGCCAAGGAGGAAAATGTATTAATACATTTGGTAGCTTCCAGTGTCAGTGTCCATCAGGGTACTATTTGAATGAAGAGACTCGAGTGTGCGATGGTACGTAGCCTTCACTTAACTAGCCGTCTGCTTTTATTCTTATAAAATAATGACAGATCAATTTGCAGAAGAATTAATATCCTTGAAAAGGAATATAATCAGACCAAGCAGTATATAGCTGGGAAAACTGGAACACGTTGAAGTCTTGCATTGAAAGAGAGAATATTCCTTCTTGACCATGTTGAAATATGTGCAAATTTTTGTTTCAAATGATTAGATTTTGATCAAAACCAGAAAACACAACAATTTTTAAGTAAAACGTAATTTACTAACCAGCTATAAAAAAATGCTGTCTGGTAATGGGTAACGAATAAGCAGGCAGATAAAGAGCAAACTCGCTCTGTGAGTCTGCTGGGCTGGTTACAGTGTGTCCATGCCTTTTTTCCACCACTTATTTTCTCTCCTGCTGATCTCAGCGTCCAATTGAAAATATTAGTTGTACTGGAAAACGTTTTCTTTCCCTAGCACGTTACATGCAACTGTCAGGATGTACTGGATATAAAACTTTAAGCAACCCATCAAGTCCTTAAATTTCTCATTGCCCAGGCTGTCTTCAGCCTTCCAGACTCTTAATATATGCTAATATAGTGCCTATGATATGCTAAACACTGCAGAAATACAAAAGATTCAGGTCCTAAATTAAGGCTGAACCTAAAGGATTCACCTGTATTGTGCTTACATAACTCAACAAACGTTAAAGAGGAAATCTACCTCTATATTTTTCCTTAGTGGTGTGTCAAAGATGCTTTAAAATGGTATGGCTGGGGAAGTACTTTTGAACTTCTGGGAACTGAGGGGTTTTGGGGGCAGTGTTGTGTTTGGGTTTGCTTGAGGTTTTTTAAATAGAGGTTAAAATCTCTTGATGAAGTAAACATGACATCTTCTGCTATCCAATAAATCCGTTTTAGCATCATTATTTACTGATATGGGCATGCCATTGGGAACAGCTTTGGTTCTTGTCCAGATCTGGGAAGCCAGATTGGATGAGATCCTCAAATACTACTTTTGTGCAACAGGTGCAAAACCAAATTGCTTTCTCTGAGCTGCCTAGACATAACAGAATTCCCATGTTTGCATCACAGCCAGGCTTTCCATGGCTGACTGTGCCACCACTTCCTTCTCTGTGTGGGCCTCGCTCCACCATGGCCTTGCTCAGAGCCCCTTCAGCTCTCCTCCACCAGTACCTTCCTACCTCAGGTGTTACTGAGACATTTTCATTCTTGGAAGCACAATGAGAAAGCTTCTGTGGCCACTCACTGCCTTTTTGTTCTCCTCTAGATGTGAATGAGTGTGATACACCTGGCATTTGCGGACCTGGCACATGTTACAATACTGTTGGGAACTACACCTGCATCTGTCCTCCTGATTACATGCAAGTCAATGGAGGAAACAACTGCATGGGTATGGGTTGTTTGTTTTGGGGTTTTTTAAAGTTCTTAGTACTTTGGGCCACGGCTTTACCTGGCACAAATCAGACCTATTTATCTGAATTAAGTAAATGAAAGGTCTAGCTTCTTTCATTAATATTATTACGTAAAGCAAGGCAGATCTCTTTTAATACAGATCTTTAAGTACCTCAGCAGAATTTATCTTTTAATTTGATATTTTCTATGTTCATCCCTTCCAAGTATAGTGAAGTTGCAAGCTGTGGACATTTTTGAGGGGGAATCATAAACAAGTTTGTGTTTTTCGGTGTTGGGCAATAGGCCAATATTGAATCCTTTGAGTCTCAGTGTTACAGCCATGTTGGTTGCTCTTGAATAGTTGTATTGCAAACACTTTTTCATACTTTTACAGTAGTCTTCTAGGGACCAGCTGTTCTGTAGCATTCTACAGTGCTGCAGTGTCTACTTGACAGGTGTCTAAAAAGTACATATTTGAAGGAGGTATCTCCTAAACCCTTCAAGTAGATCATCTTCTGTAAAAGTTACTAATGCATTGTCCTGGGTTTTTCACTTTCACAGATATGAGAAGAAGTCTGTGTTATAGAAATTACTATGCTGACAATCAAACCTGTGATGGTGAGCTGCTCTTTAATATGACCAAGAAAATGTGCTGCTGTTCCTACAACATTGGACGTGCATGGAATAAGCCTTGTGAACAGTGTCCCATCCCAAGCACTGGTATGTTTTTGCATTGCAAAGCTATTTGAAAGCCATGGTAACATCATAATTACTATTAGTGGATATAACATTGTTAAGGATGTGCTATGCCTTTTCTGCTCTTATGTGTCTAAAATGAAGGGAATAATTACATTTTAGACCTGGAAGTGATCAGCCCTGGTCACAATGAAAGTATATGGGGAGTACTTTGTGTTCGTGCTGTTGGGCCTTTCCTTCTTTGTGACAGTTTCCTTGTGTGGGAGATTTCATGCTCTATATCAGTTAATCTGTCTCTTTGCAAATGCTTGCTGATCTGGTGTTGAGGCACTGACCAAGGTTTTACTGGCATTGCTCCAGCAAATATGGTGTCTTCTGTGCTGTTCCCTGATGCTGATGGAGACAAAGCGCCTTTCTGGTAGCCATGGGTTTACAGGGGTACCTTTGTCTCCCCTGAGAATGATCTGTGTCAAGCAGCTAAATGTAAGATGTAGGAGTTTCTGGGAGAATTGTGTAGGCATACAGGATTCCTCCACTGGGTGAGACTCTGCAGAATTCAGCCCAGGACATCCCGCTCTGGTTCGAGGTGATTTGCTTCAAAAACAAACTTTCTAGACACTTATTTGAATAACTTCCAGCTTACAGTTCAGGTTCTTAAAAGCCAGATCTGGACTTGTACACAAAAACTTTAATGCACAGAGACAAGCATATGCAAAGCAAAATCGGCATGTGATCCCAAGCCCTCTACATCCTTTTATTTGCTAATTTGAATCACCTTTGAATGAGAACCCAAGTGCATACTAAGCATATCACATGGTGAGCCTCGTGGAAGGGTCTGCATACCTCTGTGTGCCCTGCAGGTGCTGAAAGAGTAGAAGAAGAATTTTCTTGGGCAAAGGATGTAATGAATTTTTGACTGTTGATTAATTCCAAATACTATAATCTCTACTTTGTTTTCTGGTTGCAGATGAATTCTCCACACTCTGTGGAAGTCAAAGGCCTGGCTTCTTCATTGACATTTATACAGGATTACCAGTTGGTGAGTTGTAATTTCTGTTTTGAACTAAATTCCATGCTACTTCTGCACAGGGAAAGAGGGAAGGTTTGTTTTCCCAATTATTTTTTCACGTGAGGAATGATAATTTAACAGTATAATGGATTTCAACCCCCCATTTTAGGCTGAGCCTGCAAACTTTCAGCCTAGCTCCTCCTAGCTGGCCGTAATGATAATTGCTGCTTGTAATCAAGGCAACATAAAGCTTCAAAGAAACTGTAATCAGGCCTACATGAGCAGGGCACAGATACCAAGAATAAGAGGTCTGGGAGTAAGGCCAACCAGCATTTGGTCTGAGAGGAATTGGGAGTCTTCCCTTCAAACTAAAGCAGAGATTTAATCTGACATTTCACATCAGTCCCCCTGTGTATTGGTTTGACACAAAAATCCTTTTTTCTGCTCAGCTGGAATATTTCTCACATATGTTATTGTGTGTAACATTTGAATCGTGAGTAACAAATTGCAAAACAAAAAGAGGGAGAGAATGAGGAATTCTAAGACAAGGAGTTGAGTAAATCCCTAATGGGACTCCCTTTTGTTTTTATTCACACAAAAATGCAAATAAGAAGCAGATAAAGTGCCCTGTAACAACCAGGCAGCATATAGGCAATAAGCAGGTGCTTTAGCATTAAGTGGCTGTTGCGTTGCAGTGTTCAGCTGGTTAGAGCAAAATATTTCTAGTAAAGTGGGGAATGTAATTTTTAAAGAAGTTACAGAAATGTACAGTATTTATTATTTACCAGGTCGTTTCTTAGAAGCAAAGTTCCCCCTTCTAGCTGTTAGGATTAGCCCAAATTGTTGCCAGGTCTACTTGAGGTAATTGGGCCATTCCTCAGCATCGGCAGGGAGACCTTGGATCATGCTAACATGCACAGGTAAAACTGCGTCTCTGGTAGTTGCCGTGTGTGCCAGGAGTGTTGCAGTCTGCTCTGTCTGCCCTGCCACATCACAGAACTGAAACAGAGGGGCCATCCCACAGATGCCACCAGTACATCCCAGTGCATCCATCTCTGTGGTGAGGCTGAGGCACACGCAGCTTTACACTGTGCAAATCACAAGCTCTCCCTGCTGCTTTGGGATCTTGGCAGGTCTCACTAGGTTGCAGCACCCAACCTGCTGCCTTTGCAGAGGAGTTCTCGTGTCCCTTACGCCTGTAGGCACCGGGCGCAGGAACAAGGAAGCGCCCACTCTGCAGGGACAGCGCTCTGTGTACCCTGTAATACTTGGTTACGGTCCTTACACGACGTCACTCTTCTGCTTGCATTAAAGTTCAACATATTCACTCCAGGTGGTTTTTTCAGAGACAGAAGTAGTTTTACTCATGGCTTATGTAATCAGAGGACTCAGAATTGCAGAATCTAATGTAGGAAATGAAGGGTTTGATCCAACAGCAAAATTAAAAAAGCTACATTATGCGATGGAAACTCATGTCAGCTGACAGTTTCCCACCATAATCTCTGTCTTGTGTACATTAGTGCATGTGGCGGGTTTTACTAAAAGGAGGGGCTTTTAGTAAGGAGGAAGCTTCAGTAAGGCTTCAGAGGAGTCTCTGAAGTCTTTT
Organism: Rhinoptilus africanus; assembly: GCA_013400135.1. Lineage (NCBI taxonomy): Eukaryota > Metazoa > Chordata > Aves > Charadriiformes > Glareolidae > Rhinoptilus > Rhinoptilus africanus. The sequence continues at coordinate 151,540 of VXBO01004328.1, forward strand.
GTGTTGTCAGAATATTAAAGATGTGTAACTTAAGGACCCAATCGGCAAGACATACAATTGTAAGAGTGATTGGGGGTTTTTTGCTGCCAAAGTGTGTTACTTAACCTAGGTGTATATAGAGCATTGGCAAATCCTGGTTGCTTGGCTTAATCAATCTAATTAATAGCATGTTGGCAGCACTTCAGATGTTACCTAGCACTGGCACTTTCAAACTGTTACATAAAAACATGAAAGTCTTTTCAGATTAACAAGGGTAAAACAGTGCGAAACTAATTCTGGCAAGTGTTTGCATTCAGGCATAGTCTCCTATATTAAACTAAAGACAGTTACATTCTCTCTTGTTTGGCTCTTCCCAATAAATCCACTGTAACACTCATGAAGATGTGGAGGTTCATCAGGGCCCTAGGCGGGAGGCATGAGGAAGGACATGTGCTACCCTCTGCACTCCTTTGTAACAGGATTTATGTTGGCTACAGCAGAGTCAGAAGCTGAGGAAATACCTACATTTCCCCAGTTTGGAATGACTCGCTGTCTATTGCAGTTGGGAACGTTCTGATGCTCACGTTACACATTCAATAATTCTTGTAAGGATAAACGCGTAAGGGCATATTCTGTAGCATAAGATTTCATGAAGTGCTGTTTACAAGTGTTTAAAAAAATTTCTTCCTGCAGATATTGACGAATGCAGAGAGATACCTGGAGTGTGTGAAAATGGGATCTGTATAAACATGGTTGGCAGCTTCCGATGCGAGTGTCCTGTGGGTTTCTTCTACAATGACAAGCTACTGATCTGTGAAGGTAGAGTGCTGATCCCATTCAGAGAAATGGGATTTAACCAGCTGGCAATTCAGACACTGGCAAATCTGATACGCTTGCAAGTCGTCCTTAATGAGGGGAAAATACTGATAGCAGTGTAGTAAGTCAATGTTAATTAAGACATTTTGAATTCTTTTGCACAGAAAGTAACAGATTTTCCATCAGACAAACCTTGAAGGAGCATGAGTCAGCAGTCATGGGAAGAAACATTGTTTTTCACATTTGAGGGTAAAGCCAAGAACAGAGTAGTAGTCTTGAGTCAGATCATGAACACTATTTTTTTTAATTCCAAGATATTTTTTTTGTAATGGAACAAAGATTTCTGTAAATAATATAAGCACATGATAATTTTTTTCCAATTTAAACATTTCCTAGCATTGTATTAGTCAGTTTAATGGAAGACAGCAGTATGAGTTAAATATAGGAATGAATTTTACAAATGGACAATGTGGGTTTGGGATCATTTCAGGGAGATACCTAAATGTGACCAAATATTTACTTTCATCAATATATTTATTTTTTCAGAATTAGAAAGAAATTGCTATATTTGGGTGAGGTATTACTCTTCACACTAAAAAAAAAGTGATTTTGACGTCTTTCCAGCTTATCATAACAATCAAATTCCATTTTTGTATTGACAGATATTGATGAATGCCAAAATGGACCAGTGTGTCAGCAAAATGCAGAGTGTGTCAACACGGCTGGTAGCTACCGTTGTGACTGTAAACCTGGCTATAGATTCACATCAACTGGCCGATGCACTGGTGAGGACTTCTGCCTTGTTTGTGTGGGGGTCTACAAAAAGTGGGAGATTTCAAAAGAATTCTAAAAAAGCATATCTCCTCTTCAGAAAGGTGGTATACCAGGAGATAATCTGGAGTCCAAGAACCCTCCTCTTAAAGCCTTTTAGGGTATTGCATAAACATTCTGGGCCATCTCACCAAGGCATAAATGAGAGTCAATCACCTGAGTAGGTGTTTGTCTTCCACTTTATCCCACCAACCGCAAACATTTCTTTAGTGGGTGTTGTGACTAGAGGAGAAAGACCAATTGATTCACTATGTTTTGAATAACTGCTTTCTGACACTAAAAATTCAGTTGTGGTCCTGACAGGGACCACCTTCTGCATAAATTCTTTGGTTTTCATTGTCATTTGCTAGATGTATTTTAGCAATTTATTTGCTTGTATTTTTACTTATATTTTTACAAATAAATCACTGCTTGCTGGGGTCTCTGCTGATCAGGTGGACTTATCTGCTAGGCCGCATACAATAACTAACTTAAAAAGCTTTTTGTTAGACTTCCTGACTTTTCTGTGGATTTAAACAGGCCCCTGAACGTTATTTTTACATACTCGCTGATTGCGGCTAGAGTTCTCTAATCTATTTGCTCTTTCTTCTAATATCGTCGTCCAGAGAGGCATTCGTGTTATCTTGATTACTTGAAGAATTGCAGAGATTTTAAAGACTGCTTTGAGCCAAGCAGCTGTAAATATTATATACGTTTCTGTATTAAATAATAATTACAAAGGAAACTGGTAACATTTTCCTTGGGTTTTTGCTTCTGAGTACTTGAGTTTTAGGAAGTGTGCTTTTCCCTGCAGTGTAGTTTCTCATTGTTTCGTGGGACCCTTGAGGGAAAAGGGTGTAGGAGCAAACAGAACAGTACTATGAGAACTAAAACTTTGTTTTGTTAAGCTATGCAGCGGCACATGTAAATATTCAATATGTTCCTAATGTAATTGTTGTTGTTACGGGGTCGCTACAGCAGTACAGGAAGAGCCAGGGAAGGTTCTGATATGGGTTACAATACCCAACGCGAATTGGCACAAACAGTAATACTTCCCTGCATTTTGCGCTTATTTTATATTTAGTGAAAATAAAGTTACACAATTAGAGTCAGAATAAAAGTGGTTGATAAAGTACTTCATCCAGCAAAGGAAGGAAATTCCCAACCGCTCTGTTGAGAGTGAAGAGTGCTGTGCACCTTGCAGTATTGGATTGATCGTGCTACTGCATGGAAAATGATCACACCCCAGTAGTTTATATGCTATTGAACCAAAACTGATGTATCACAGCCACCAAGTACTACGAGTACTGCATTTATCTTACTATCAAAATAGCATTACTCTGGTGCGATCGGTTGGGGTAGAATAAATATTTTTCATATAAACTTATTTTTTTGGTACTTAAGACTATTCTGCCTCCCAATTTTTTAAAAAGTTACAATGTTCTCCTTTTACCTGAGAAGAAGTGACTTTTCCCTGGGACTTAATTCATTTGCCCACAGAGCACCAAAGAGAGTCATAGTTTTTATTTTGACTCTACTCTTGATCTGAGAAGATTAGGAGTTCTTAAGACAGTATGTTATCCAGCATTAGTTTCTTTTCTGCCTCCTTTAGACTCTAATTAGCAGCAGTATCATTGTAGCACTGGTCCGTGGTAAACACCCATCCAAAGTTACTAGTGGCCCGAGTTGATGTACAATAATCCTGGGGACAGGGGCTATTGGGATTGTCCATATGCTGAGTGAAGAGAAGAGGCAGCGGAGGCAGGAAAACAAGATCTAATACATTAAGTTCTTTGCAATTAGGAACAACTTGATTCTTAGTTTTGCAATGAACTGGGGATAACTGGGTAAGAAACTGCATCTGCTTTGCTTAGACTGCATATAAAAGAAAACTACTGAACACTAAAATGTAATTGAATCTAAGACAAGCTCATGACAGCACCTCAGCTCTCCTATTTTGGAGCAGCAGCAGACAAAAGACCGGGAAGCATATTGAATCAAACCAGCTCTTGCTGGTGATGAGGTCAACAGAAAGACCTCATTTGATTCATGTTTCTAATTTGTTATGGAAAAAAATGTGCTGGACAGCAAACACTTTTTCTTTGACATTTTCTTTCACTGGGTTCTGCTTGAAAGCATTCATAAGAGCAACAGGAAGCAGTCAGTTGTTGAACTAGTGCAATAGATGCCCTGCTACTTTAAGGCAGCAAATCTCGTGCTGTCAGGATAGCTTTCCCCATCTACGCATTTATGCATCCATGCAGTTGAATGTTTGCTGCTGCTGGCAAAATATTTTCTGACTCCATATAGCGCTAACTCCTCTTGCTGTTTGAGCTTTGTTCGGTTTACAGGATCACAATTGCATGAGGCATGGATGCTGCAACACATTTGTGTAGTTGCACCCGTTTTATCTCAGCACAATGAGTAGATAAAGCTACGTTGCATTTTATCTCTCAGTAAGCTCAGTGAGAAAAGTGTGGGATTCATCTGCCTTTGTTTTGTGTGATTAATGAGTTAATCAAGCAATTTGTGCTGTAATCAAACGTAGCTAAAAGCGAGTAGTTGCTTTCATGAGAAGGATACAAACTGTGATTTATACGTGGCTTTCATATCTGCTGTATAGTCAATGTAGAACACTCAGAGATCTCTCCATGCAATTTCATGCCATTAATTCTGCTTTTCAAAGCCATGGTGATATGTTTTCCCTCCAGCAAGAACTTGTATTTGGTAAATATAATTTTTATGCTAATTTTTTTCAGCTTCACAAATGTTGTAAAAGGTAATTTACAAGCAAATAGCCCCTTTTCTGAAATATACTTAGTAACGCTTTTCTCATTAATAAATTAAGTAGACTACTTTAAATTAGGGCTGTGCACTGGATTCTAGCTGTCGTGGTTGCTACTAATGCATCTTTCCAGCTCTGTAGTTTAGAGGCCTGAACTTTCACTGTACTACTTTGATTTCAGATCGGAATGAATGTCAAGAAATTCCCAATATTTGCAGCCATGGGCAGTGTATTGACACCGTTGGAAGTTTCTACTGCATTTGTCACAATGGATTCAAGACCAATGATGACAGAACAATGTGTATAGGCAAGTATATCAAAATAAGCTGGACTTAGGCTTACATGGAGATAGTCACATTAGGTCTATCCTCTCTGTCATAAGGAGTTGCATTACAAGAACTGAGATTATGAGCCGTTTACCACCAGGCAAAGGTGCAAAAACACGATAGCTGGCAAGTAGGAAGCTGATAATGAATGAAGAGCTTCTCATTACAGTAGAGTGAACCTTTAAAAATACATATCCTGTCTAACAAACTGCTAATGCTTTCATTTTTCAGGAAAATGTTCCATTCTTCTTAGAATTTTCTGAAGCATTTTGTCTCATTTATTCCTTTAGGCAAGAAATTTAATAGATGAATTGTAAAGCAGCAGTTGTATACAGCCTGCTTGTTAACAGAGCAAGTGAAGGGTAGTTTTCTTGCCAGAAAAGTGCCCTTTTCAGAAACAGAGTAATCTTCATAAAGAAGGAAATTCTGTGTTTAACCTGTTCACAACTGTTAGTGTGGTGTCTGTTGTCTGAGCAAGATGAGGAGATTTCAGAATGCTTGTGATTAGATAGCTTAGAATTCCTTTGGGAAAGGTGAGGTAGGAGTCTCAGTAAGATAAATGATTGTTAGACCCTTGATTATTTTTGTAGATGTAATATCAAGTGTATAAATCTGTATAAAATCTTCTTTTAGGGAGATAGACAATCTTTTTCCCTTCACTCTGTTTGCAGTGGATTATTTCTTTTGCCAGTGGAATAGCTATAGGCTTTCCTTTCCCCGCCAGTGATTAAAATTCTTGCTGCTTGATTTTTCTCCTTTCTAGATATTAATGAGTGTGAGAGGGATGCCTGCGGCAATGGAACCTGCAGAAACACCATTGGCTCTTTCAACTGCCGTTGCAATTTGGGGTTCATCCTCTCACACAACAATGACTGCATAGGTAAGGGGTGCTGAGAGCTGTTACGTGTTTCTAAGACTTTCTACTTCTAATAAAACTACCATTAATACCATCTTCTCTATTGAGTTAGGATTGCACCTTTCATGTTCGGTGTGATTAAAGACAAAACCTGATTTATTCAGTCTGAAAAGGCCTCTCTGATTATGAACTCCTTACTTTTCTATACCCACTTAAATGTCTGCATGTGATATACGCCATTCCTTCCTTGAGTCTTGCTTTGGCGATTTTACAACATAGACCAATATTGGTATTTTCCCCTCACTTGCTTTTGAAACAGGGTAGTATTTATATGTTTTCAGTTACTGTGCCAGTATAGTGGAAACAGAAGTGTCACCTCCCCAGTTTCACTTGTTGCAGGTGTTTGTTATATATCTTTCAATGTTCTTTTTTGTAGATGTGGATGAGTGTGCAAGTGGAAATGGAATGCTCTGCAGGAACGGTCAGTGTGTGAACACGATCGGGTCCTTCCAGTGTCTTTGCAATGATGGCTATGAGGTGGCTCTGGATGGAAGGACTTGCGTTGGTGAGTGTTTTCTTTTAGGGTAGAAAAAAAGCCTGGAAAACCTTGAGGAGATATTCTTAGTAAGACAGTAGAAGAGGTCAGAGACAACTGTCACATTGTCATCATTGTACCTAGTAGAAGAAAGCAACGACAAAAGGACAAGAAGAGGACTCTTCTGCTCCTGGGAAGTTCCACCATCAGTTTGATGCAATCAAAATGAAAGCAGCCTCAGCCACAGATTTGTTGAGATAGTAGCAATTATCTCAAATGAATTGCCTTTCTTCTTTTTAGATGTCAATGAGTGTGCACTAGAGCCTGGAAAATGCTCACCAGGCACATGTCAGAACTTGGATGGGTCATTCAGATGTATCTGTCCTCCTGGATATGTCCTGCAGAATGACAAATGTGAAGGTGTGTATAGAACGATCCTCTTTCTGTCCCATTCCCTAGCTACTCACAACAAAAGTTGTTACCACTTTTCTCTGCTTCTGAACATGAGTAATGTTCAGGCTTTTGTGGCAGTGTACAGTTCTGAACTGTAGCCACTAATAAGTCACCCACTTCCCAGAAAAATTTTCAACAACTTTTTTTTGAACAAGAACTACCTGATCTGATCCCAAGAAAACTCTAATCCCAGGCCGTTTGGTTGATGGTATGTTGCTGAGATTTGCCCACTGCAGGAGGATTTGAAAACTGGCTCCTAGGTTTTGCACCTGGATTTCTTGTTCCTCTTCCTGTCTGTTCCTTTTTGTTCTATTAGATATCAGTGATAATGTAAGGTTACACTTTATGTAGTACAGCTGCCAGTGTAGGCATTTTTCTTTCTCATCTCTTTAATTACTTTTCCTACAGACATTGATGAGTGTGTGGAACAGCCAGAAATTTGTGCCCTGGGCACATGCAGCAACACTCCAGGCAGTTTCAAATGTCTGTGTCCAGAAGGCTTTGTGTTGTCTTCCACAGGAAGGCGATGCCAAGGTAAGTTCATTCCTATTTTCTGGCATTTCAGAATTTGTTTGCTGCCTTATAAAAGGCTTATTAGCTGCCTGTTTCTAATATAATGAGGAGACTCTGGACTCAAACAGTGTTTTTCACAAGGAAAACATGATAATTCTGTAGCTGGGGCCAGGTTCTGTCTCGCCCTAACATCTGTTTGCCATTAAAGAGAACATTGCAATAAAGGGGGCGAAGATAATGTTAAATGCACAAGGTTAACTGAGGAAATCATGTTGCACTGTGGCCCTTTCTTGCACCCCTGGAAGAAACGTTGAGGCTACCTGGACTCTCTATGGACTGTGACATACCTGATGTGAAGATGAAGCACAAACACAGGCAGGAGACTACTGCAACGCACTGCTAAAGGCAGCATTTCCAGGAATACAGCTGTTCTTAGCACTTATCAAATTCTCCATAACACTTGTGATATGCTATTCCTCTCCACAGATGTGTGGGTGGAAAAAAATTGCTAAGGGTATTGTGTGGACTATCTGCTCAGAAAAGTCTGAAGCATCATTTAGCTTCTAGATTGCCTGTTTTCAGAGCCTAAACTTGGGCACCAAGGCAGAGATCAGATGCTAAAAGCTGAACATCTAGTAATGAAAAGCCACAGGTTAGTTTATTTTGTGGATAAAGAAGCAGCGTAGCAAATTAGAGAGTAAGTTATTTTAAAGGCTTTGAAATTATTAAATAGATATATATCATTAAATGTCCTATACGCAGTGTGCGCAGTGGGAACCACTGATGACTAAGACCTTTATAAGGACCTCTGCAGTTATGCTTGGCACAGAACAGTGATGCTTGTTGACACCATAGTGAGTTCTTCACTTCACAGTGGGCTAAATGAAACTGTGGTTTTGGTAAAAATGAATCCAACCTGCAGTAAATGTTCATCCAAGTCTCCAAACCACCGTGCAGTTTGGCACAGTCACTTCACTCAACTTCAAGAAAACAGCACGGCTGTTTTAGCTGGACTTTTGTAGCTTATATAAATGAGGTTTCTTCAGGCTGAGGATGTTTTTCTCTTCAGGTAAGGGAAAAAAGTCACAAAAAACCCTAAGAGGTAAAGTCATAAAAAAGAATGCAGCCTAATCTTCTCCTTTAGGAAAACAGACCCCTGTTTCACAGATAATGTCAGAGGAAAATGCATGCTTGTGTGTATGAACTTTTAAGTGTGCTTCTCCCCATCCCCTGAAGAAGACTGGTCTTTTTTCAAGTATCTCAGGCTAAGCAAAGTTTTGTTTAAAAATTCCCATTACCTAGGACTTTTGTAAAATCTGGACATTGCCCAGCATTGATGCTGCAGCCAGAAAACTGGATGAGCAGCTGCTTCCACAACTGCCCTGTTGCAGTCTCCTTGCCAATGCAGGGAGTTGCCAGCTCTCTGCCTGCTGGATGCTTGTGGTCTGTGATCTCAGCTCGGCTCCAGCATCCTGGGATTAAAATGTAGTGCCACTGGGCCAGTTTTCTTTGTGTGTACCTCAGGGAAGAATGAGGAAGGAAAGCACTATTGAAAATTGCCTCTCATTTTGAAACTACATGGTATTATCATTGCAAGTTGATTAAAATCTCTTGACTTGAGTGATTCTTACTAATAAGAGGAGTGAGGATAAGAGGGGAGCACAGCCCTTCCTTCTCTGCTGGACAAAAGAGAACAACCCTTCCTTTTCCATGACTGAAGTAGGACACTCTGTCCCATAGCTTTCCTTTACTGTGGTGGAGAGTTCCCCTCCCTCCTCAGACGGTCCCAGTCAGAGACAATAACGGTCCTTCTTGATAGACTCAGGTGGAAGCTGGGTGTTTTACTGGGGGGGGCTCCTGTAATTTTGCAGTTAACACCTCTAAGTGAAAACTGTGCCAAAGTAACCCTAACTGTTTTTCTTTGTGCAGATCTGAGAGTAAGTTACTGCTTTACCAAATTTGAAGATGGAAAATGTTCTGTGCCTAAGTCCCGAAACCACTCCAAACAAGAGTGTTGCTGTGCCTTGAAGGGACAGGGATGGGGAGATCCCTGTGAACTCTGCCCAGAGGAAGCAGATGGTGCGTTATTGACTAGGTTGCCTTACTCTCATGATAGCCTTTCAGAACTGAAAGAAGGTTGGGATTCTTATAAGAAGGAATTATGAAAAATAATTTTCCAGAGGTGTTTAACCCTAACAATTGTCATTGCTGTCTGTAAAGCAAATGCTATAGCATTCTCAAAAGCCATATTCTTTGCATAGTCCAGTATTAAGCATATTCCTTGTTTGCTTATAAGTTTGTTAGTATGATTAGGTGCGGAGTATTTTGGTTTGGAGGTGTCACATACTGAAAGTGAAAAGTAGTAGGTCCTTGATAGGGTCTGAGTGGAAATACCCGCAAGACACAAGTTCCTCTAATTGCAAATAAGTATAAGAAAGTGTGCCATAAATATGAAATCTTATTTTAAAAAAAACAACAATCAAACACAAACAAACAACAAAACAGTCCACCTAGATCCACATCTGAATCACCTTGTTACGTTTTGTGACTATGTTTTGTCATTAAAAAAATCCAGATTTGCAATCTTATCGATATGAATGAATTTCAAAAATAGCGGGGAAGGATGAAACACAGGCCTTGATGAAGGAAAGCCTTGCTGGACTGTTGCTAAAGAAACACTTTCCTTTGTTAGTGTCCTTCATAACAGTGAGTAGCAAAGCATCAAGCAAGTCAACAGGCCTTTGTGCCATCATGGTGCAATTTGCTGAACGGACTTTAATCCATGCTGACAAATGTGGTTAACGGCATGACTGGTGTCAGCAATACATTAATACAGTTCGTTTCTTTAATAAGTCATGTAGATGTTTTGCAGACAATCCTCACAAAAGCCAAGGGAAGAAAAGAGAATCAGATGTGCCAGTTGCAATATTCCTCCTAGGCTTATTGCCTGTGCATGTTTCATTCTGTTGCCCTGGAGGACTTGAACCGAAGTCAGTTGGAAAAGCATGGTATACATCGCAGCATTTCCTTGAAGTGTCAGCACATGTATTTTTCACAGTCCAAACCATTCTCAAAGGATGATAACAAGGCCATTTTTCTCATCTTTAAAAAAGAAATAGCTTTGCGATATCTTAGTCTGGGAAATTTATGTCTTGGCATGTCATGTACAGTGGAATTGTTTCTTTTTTTTGAAAAAACTACTTGCTTGTCATCTCACACGTGTTCTCCATCATCTGCGATCTGATTGCAGGCTGGTAAGCTCAAGCCCGTGTGCCACCTGAGTCTACTTCTGAAGGCTTTAGCAACAGGCAGGCTTTGTGCTGCCTGCTGCTGAGTTTCCACACAGAGCCTAGCAGTGTGCCAGACGCTTGTTTTCAGTGCAAGCCTGCATCTGCATTTGGTTCTATTTTGTTCAACCTCAGCAAAGATCAGCTAAATGTATTTCAGCTAAAGAAAAGTGTAACATTTGTTATGTCTATTATTGTATCGTGCTGCTGCGCTGTAAACCTCTTTGCAGCCCACTGAATTTGCAAAACAGAAAATGAAATCTTGTCAAGGGTTCTGTGACGTTCTGAGCATGGTTAATAGAGAATGCACTCGGCAGCATCTTGACATGGTTTGAATTACAGTCTTTTGTCCGTCCATCTGTTCAAGAAGCAGTTTAGAGGGGAGAGGTGCAAGGTTAGTTTCAGTTGCGAGACTTGTATTTTTCGTATGTGTGTCAGTCCCAAAAGTAGACGAGTTTCTGAAGCTGAAGGGCCTTTATGATTCCATAACCCTCATTGCGTTTTGGTCCACCAGAGTGGAAATTTATGATTTCTTATTTATTCTAATGCCAAGAATATACCAGCTGATTTGCACAGGTCAGGAAGTACATGCTTTCTGCAACAAAAAATGAATGACTTGCTCTCAGAGCATTTACATTACCTTTAAATCTTCAAAAACCACACAGAGAACCCTGTGGATTTGTAAACTGAGTGGTGTCTTTAACCTGAATGCAGAAATTTTACTCTCAGCCTACCTATAATACAATTATTACTTACTCTAGAACTAGAGATTGGCATGCTTTAAGGAGCTACTAACATGACTACGGATTAAATTGTGTCGTCTTCAGAAAAATATAGGAAATCTTTCATTTGCAACAGAAAGGAATGCAGTCACTAGCACTGATACATTTAAAATGGAAATATTGCATTAGTTTGCTCCTTAAAGGAAGATAAACAGTTCTAATTATTCACAGGATTTAACATATACAGGAAATCAGATGAAATGTAAAGTGAGCATGCAGTTTTTACATGAATGTAAGATTAAATTATAAGTTTATAAATTTACATACTATATTTCTGGATCTGAACATGAGGAGGGTAGCTCATAGGAAACGCTAATTGCTAACATGGAATTGAACATGTAGTTTAATTTTATTTTTTTTTACAGAGGCGTTCAGGCAGATTTGTCCATTTGGAATTGGCATCCTTGTTGGACCCGGTGATGCAAGATTGGGTGAGTGCCTGAACTGCATGATGCCATTGTTGCATCAGTATGACATTTCTATGCATAAGCCATTCTCCCTTTCAGTTGAGAATAACACCTCTCAACTATTTCCAAAAGGCATGAACTATACATTTTTTTCCAATTATTTATACCAATTTAAAAGTTAAGCTTGAATATCTCATATATCAGAAATTAAACTTCTTTTAGGGTAGCATATTTGGCTTCCTCATTTATGCTGAGCAGACTTGCTAGGAAACTTACATAGATCTAGAGAATGGATCCCATAGCATACCTGTCTTGTCTTACATGATATCTATAGCCTGTTTACAGTAAAATCCTCCCGAAGTGCAAACCACAATTTCCCAGGTCCCTTCAGCACATTTTGTTCTCTCCCAAGACAAACAGCACTTCAGCCTTATTGGCAAAAGTTTTCGTTTAAGGAGTCCTGGATGACTACAGCTTTTCATATCTACTCTCTCCCTGTAGCCCCAGTTGGAGAGACTTTTTTTATCTGACACTTAGAATCAGTTTCATTTCTGCGTTCTGAAAGCTGGCCTGCAAGACAAATTCTGTGCCCTCCTCCTAATATACCAAAATTCAAATATCAGTATTTTTTTGTGCTCTCAGGAATATTTCTCGCCAGAACAACACTTTTTCTTTGAGAGAAGTCTAAAAGCACATGAAGTCAATTGCACTTACTGTGTTGTTTGTATTTCTGGTTAAGATGTGGACGAGTGCCTTGATCCAGATAACTGTAAATTTGGGCAGTGTATCAACACAGATGGGTCTTTCCGCTGTGAATGTCCATACGGTTACATCCTACAAGGAGCTCAGTGTGTGGGTAAGTATAGCTGTTTCATCTTTATTTTAAAGAATCTCCTGAATTGCTAAGTATGGCTTTAAGGAGTAGTGGGGTTATATTATTCCAAGGCTGTGGAGTCTCCATCCCCACTGGTGCTTAAAACCTGCCAGGGCAGAGCCTGAGCAATCTACTCTGAGATGGTCCTGATCTGGCTGAGTGTTTGGCCCAGATAACCTCTAGCGATCCCAAATTATGCTAGAACTCTGCGACTCTAATTTGGTAATTTAAGTGAGTTCCTGGATTTTGTATTTTTATATTTTTTTGGTTGTACATCAACAACATAGATTTTATAGCTTTTTGGTTGAGTATAACCATGTATTCTTGCCTTGATTTAACTGCTTGCAGATACTGATGAATGTGCTGTTGGAAACCCATGTGGAAATGGAACTTGCAGGAATGTGGTGGGAGGTTTTGAATGCACCTGCGTTGAGGGATTTGAGCCTGGACCGATGATGACCTGTGAAGGTGAGACTCCCATGTGTTAAGGACTATCCTTGTATTTTTGTGCTGAAACAGTTTCATGATTTCGGGAACAATAGAGGAGAGTAAAGCAGCTTAAAAAGAGAAATACAGACATTTGAAACAATGCATCTTTATCTGAAACAGAAAAATAAGTTCCTCCTTCCTTTATCCACCTTGATCTGTGGTACCTTTTTCTAACCGGAGGTTGGTTGAACAGGCTTTCAGGGTAGTCCCTGATAAGGGACTGCCCGGAGAGGAGCATGTTGGTGCATGGTCTCTCCAGAACAGTCCCCAGAAACGCTGCTTTTTGTGCATATGGTTTTTGCTTACCTCCTAGACGACCCTTGAGTGAAGAGAGTCACTATGGATGATGAAAACAGAAAATGGGCTGCTTGGGTTTACTGAGGAAGAAACAGGGAACAAACTAGAAAATATAAATACAGTACTAGACAATTACCACGGTACCCCTATGTTGAATATTTTTCATGCTCTGGTCTCTCATTTCAGAAATAAAAGTCTGAAAATGCACAAAGAAGGGAGGGGTACAGAAGATCAAAGTTATAGAAGGGACACACAGAACATTAATTAGAGTAGAATTTTCCATGTGGAAAATGTGTTTGAAGAGATACATGATTTAAATTTATAAAGCCACAACTGGTAAAGGTATCAAAAATAGAGGGAACCTGTTAGACAAACCAAAGCGAACATTTTTATATGCATAGTACTTACTTAAGCTGTGGAACTCTTTGCTGCAGAATATTAGTGAGGCCACAAGTATAAATTGACCCAGAAAGAGACTGTACAAATTTATGTGGGAATCTATCAGTGGAAATTAAGCTTGATAGTTTGGTTGTGGCTTTTGGCTGTGGAAGGCCTTAAACTGAGAGGCTGTATTAGGGGAAAGATCTCTGCGTACATGGTAGGGTTGTTTTTTTTAAATACTCTTTTCCTCCTGTTGCAACCAGAGAGGGGCATGTCCTAGGACATTCTGACACTCTCTTCTGACCTGACACAGCTGTTCTTAAATTATCTGCCACAATCTATTTGTTTGCAAGCCCGTACAAAAGAATGCTTCTATTTTTGCATCAGCTTGCATTAGTTTTATATGCAGTTAGAGCTTCATTCACTTCCCTGTGGAATTTGGGTGAAAGCTCAAATTGCAGAGGGGAGTTAGCAGAGTGCATAAACATCATTATATAGCAGTAATTACTCAAGTAGCCCAGAGCGTATGTAAATGCACTTCAAAATGTTGTTTCTAGTAAGAATATTGTTCTGTGGAATTCAGTGTATGAAAACGCTGAATTCATGCATCTAGAATTTAAAAATAACCAGTCATAAAAACTGAGCCTAGATGTGGAAAAGATACGGTTTTTACTCAGTCAGTATTTTGGCAGCATGGATCTGGAAATTATTTCCATTGGCTGCTTGCCGTTGCAGATACTGAAACTTCAGGTAGCCGTGCAAACATCCTGACGTGTCTAGTGCCTGCTGCTATACAGAACTCCGTAATGAGTAGAACCAAGGGTCCACAGCTATTCAAATTTAGCCCTCAGTAAACTGGGATCTGTGGTATTGCCCGCACCTAAAACCTGTGCACTCAAGTCTGCTGAGGTTTACAAAAGCATGTTTCACTTCCCCTGTGGTCTTTGTTGCTCCAAATCCAGATGTCAACGAGTGCATACAGAACCCTCTGCTCTGTGCTTTCCGCTGTGTGAACACTTTTGGATCCTATGAATGCAAGTGCCCCGCGGGGTACGTTCTGCGAGAGGACCGGAGAATGTGCAGAGGTAAAGCTCCTACCAGACTCTCACAGTTATGAGATAATGATTTCAAGTTCCTGCGGGGTAGGGCTCTGACTCACTGCACTATTGGGCCAGAGTTTTAATCCCAGGAAGTAACTGAGTCAGAAAGAATTTGGGATGAAATTCTATGGTTTGCATTATGCAGTTGATTGTATTAGCCCTGTCCTGCCCGTAAACTTATACATCTGCATAAAGTGAGGTCATATCAGATGATACGGTTTTGTCTTGCCCTGAAAATGGGCATTTGGGAGAAATCAATTTGCTCTAGGCTAGTATATCTTATGCTTAGTTTAGCACAATAAAAGTTTGTGTAGAGTTTGATTACGATTGAAATTCCAAAGTCAGAATTTACTATTGTGAATTTCCAGGATCGTCTCTCTCTATAATGAAGTCTAAACCTTGTGTTTTAGATCAGAACGAGTGTGAAGAAGGAATTCATGATTGCGACTCAAAACAGATGGAGTGCAAAAACCTAATTGGCACCTATATGTGTATCTGTGGACCGGGTTATCAGCGCAGACCAGATGGGGAAGGCTGTATAGGTAAGTGACACTGAAGTGTTGAAGCTCTTGAAACACACAGTCCCTCAGCAGAGCTGAAAATGTTGGATTTAACAGTGTTAAGGAAATTGGAGGGAGAATTACACAACTACCTGTGTAACAGATCTGCTGGTGCTATCCACGCTTTGCTGTCCAGGTGTGCACACATGGGCAGCAAGTAGAAAATCTGGACATGGCTGTCTTTACAATCAGTTTGTACTGCTGCTGCTGAATTGCTCTGAGTGAAGAATGCAGAGAACTGGGGCCGTTGCTGTAAGCTTGTTTCTATCTGTTAGCATGAATGAGAGTATATCTGAATTATTTTAAAACTGGATGGCATTCAGAAGTGCAGCTATAACTGAAAAATTTTGAAAACCAGCAAGGAATATATTGCAGAGAAAACAGAGTAACAAAATATGTAATATTGTGAGCTCAGATGGTCATCTTTCCTCTGAAAATAGAATAAATTAGACTTTTTATTGGAAAAAAAAAATATGCAAGTTTAACAAGATAGAATGCATAGCTTAAGAACTCCATACAAACTTCTCTAACCTACACTGATCCACTGAAGCGACTTGATTTTTGTCCTATCATTTCAAAAACACAGATGAGAATGAATGTCAGACCAAACCTGGGCTCTGCGAGAACGGCCGTTGTGTAAACACAGTGGGAAGTTACAGATGCGAATGCAACGAAGGATTCACTGTCAGTGACACCCAGAATGAATGCCTTGGTAAGTCGCACATTAACACCCTAATGGACTATCGTTTTTGTAGCAGAAAGTGTGGTGGAACTTAAACTTAGAAACGTATAGTGAGTAAATGTGCTCTTGAATTTACATGCCTTCAGGAAGGGACCTTTGTAAGTAGGTGCTCTCCTGCAGGTTCATTCTTCCCATGCTAACTGTATGCCCGCTTCACTCAGTCCGGTTGGCTTGGTTTGCTGTGAAAGCTGGCTCTTCGGTGGTTTCAGTCAGCTGGGAATTACTCTGCCTTTTCTTTGGTCCTGATTTTCAGCACGTCCTTTTTCTCTGGGTTCAAACAGAAACATATAAACATCATGTAACTTGTCTTCCACCTTTTGCTAAATTTCCCATCTTCTTTGTTTCCCTTAGACGTCGTGCTCTCTTTCTTACTGCTGGTAGTCTTTCACTGTCAGTTCTACAGTCCCAGGGTGAAGTATGCCCTTTCTTTTATATTTCTGACTAAATTTCTAATATCTCGTGACCCGCTGGAGGTCGTCACCATTAGGATTCTCTCTGATGCATAATTTGTCTTTCAGACAACAGGGAGGGCTACTGCTTCACTGAAGTCTTACAAAGTATGTGTCAAATCGGATCAAGCAACAGGAACTCTGTCACCAAGTCTGAATGCTGCTGTGATGGTGGCCGAGGCTGGGGGCAAAACTGCGAGGTCTGCCCCTTCCCAGGCACCGTGGCCTTCAAGAAGCTTTGTCCTCATGGCCGAGGATACATGTCTAATGGAGCAGGTACTGACTTTTCTATTTAAGGCCCCCTTACACGATGTCAAATTCAGTGATAAATTACAAACTCTTTCTTTTTGCATCTTTGAACACTGTGAGGTCCTAAACATTTTGGGTATCAGTTGAAATTGTCTGAGAGTTTTCATGTTGAGAGAGTACAGCCCTTTGGGAGGAGGGTGCCAAAGGCATCCATCCCAGCTTGGCAGACATTCATTGTGCATGCTGCTTGACTGACATGCACTCAAATGGGAATTTGCACTCTCACATTTGAGTGTGTTGCAGTGACAGATTAAGAGCTATTTGTGTACATGAAAGCAAAGTGATTTTTAATTTATGGAGGCTAGTATATGATCAGCTCCAGTTGTTCGCTTCCACTTAAGGCTTGTTCATTGTATTTGAAAGTTAGATTAATGCTCCATTCTGTATTTTTACACTTAATATTTCTGCTTAATCTGTGCAATATTTCGTTATTTTATGTAGGGTATGGGTGTTTTTTGCGTCAGGTCACGGGAATCTGTTGAAGCTCTATAAAATCAGTTCTTCTTCCATTGTGAACTAACCCTCATTTTATTGCAGATATTGATGAGTGCAAGGTTATTCATGATGTCTGCCGTAATGGGGAGTGCATCAATGAGAGGGGATCTTATCGTTGTCATTGCAACCTTGGCTATACTACAGATATAACTGGCACTCTTTGCATAGGTAGGTTTTTCATTGTGGTATACGTATATAAAGTTTATTACTAAGAGATTACTTGAAGACGGAGATATGAGGAGCTTAAAAAATGAGAAAAGAAAACATAATTCAAATGTTTTGGGGATTTTTATTTCCTTCTGGTATCTCCTGAACGTTTTGAAAAACATTATCACACATCTTGTTTATCAGCACTGAAGTATCTGGTTTTGCTTCTTCTAGATCTGAATGAATGTAATGAGTCCCCCAAACCTTGCAATTTCATCTGCAAAAACACAGAGGGGAGCTTCCAGTGTTCATGTCCGAAAGGGTACATCCTGCAAGAAGATGGGAGAAGCTGCAAAGGTAAAAATCAAGCAAGAATTTACTGAAGAAACTTGGGGTTTCACAGGGAAATACCAATCCAAGGACATTTAATGGTGTAATCTGTCTCCTTGATTCATGTGAGTATTTCCACTAAGGACAGTGGAAGTGGCCTGCACAGGATGGAGCTGTTGTTTCTGTTAGTTCTTTGATAATCTGGATGAACAGTAGATCCATAGGAATTTTTGCAGGCTAACGGCAGCTGGTCTTAAAAGACTTTGTAACCAATAGTATATATTACTGGTTTTATTTTGGTAAGCGTATTGGTGTATACCATTATTTTTCGGTGATAATTGTACCTCAATGGATGCAAAGATGAGCATGGTTTGCAGTGCCTTGTCCAGCATCAACAGAGCTTTAACCTGCCACCTCTGCAGCATGCTAAATAAGGAACAGCAGCGCAGGAGAGATTTTGAAATGTTCATTGTAATTTAATTTATTTATGTATCTCAGTAGCAAAGATCTGACTGAAACCGCACAAGTTAGAGCAGCAATTTTAAACTTGGCATGGGAGATGGCAGTGTACTTTGCCATTAGCGTTTAGGTATTTCCTTTGGAGTAATAGAAGTGCAATACTGTTTTGCAGTCTGCCGTGGCTTCTCACGAAGGTGGTGTGACTTCCCATTTATTGACTGCAGGGAGAGCAGACATTTATTATCTAACAGCATCTTTCTGACAGACGAGAGCGCTGTCTGTGATCCAGCGTTAGCTCCAAAGCCCCATTCATTACATGTGGGGCTTCATGTGAGAGGAACTAGAAGCCAGTGTGGAAAGCAAGGTGTAGATTCAAAAGACTTTATTTGATATGCTATTTATTTGCAATTACTTCTCTCTAAGTCCAACTGAACTGTCAGATCCTCCACAGGGAACACGAGTGAAAGATGTTTTCTTGGGTTTTTTAGATCTTGATGAATGTGCAACAAAGCAGCACAACTGCCAGTTCCTTTGCGTCAACACTATTGGGGGTTTCACTTGTAAATGTCCTCCTGGATTCACTCAGCACCATACAGCCTGCATTGGTAAGTAATGCGGAAATGTTTGGGGGTTATTACTGACTCTTATTCCGAAAGCAGAGTAGCAAGGAGGTGAAATCAGCTTCCTGAGAAACCAAATGGAAAGCTAGGCCAGGTTCTGATCCTAGTCCCACTAAAGCAGAAGATGCAAGAGGCCCTCCCTCCTACCTTCCCTTGTTTTCATAATATATGTCTTTGAATTTTGCACTTACAAGAATCAGACAGTAAAACCACCAACTTGTAATTCTTGCCTTACCCTTTGTTACACACTGAGCGAAAAAAAATAGTTCGGTTCCTGTAGCTCATTGCCAGACCCAGATTAGAGATCATGTCAAGGCTTCTTGAAACAATAAGAATGAAATGTATATTTCTGCAGTTGTCCTTTAAACATGTACCTCTTATGTCTGTGGAAATATTAAACAAAACTACTTCCTGCAAAACACTCCTACTCTGCAAGTTGGATCCTGCTTGCAGCAGGCTGATGATGCCGTGGTATTGGTGTGAATTTGGGAGTGTTTGGAGACTAGAACATCAGACTCCATATTCCTGGTGAAGAAAAGGAGTGTTTCCCTTCCCATAACTGCTGTTAGCGTTTTCAAATGAAAAAGAAGGTAACGTAAGCTCTCCTTCTGTAGTGCAATGTAAAAAATGGAGAGGGCGGTAAGACAGCCACATGACTGGTGTTTCTTTACATCTTGTCACAAACTGTTCATTGGTAGCATTGCTAAATAATCATCTTCACAACAGGGAATAAAAAGTAACCCTGAGGATTTGGTTTCCTTCAGATAATAATGAGTGTGCAACTGAAATCAACTTATGTGGGCCGAAGGGCATTTGCCAGAATACACCAGGAAGTTTTGTTTGTGAGTGTCAACGTGGCTTCTCACTCGATCAAACTGGACTTAGCTGTGAAGGTAAGTACAACACACAGTGCATTTGGCTTGTCTTTCCCTTGCTTTCCTTCATCTTCTCTCAGCCATACTGACATCCAAGGAGGGACCTATGGACTAAGCACCAAAACCTATGGAGTAAGCATGTGTAAGTTGAAGGGGAGTAGGGAGTGGAAATTTAGCAACAAGGCAGTAATGTATCTCCGTGGGCCTGAATATATAGATGTATTGCAGGATGTTAAAAAGCTGGACAGGTATTTTCTAAGGAGACTTAGACAAAGTGGTCTCCCAGGACTGGTCACATTTTTGAAAGATCCTAAAATATACTTCTGCATATATTATATATGAATATATGTGATTATTTGTAACGTACTTTTCAAATATGGCATAATTTGAGCTTCTATCACAAAACTCAGAGTGTGTCTTACCTTTTCAGATGTTGATGAATGTGATGGAAACCACCGGTGTCAGCATGGCTGCCAAAATATAATTGGAGGATACAGGTGTAGCTGCCCACAAGGATATCTCCAGCATTACCAATGGAACCAATGTGTTGGCAAGTCACTTTCTTAAATTCATACATTAAAATGCATGTTACCTTTGTTAGCAGCAAGAAGTGAAGGGCAATGGTGCAGTGTGCAGTATTTTCCTTTTCTGATTATAATTTAATACGTTTGCAGGGTAGCATTACACATGTGTGCTCCCATGAAAGGCAGAGTGAATATGAAGCACCCAGTAGCCAATGTCCTCGTTCAACAAGTGTTTAAGCACAAAATTATCCTTGAGGGTGTTGGAAGCTGTATTGACTTTGAGATAATTTGTGTTACTCGTGTGTTTTGTGCTCTGAAATCTTACTCAGCCATTCAACAGTCTCTGCTCAGACACAGGTCCTGTCTGAGAGCTGATGGTGCGTTGAACCTGACAGACTCAGAAACACAAGTTTAAATAGTAAAATTAAAGTCCTGGACCAAAGCATCTAAAATTCTATTAAAATCTTATTTGATCTGTGCTTTTATCATTCTAACAACATCTACAGAAAGGCTGCTGTGTTTAAGCCTCTTCTCTTACAGAATTTCAAGATGCTTCCTTGCAGCTTTGGGATACAGTTTACTAAAAGTGTTTACAGGACAATTGTGGTTCTAAGTAACAAATACTAGTGCTCTTGATTTAGGTTAAGAAGTAAATACACTGGTGAATTAAAATGCTTATTTCTTCCCTATCTAAATTTTGGTTCTGTCCAAGTCTCTGAGGCCTCGTAGATGGGGCTGCATGAGGGGCTGGCTATGACTTGAGCAGACAGAACTGGGTCCTCTGCAGAAGTCATGGGAAAAGTCCCTGCCTGTTTAAGCAGTGTAGCATGTAACATAGTCAAACAAGAGAAACATGAATCATTTTTCCTCTAGTGGCAGTTATGTGCGTTTTCAGTCACATTTAACGGGCTTCTTACAAACTAGTCTTGTGTGGATACCCAGAGATGTGTTTGATGACCTCTTTGAGAGCAAGGGCTTCATAACACTATGTTTGGCTTTCTTTGCTTTCAGAAACAAAAAAATGCCTTTGCTTGTTATCACTGTGGTGCTCTAGGGAGGTGTCTGTTTTTAATTATGCTTACCAAGCCTCCTGCCATTTTATGCAGTCCTTGCTGTCACATTTGCTTGCTTGTGCCCCAGTCCTCTATGCCTGTAACATACAGGAGAACAAGGAGGGAATATAAGCTTACAGTGGCTTTAAACATTAATTAAACTAGCAGATTTTAGGGTTAAATTAGCATTTAATCTGCAGGAGGATGGGGGGAAAAAAACCCCAAACCAGCACTGCCAGGTCTGGCTGCTGGAGGAGATTGAGGAATCTGAAAAAGTGCAGCTTTCAGTTTTGTGAAACATCTTGGCTGTTTCCAAGTCTTCCTGGGTGGTAGCATTTAACGAAGTGTACTTCCAAACCAGGTGTACACAGTTATTCCAGCTTTTGAATCCATTGACTACTGTTTAAATTTTATACAGTTTTAAAAAGCACAAGCGCTGGCATTTCCCCCACTGAACGAAAGGCTTCAGCCTTGGCACCACAAATACTGATCACCAGAAACTGCACCAGGGAAAATTACACTGAGAGCCACAACTGGGGAAAGACTCAGCTGGCACTTCCACCTTCTTGGACATGGGGCAGTCCAGGCAGAAACCCAAAACTGCAGGGGAGGAGGCTTGGTTTCCTCCTCATGGCATCTCTCCTTCCTGCTGATCTGGGCGCCGCGGAGCTGTGTGTTGCAGAGCACAGAGAGCAGGAGAGCAAGGCTGGTGCCTGAAGCACAGCTTGCGCAGAGTCTGAGGCTCCCATATCTGGTTTTTTCCACTTTTCTTGACATTTTTTCTTCCAACAATCACCCAAAATATGGGAACTAACCTCACTTGTGTCCACACTCTTGCTGCTGTGGAGCAAGGTGAAATAAGCGTATCTCCTCTTGGTGCAGTAACTTTCTGTGGCCCAAACGTGCATTTATGATGTTGGCATAATTGCTGTGTTAGGTATGACAAATATTGAAACATCGCTCTAAGTTAATGGCAAAACAGACTTTGGTGACACAGAATTCAGCCCCAGCTTTTAATGCCTTGTGGTCTCCACATGTTCACATTGTAATGTCTGTAACTGTATATGCTTAAGATACTTATCTAGATCTCCTGGGCATACCACAGGGGAAGAATCCATGTAATAGGTTTTTCCGTGACAATTCCTTCATATTCCTTGGCAATCCCAACTCTGCAAACAGTTTGTGTCTTTTTTAGCTTATTTAATGAAGTGTTCAGGGACTTTTGATGTTGCTGCAACACATATTTAGATAATCACTGAAGAATGCTTTGGTTCCTCCCATGTCTTGTGCTGTGTGTGACTGCATCTCCTGCCCAGGCAATTCTGTAGCACACCATGCCGTGAATCAGGCTGCAAGAAGCAAAGGCGTTGCTTTCAAACAAATAGCAAACAGCCACATTGTTTGGAAAAACACAGTAATGCTCTGAATTGTACTTACTCTCCTGTAACCCGGATGCCTAAGTCAGAGATGCTGCTCTGTGCTTGACATTTTATCCATACGGTGTTCAGGTGGCATTTCTTACGCGTGTGCATGTGCACACAATGAACGTATGCAGTTGCTTTATCACAGAAGATGGGCAACAATAGCATTCAAAACCTTTCAAAGCAATTTGCCACATCAGACAAAAAAATTCAGACCAGCTACATTAAAAAAAATAACCATTTACAGTAAACAAGCCTGAACTGACCTCGAACTCCTACAGTGCCGCACTTGGGAAGTTTGGAAAAGGGCTGTCTCAGAATGTGACAGTCTAGTATCTACAGCTTTTATTTTTGCTTTACTGCTTATTCCTGTACCTTACCTGTATCTCATATTTAAATGTGAGTGTGTAGGGAGGGATTTTCAGTGCCTGGAAAAGGTGTCAGAGCTTGATTTCTTACTCTTTTTTTCCCTTTAATGTTGAATAGCATCATGAACATGGGGTTGCTGGACCAGAATGTTGGCTGTACAAAGTTTTATTCTTCTCAGATGTTTCTGGAACAAAAAGACAGTTGCCTCCTCTGCTTCTCCGCTCTCCAGAGCATGAGCTGACGTGGCATGAAACATCTTCTGTAGAGTAGCCCAAATGTTGCTCTGTTGTATGGCTGTAGTCATCTCCTAGCAACCACTGCCCTAGCCAAGGGTGAGGCCGAGCCCTGCTCTCCCTTTCTGTCCATCTGACGTGGCAACATGTCTAGCAACAGTCAAGCACGACCTTTATGAAGGGGTAGGTTGGAGTACACCTGAGAGTAAGAGTTAATGTGAATATGTTCTGCTTCTTTTCCAGATGAAAATGAATGTCTCAGTGCACACATTTGTGGAGGAGCATCTTGCCACAATACTTTGGGAAGCTATAAATGTATGTGCCCTACCGGATTTCAGTATGAACAGTTTAGTGGAGGTTGCCAAGATATCAATGAATGCGGTTCTGCACAAGCCCCATGCAGTTATGGTTGTTCAAATACTGAAGGTGGCTATGTCTGTGGATGTCCACCTGGTTACTTCAGAATAGGACAAGGGTAAGGGATTCTTATTTTAACCTAACAGACATAAAGGGGACTTAATCTGCTCATTTTTCTGTAGCATTGGAATGGCAGAACCGGGAGATTGTCACTGATGAAAGAGAGATAGGGTTGTGGAGGTGCTCAAGAGCTGGATGCACCTGCTGATTTTGGAGATGAGGGAGGGCAAAGGTAACCAAGGGAAGGGAACAATGTGGTGTTAATGCTTAATGAGATTTGGTCAGAGCTACCAGGAACAATCCTCACTTTTAAGTTACTGCTTTCACCTCTCTCCTGCACACCCCAGCAGCTAGCCAAGTTCTGCGAGCTTGCCGCTTGGGACCTCACACCCCTCACTGTGATTACTCGTCTCCTTCATAAATAAATAAATACTAATAACACCCCCAGCCAGCTCCAAAACCAAATATTATACAAGTGGTTGGAAAAACAATTCTGTATGCTCTTATGTTCTTTTATGTTCCATGTTCCTCTGTGTTCCAAATGAATCATTTTTTGAATAAATGTGTGCTTTATCAAGAAGACCAATTTTCACTTGCCCCAGTGGGAGTGTGAGGGCTGTGCATCATGTCGGACCAAGTAACGCAAATGGAAAGCAGAAAGATTGTGGCTTAAATTTTCGAAGTGACTAAAACTTTAGGATACGTTATGAAAGACCTCACTTTTCAGATTTCTCAGCAGTTTCTGAAAATTGGCCTCTTTTAATGTGTTCCAGGTTGGATAACAGAAATTACTAACAACCCAGAGCTTAAGCCTGTGTTTTTAAAACTATTAAATACTGGCAGATCTCTCTTAGGCAAAGCCTTACGGAGCCAGGTTCTTGAAAGCAGAGGTAGCTGCATTATGATTCAGTGAGAATTTTGCCTGTTGACTTCAGCGGAAATTTTTCCTAGGAAAAGAGGGCAACATAATTGTGTTATTATTTGTATTCACAGTCCCCCAAATTGAGCTTCTGATAAGATCTGTGTCTCACTGGAATTAATTTTGAATTTCTTCCTTCCTCAGACACTGTGTTTCTGGAGTGGGGCTAGGCAAAGGTCAAGGACAAGAGCTTTCACTCAGTGGAGAAGTAGACGACAACTCCCTCTCTCCAGAAGCTTGTTATGAATGTAAAATCAATGGCTATCCCAAGAGAGGAAGGAAACGCAGAAGCACCAATGAAACTGCAAATGAAGCAGAGGTAATTGACCCTTTTGGGGGGGAAAGGGTTTGTGGTTGTCTTGTGGAAGCCAGGCTCAGAAGGAGGTGTGCCAAGAAACAGTCCCACTGGAGAAATGCACACCCCAAACGAAGTAGAGCAAAGAGCTGTTTTGGGATGTCAGGTCTATGGGGGGCTTTCTGCAGTTCTTCACTGTCATTAGGCAAAGATCATCCTCTGAAGCCCCTGCATACCTTATATCTGTGTTGCATCAAACACTAAAATACATGCCCATCCAGCTGTTTAGAAAGTAGTCTTCTCACCATCGAAGCAGGCTCTTGGTGCCAGAGGACGGTGGGTGTGTAAAAGGTTTGGGTGGCCTTGTGGCCAGAAAGGCAGGACATGTTGGTCAGGGCAATGTGGACCCTGCCAAGCAGCACCGCGTTGTGGGGGGGGGAGGATGGAGCCCTCTCCAAAGCAAACACAGAGCTCTGGATACAAACACCTCACCTGGAGGGAATCCAGGGCTGCAGCCCTTCCTGGGGCTTGTCCAGACCCTTGCAGTCAGTCATCCAGGTTGCCATCCTGGGGCTGAGGCAGCCAGCGAGGCCACGCACAGTGCTTGCCACTGGCCCAGGCAGCAGAACAGGAGGCAGAGTTTCCTTTGTCATTGCTAGGGAGTCACTGGGGACAGAGGCAGGTTTCCATTTGCCTCCAAGTCGGCTAATTGTGTCAGTGTGATGCTTATAAGTGGTTTCAGCACTTATATTTACATGAAAACTAATCTGCTGTGTGTTTTGTCTTTATGCAAAGGACAGGCTTCCCTTTTCACTCACCCTTGGGGGATGTATTTTCCTGTAGTTCTTAGCAAACATTTCTCAAAAAAGCATTAAAATCCTTCCCCACACTCCCCCTGCTGGGGTTTGTTCTGAATTGATTACAACAATGAGACACCATGGGATGGAGCTGGTTGTAATTCTGTTTGGTCTTCAGCTGGGCTTCCAGCACCACGCCTCCCAGTATGAGTGCAGAAGTCATGGTAGAAGCATGATCTTGTTATGTGTAATGTTACTGTAGTCCCTCTTGCGCAAAATTCAAACTTCTTCCCTTACCTGGGGAGTTCCACGTTGGCTTATTTCAACTTCTTGTAATGTAAAGGCAGAATTGCTCAGTCTGGTCATCCAATCCAACGTCCAACACAAGTCACTGGATTCAAAACTTACTGTTCACATTAATTACAGACTTCAGCAAATTGTAAACAGCTTGTAGAAGTGTCACATTCATTTGACTTCTTGCTGCTTCATCCAGTTTAAGATGACAGTGATGTTACAGGTGAAGGGATCTGCCCTCACCTGGCCAGAGAAGCAGCAGGTCATGGCAAGTCTCTAGGCTGTGCAGGTATTTGTCATACACGTCTGGGTTTGCAAATGTGAGTGTTGCATTCTCCATATAACCAAGAGACATGGAACACTCTGGTAAAATGTTGGCACACCATCACTGTCCTGAGCTAAATGTCACCTCCGCTCTCTGCGCGTGTATGTGCCGAAGAGCTTGCTGTTCCACGCACAACTACAGGGGATTCGGGAGCCTGTTAGCAGTTTCCGTTGGGTGCTCAGTGCGTGGTGCCCCACTAATACAGGAAGACAGGAGAGTGCTTTTGCCCAGAAGAGCGTGGATGTTTGATTTTGGGCAGAGTGGATTTGTAAACTGTGTTTCTTCAGTGTGTTGCAGTACTCTCTGCAATTAGTGCTGGATTTGTTTCAGAGGTGACATAGAGCTCCCCTTGCTTTCCAGACGAAGCTGTTAGAGCCGATGTGCTGTCTGAAATGTTCTCATGCTGCTGCAGCGTGCCTCATGCACAGGGGACTCGGGGGGAGCCCAGTTACCATCACTCGGAGGCGAGGGGTGATGCTGCTTTTCCAGCACCCCGCTGCTCCCGCGGGCCATCCCGGCCCCGCAGCTGAACAAAGCAAACCGTGAAAAGCAGAAGACTCCCACCTAAATGACGCGCCTCCTCCACAGACCCTGTTCTCTTCTGCACATGGTTGTTCACATTGGCCGGTGGTTCCCCTGGTGGAGAGGAGGCGTATGCCTTTGCTGCTCTCTTTGTAGGAGACTGGTCGTGGAATCCAAGCGCGGAGCTGCTTTGTTTGTCGGTCAGCAAGACCCACAGGCAGAAACTTTCAGTTCTTTCTCAGGCTCTCAGTACCCACACAGGGACAGTAACAAAGCCTGTACTTTATCCTGACAGGTCCTAGGCCCATAACAGCGGATATGACAGATGATATTAGAGAACATCCTTTTAAAAATTATTTAATTAATAACGAATGAGCTGTGTAAGAAATACATGCACAGAAGCGCATGTGAAGCGCTGTCTGACAAAGCCAACTAACATCGTTTGTTCTTGTGCAGGATCAGCAAGAGCTGGAGCGGCCAATCAGTCTTGCCAGCTGGGATATTGAGAAAGCAGCAGTCTTCTCCATCAACATCTCGGATCTCAGTAACAAAGATCGCATCCTGGAACTGCTTCCTGCCCTCACAACACTGACAAACCATAACCGATATTTAATTGACTCCGGAAATGAAGACGGTTTCTTTAGAATCAATAAGAAGGACGGGATAAGTTACCTTCATTTCACAAAGAAGAAGCCAGTGCCTGGAAACTATTCATTACAAATCAGTAGTATTCCACTCTATAAAAAGAAGGAACTTAACCAGCTTGAAGAGAAACATGACAAAGACTACCTCAGTGGTGAGCTGGGAGATAACCTGAAAATGAAAATTCAGATATTGCTTCATTAATTCATCAACCAAAGACCAAATAATTAAACCAAAGATAGATAGGTAGGACTGAATATTCCTCCCAATCAGATTCTCCATATCATAGGTACAGTCTTACATGAGTACATTTGTATGAACGAGCACTATTATATTGTTCCATAAACAAGGTACAGGATGAATACCCTAGCTCAAACCAACCACTTTCTCAGGCTTCTAAGTGTAGCTGAGCTACCGTGATATGTTGAATCTTGAAAACTGGGACTTTTATCATTGGAAGTTGGCCACTGATGCTGAGACACGTCATCATTTCAGCAGAGGTACAAGAATGTGCTTTCAACTGATGGACAGCTCTATTTTTGTAATTCTTAAACTTCGCTTCTCCAACTACAACTTACTAGGTCAGCCATTTATGATATCCGTTTGGTGCTAGTAAATTTTCAACCTAGATTTATAAATGCACTGTAATATTTACACAACTTAGAAGCCAAAATTGCCATTATTCAGTCTAAATACTTCAATCAACCAAAGTTAGCTCAGTAGTTTATCTCAGTTATGCCTATAATACATTACATGTAAATTAAGTGTGTGTATACTGTAATCATGCTATTTTTATCAATGAAGCATTTGTAAACTAGATTAATAATACCCTTAATGTGAGGGTTTGTAATGGTGCTTATAAGACCAACTACTTGTTAACTGTATACACAAACCTGATGATAAAGTTTCTGTGACTTGCCAAAATGCACTGAGGTCAGTAGGGACCATTAAACATTCTCAAAAGTCAGATGACAATCAGTGCCATCCTACACCATGACATTATGTAACGTGTCAAGAGTACCCATAGTCATTCATATCAAGAAGGGTTCAATGTCATAAATGTCACAATAAAACAGTTCTTTTTTTAGTTTATTCTGTGGCCTTGTGTTCTTGCTAAAAGTGTGATAAACTGCATTCTTATGTTCCAGGCACTGTCGGTAGGGTTGGTTGTATGTCTGTGCGCAGGTCATTTCTCCTTGAAGGTGTGCTGCTGCCGTATGTTCATTCTTCGTGCAAAGGAAGGACGGAAGAAATACAGAATCCTTCGCAAATCTAAACAGCAGCGGACCTCTCTCAGATTATTGTGTGGCTCCAGAAAGCAAGTTAGGACACTTCCAATGACTTGACCTGAATAATCCCGTCAATAAGTAACTTTGATAGCCAAAACAGGCAGAAGTGGATGTTCAATCATTATACAGAAAACACATTTAATTAATCTGAAAAGTCTCGTTTGCTAAAACTGCCTTGACTTAAGATATTCCATTCTTTTACCCCCACTTCAGCAGCTGTTGTCGAATAAATGAAGACTGATAACAAAGGGATAATCTCATACCAAAAGCCATCACGAGTTGTCGCTGGGTTTTAATATCAAATGACTTATTCAATGATGCGGATGTTCTTGTATACGCAAGTGCCGTGGTGTATCTTTTAGCAGCAGCAGAACATTGTCCTGAGGTGTGATGCTACAAAATCTGGAAGGAAAAATAAAGCAAGCTGTGGCGCTGGAACTGCTGGTTGGACAGCACTGCCGTTGATAGAAGGAACGTACATGGAGCTGTAATGGCTTCGGAAGGGAAATGTACTGTAATAATTCACCCAAAATTGTATTATGTTCTGTAATCAGATTCTAGCTCTCTTTGACTTCTTCTGCGTAACAAATATCGCTATAGAAAAAGGAGCTTGTGCACAGGGTAACTTTGATATTTTTAATAGACCGTGTCTGGATTTTATTTATTAGTGTGCCAAAATGTTGAACAGTGTATTTTTTCCACATGTTGCATAATTATGGCAAAATATAATCAGAGCTTTACAGCTGTAAATGACACTCTAATTTCAGCAGGTTTGGGAGTGATTTTTAATGCCAGCGGCAGTGTGCAAGATCGTGCAGTTTATAGTTAAGTGTGAGGTTTGAGTGTTTTCTCTCCAGCCCTTAAATGTTGAGAGGAACTGAGAAGAATGGTTTCAGAAAGACCTGTCAAGACTCTGCCCAGTAGCACTGGTTTAGCACGTGAGCTGCTGCGTAACACCTCATCAGGCCAGAGGTTCCTTCAGTGTTTTCCAGGAGCCCAGTGTTGCCTGCACAGTTCTGCAAATCACCTCCATTATGCTGTAGAAACAAGAAATCTTGACAGCATCTCTTTCAGTGATTTAAAAATGAAAAGCCCAGTCTTGCTATATGGATCTGCACATAAAAATCCATTTTCTTGTGCAATTATTCCTCTCTTTCAGCAGTGCCCTTTAACTGGTATGTCATTTTTGCCTGTCAGTTGCTGTGTGTCTACAATTCTTTACATTTGTTTGAATTTCTGCAGTTTCCTTAGAGTCTCAGTGAAGAATCAAGGGTTGCATAATACTGTTGTGCAAGAACTGCAATTAAAAAGTGGTTTGTAACCTACAGTGCAATTTAAAGTAATTTCCTGTATTCGATTTGATCGTGGGATCCCGGAATGACTCTAAGCGCGAGACAGACTGAGGTAGAGATCTTTCTGAATGTGTATCCTTTTGCAATTAAAGGATATTTTTCAAATTCATGGAAATGGTGAAATCTTAAATTATTTGAAATGACGGTCTGGCTTCCCTCCATTGCGAGTGTGCCTACGACTCGGCAGGGACGCATACATGGATAATAACTATAATTTTTGGTTCACAGAGTTTAACAAAGGTGGCTTGTTACTGTACATTCGAATCATTCTCTTGTTGTGTGTTGTAACAGTATCTTGTAAACTTGGCAGCTGACGTGTATTTTGGCAGAACATGACTGTTTCCACAGTCTCCCTTTTAAGCCGGTTTTCAAAGGACCTGAAGTGTTTGCTTTCTTACAGCAGGTCCCAAAGGGTCACACTCAGGTTTTCTCTCAGGTAAACATTCTGCGCTGGGATTCAAGTTCAGCTTTGTGCTTTGGAAGAGCTGACCTGGTCAAGGCTTCTCAGCATGGACAGGCCGGAGCTCCTTGGAGGGCGAGACGCCGTGACTGTGTCCGAGCAGCTGCCTGCGCCTCCCAGGGACCGCGCTCGGCACCCCCGGGCTCTGCCGGCAGCGCCACAACGGGTAAGTGCGGGACAAGGCAGCTGCATCAGCCCGCTGCTCTGGGCCAGGCTGGGGGTGGCGACAGGACGGCAAAAGCCGCCTCACCGCTTTTAAAAATTGACATTTGCTGTACTTGAACCGTTAAGGCCTCACAGTGCTCTTGCCGATCTGATGGCTGCAGCCAAAATGAGCGATGTTAACTGCTTGTGTCGAGCTGCTACTTTCTGAAGGGGCACCAGACAAGAAGGAGATGGCTTCTCTTCTTCCAATTTCTCTGCTGTGACAAGAAAATCCTGTATTTTCAGCAAGTCCAGGGCTGCCCATGGAGCTGCAGGAGCAGCGTACGCCTCTCGGTGCGCCCAGCTGCCCCGCGCCAGGCGGGACAGGAGCTAAGAGGACACACCAGCTTCCCAACGTGGCGACATCTGGGCCCAGGATCTTGCCTACTTCACCCTCTCCCTGGAGCAAGTCTTTAAGCTTTTCTGCTTTGGTTGGCTTTATGCTTGCAGGAGTGGCCAGCAGCTAAGGCCGAGATAAGATGTACAGCAGGGTAACCCAGTAAATCCGGGTTGGCAGTGGACTACCAGAGTTTTCACCCAGAGTAAGCCCTCATATTATGACAATCTTGGCAGAATAACGCTCAGCTAAAACTCTTGTGTTCAGAAAATCCCAGAGCTTTCAGCTGTTGCCTGTGGCTTGAGCGTGTTGGATGCCCGCAGAAACCCCTGCGGCCCCTGTGCAAGCTCCTGTGGATACGCATCTGCGCAGAGGGGCTCTGCAGGCAAACTGCGGGTCCAGGGCACCACATTAACCTGCGGGATCACGCTGGTTCTGCATGCTGTGAGCGCTTAAGATAGGGTGAACAGGTAATTTGGGGCAAAATATGCTGTCGTTTACACTAATGAAAATGCAAATGATTGCAGAGGTTGCAGTAGTAGCAAGAGGGAAAGGGGAGGGAGGAGAATGCTGCAGTTGTTCAGTTGCCCAAAACGCCCCGACGCGTGTGGCTTCTGCTTCACTCGCTGGTCCTGCACCGGCCCAGGTGCCTTGTGCTCCTCCTGGGCTGTCACTGGCAGGTCCCCATGCAGGCGCTGCAGCAGCCGCCCCCGCAGAGAGGACACACCACCACTGCTTTCGGAGCAGGCGGCGGCGCTGCTGGCGCCAGGCAGGCGGAGGTGCTCAGCGGCAGGGTCCCGTGGTGCTGCTGCCTCCAGCGCGCGCTTCCCCGAGGTCCTTGGTGCCCCCGGGGAGACTTTGAGGGCAACGCCTGGTCCCTCTGGAGTGGGCTGCTTTGGTTTGCCCGAAAATGAGACCATCTTCCTGTGCAGCAGAAACCTTGAAGATGCTGATGACTTCAGCGCTGACAAATTCCAACTATCTGCCTCTGCTCTCCTTAAAACTTGCCAAATATTTCACACCCTCATAACAAATGCTTTTGAGGAATATCACGCCCAAGCCAACTCCTCAGTTATGAGCTTCCCATGGAGTTCAGCGGAGGAACCTTGAGGCCAGAGAGGTCACCAAAGTGTTTGGTTTGTGTTTCAGGCTCTCCTTTATTTCTAACATCCCCTAGTGCAGCGCAGCGATGGCAGGAGGCGGCCGTGGTGGCCAGGGCTGCCCGGCCAGCGGGAGCCTGCTGGCGAAGCTGGACCACAGCCCCGTGTTGGTGCCAGCCGCTCCAGCATGTGCCGTTGCTGCTTGTTAGCGCACAGCTGAGTCCTCAACCCGCCCAGACGCACGCTCGCACATGTGTGTAGACACGTATGTGGTTTTTCCTGAGGAGTCTAGACAGATAACTATATCTCAGTGCTTCCAGGCTAGAGACAGGCTGTGCTAAACCTTTGCTGAGTACCCTTCCCTCTCTTGGACCCTCTTGGGCCCAGGCTTCGCCCCAGCTCGGCTCTCACATCTGCAGGTTGGTTTGTTTATGAGCTTCTCTATGGCTCCCAGGGATGCAGGATGCAAGTGCCTCGCAGGCACGTGTGCTGAGCCTCGCTGCACCCTCTCGAGGTCGGGATGTGTTTCTCATCCTCGTTTTACAGGGCAGGAACCGAGAACCAGATGTCTTGTTTTGGGAGGGCCCATAGGCAACGGCCATTCTGCCAGCAGCAGCCCCGAAGCCCTGAGGTGTCCCTGGAGAGAAGGACAAGGAGCCACCTGGGCTCATCAGCTGTCATGGCCCCAGCAGGCATCAAGCCATAAGAACTGCCCCTCTGCACTAAAACGTATCCCTGACGGAGCCTGGCAGAGCCCCAGCCGCTCCCCACGCTCTTTGGAAAGGTGGGGCATGGCCCCGTACCCCAGCACACCCCCCTGGGGCGGCTGTCCCCATCGGTGTCCCACTGCAGATGCAGCAGCACCAGTTAAAAAAAATTAAATAGTGTGACACTGCCTGGACGTTTTCTGCTGGGAAAAAAGATGTTAGGTAAGTATCCAGGTCAGCGGGCTGCGGGGAGATAATCAAAAGTGACACTGCTGGTGAGCAGGACCGGGGCTCTGCCAGCTTCCCCTGCTCGGCTCTCGGGCTGCTGCGTGAACCAGCCAGGAAAACAGGGCTACTGCTTCGTTTTCTTTGGAGGTTGATTCTTTATTCCTATCATTCCTATGTGAGGTGCTTCGGGGTGATTTTATTTTTCCTCTGTGACAACCCAGGAGAAATTGTATTTGTTTAAGCAGCCCGTGTGGGACGAAGTTTGACCGTAGCTGCGGCGCAGTACGTTATTCAGCCGGGGAGCTCGGGCAGGTAGGAAAGCTGTCTGGACTTCTTCCCTTTGCGATGTTGTGTGTATGCTCACAGCTCCGTATAAATGTGTTGTTATTATAATCATAATAAATACTAGAGCCGTGAGAAATGTCTCTAACCAAACCCAAACCAGGTGAAACTCCCCTGGTTTTGGGTTTCATTACAAACTGCAGGCTCAGGCCAGGTTTGTCGAGGTTCATGAACCTCTCTCTGAAGCTGGGCTCGGCTTCAAGCAATCCTGGGCCAAGTTTCAGGCAAATCTGGGCCAAGTTTTGAGCAAATTTGGAACAAATTTCAGGTGAATAAGAGATGATTTATGATTTTAGGTTGAAACCCTACAAACCATGGACTCTTAGCCTGGTTTCAACCTGTAACCAGGAACTCTTGGCACTTTGGCTGAGTTTCCCTTTGATTTTGAATTTTGACCGTAAAAACAAAACCACCAGAGCAAAGAGGTGAGTCCCAAGAACAAACCACACGGAAACTGGTTCACCGAGTGGCAGCCCAAAGCCCTGCACTGCCCTGAGCACACGCCTGTGACGCTGCACCAGCGACAGGGTGTGCTCCGTGCCCCCCCCCCCGCCACGTCCAGCCGGCAGTCTGGCATGGCTTGTGCTGCCCCAGTAAATCCTCCATGTAATTAAGCCTTCCCCAAGCTCTTAATTTGAAGCTGCGTGTGCAATTTCCAAGCCTGGGTTGCACTGACTTCAGGTTTGGCTTATGCAACAAAGGTCCGGTCCCTACTGCGTGTTTGCATTTTTGAGGAGTAAATCCAGCTAAGGAACAAGCCCCGTGGTCCTCGTCCCCATATTGCATTTAAACAGGGCTCACATCCAAGCACACGATGGAGAAATGGACTCTCCGTCTCCATCTCTGAGATTCAGAGCGATGTGGTGCCAGTTCTCCAGCACAGAGGTGCCCAACAGGGTTCGGGGTCTCGGCTTGCCAGTGGTGCCAGCTCAGCACGGATACCTCAAAGACGGAAAGAGCTGAAAACACTTCTCATGCAGATTTCTTTAGATTCATTCAGGCACTTTAAAGGGATCTCCAGACATAAACTTGTCTTTTTAAATAAAAAAATATATATCATTGTTAAACCCCTTGATCATGAGATTCTTTTTGCGCCAAACATAAACTGTAGATGGAAAATATTTGAGCAGGAGCTGGCTTCAGCTATCCGGCAAAATGCGAACAGCTGAACTGGGAATATAAGTGCTGAGTCCAGAGAAGAAGGTGATAGCACAAGTTGCTGCTGCTGCTGCTTTGAGAAACATGCGTTTCTCCAAGGGGAGGGATGGGCAGGAAGAGAGGAGGAAGGTGCCAGCGCAGACCAGACGAGGAATATGAAGGGAACCGCGCTGTCAGTCTGTATTCACATCAGTGCAAGGCTGGAACAACAGGAAACTGGGAGAGAAGAGAAAGGGAATGAGCGACTCGGCACCGCTGGCTCTGCCGGGCGGCCGCTCAAAAGACTTTTTAACATGAATCGACAGCCCTCTGCCCTCACGGTAGCCAGCTCCACAAGGCTACGGGCCTTAATTTAATGCAAAGCCTTCCCCATCAGCCGATGCTCCCGAGCCAACCAGCGCTCTAAGGACAGTAAAGCTGTCCACGGCACTTTGGCTGGTGAGAAGTTACCAAATGAGCCAAACAGAAAAAAACCCAAGGCCTGTCGGCACTAGGTCATTATGAGACCTTAGCAAGTATTGAGCGTAGATTAATAATCCCTTAAAGACAATTCCTCATTTACTGAATTTAAAAAAAAAAATGTAACCAACCAAGAAAGCATTTGACACATTTACCGTTCCATGTGTTTAAATTGTAGTTGCCAAAGACATAAAGCCCCTTCACTGAAAGCTTCTCACTATTCGTTTTGTGTCCCCAATTTTTCAAATCCTGCTCCTGTAAAAGATGTCCCAGTACTTTTTCAAGGCCTCAGTGTCCCCACAGCACTGGGGAGAAGTAGCCACAGCAAAGGATGTGAAGGTCCGAGGTCCCCTAGCTGTTAGTAGAGCTCTTACATCAAAGCACCCCAGAGGTGAGATGCTCTTGGGGTACCACTGGGGCATGACACAGCACAAGGCCAGAGCTGGAGAATCCCAAGTGGAGGCTTGGGCCATAGGAGATGTTGCATGGCATGGCAAAGCTTGGGCGAGGGATCGAGGGGACATCCTGAGGAGACCTGGTCTTTATTTTTAAACCACGTAACATGTCGGTGTTGCACGGATTGGGACTGGTAGTGGCACCCAGCAATGAAAGGAAAGTGAGAAAAAGAGGCTGAAATCTATCTGCTACACATGTTCGCAGAGCAAAGACAAGATGCTGCGTACCAGCAAGCTGAACTGTATTTCAAAAGGTCACTCTTCAACAAAGCCAGATCTGTGCAAACTTGCCCATTATGCATTTGCCCCGTAATTAGATTATGTCATTTAGGAGATTGAATTTATTAAAGACCGCGTTGTCACACATACATATGCCTACTACACACTCCAATATCCCAAAATATGCTGGGAACAAGCGTGTTTTCTGCTCCACAGTGACAGCGCAGATAAAACCATGGGAGGAAATTGTGGGTCCCAAGGTGACCACCAGGCCCAGGTTGAAGGCCAAGTCTGGCAGGAGTTGCACAACCCTCTGGTGAAAAAGACCAATTATTTGTGTTGGACTTACTTGTGCTAACAAACAGCACAGTCTTGAGTTTCCCGCAGACCAGCCTGGAACTCATTTAAAAAACAGAGAATCGGTAAAGGATTTAGGCAGGGACACCTCTCCACCAGCCCCCTAAGCACCAAGTCCCTCGTGTCCTGTGTGATCTCTAAACAGGAGCAGTCCTAGGAGAGAAGCAGCTGAACGCTGTGCTTTGAGCATCACCTGGGAAGGGAGGGCAAAGGAGAAAGAAACGATGATTTTTGATGTCAGCTGAGCCCCTATCCCTGCAAAATCTGCACTTAACCAAACTCCATTTGCTGCCGGTCTCAGCAGTGCCACCAGCCCATCCCAGCCCGGCAGCAGCACGCTCTTCGGCTCTACTGCAACAACAAATTCCTGGCATAAGAACTAGTTATTCTGCCACATTGGAGCCGCTGGGATCTGTGCTAGAGCTGCTGCTTTATAGCACACGCCAGTTCAGCAGAGTCATGTGTCGATGGTACTTACAGAATCATGGAATTGTCAGGGTTGGAAGGGACTTTAAAGACCATCTAGTTCCAACCCCCTGCCCTGGGCAGGGACACCTCCCACTAGATCAGGTTGCTCAGAGCCTCATCCAGACTGGCCTTAAAAACTGCCAGGGATGGGGCTTCCACCCCTTCTCTGGGCAACCTGGGCCAGTGTCTCACCACCCTCATGGTGAAGAACTTCTTCCTAACGTCCATTCTGAAATGAGCCATCTCTAGTTTTAATCCATTCCCCCTAGTCCTACCATTACCCGACATCCGAAAATGTCCCTCCCCAGCTTTCTTGTAGGCCCCCTTAAGATACTGGTCGGCCACAATAAGGTCTCCTTGGAGCCT
This sequence comes from Rhinoptilus africanus, assembly GCA_013400135.1. Classification (NCBI taxonomy): domain Eukaryota; kingdom Metazoa; phylum Chordata; class Aves; order Charadriiformes; family Glareolidae; genus Rhinoptilus; species Rhinoptilus africanus. The sequence goes on from VXBO01004328.1 coordinate 188,527, forward strand.
TCTTTTCTCCAGACTGAACAACCCCAACTCCCTCAGTCTGTCTTCCTAGGAGAAGTGCTCCAGCCTCTGGTCATCCTCGTGGCCCTTCTCTGGACACGTTCCAGCACGTCCAGATCTTTCTTGTCGTAGGGGCTCCAGGACTGGATGCAGTGCTCCAAGTGGGACTGCTTCTCTGCTGCTTGTGCAGAGGGTGCAAAGTACCACAAGGTTTTCCTACCCCGGCTCCAGAGGCAGCACTCGCACACAGGGAGATCAGCCGTGGGCCTGCAGACACTTGTTTCCTTCACACAGAAATGGCATTTTCATGGCAACAGCAGTGTGCAGGCAGGTGAAGTACCTCCAAACGCCAGAAAGGAAATGCACGCCAATGCACAGAGTTAAGCTCTATGTGGGCACGGATCCTGGTACTAGTTGTTGCCCCTTTTTCTTTCCTTAGAAATTAGAAGAAAAAGTGAAAGCCAAGAGTTCTTTTGTGTTCTATTAGTCTAGATTTGTCCAGATCTGCCCTTCCTGGGTAGATACCTTCAGCGGCAAGTCGGTTTGGTGGAGGGTCACTCTGCATGTGCTTCCCTGCTCCAAAAATGTGTCAGCAAACTGATCGCTCATGACCCCGGGTCCCACTCAGAACAGTTGGATTATGTTTATAAAGTGAAATAAGAAAGACGATGGTTGATCAGAGTAATATAAACTATAGCATGGAAAATGAATTTTGAATGAAATGCACAGATAAATCATTTATCCTCACCAATACCCTCTCTATGTTCCTTATCCCGGTAATTGAGACCATGTGTTGTGCTGAAAACAATAACTATGGGAAATTACTCATGATTCTTCCTTCATAAACTTGGGAAATGAAAGTGATGGGAAGTATGATCATCTTAATTTTTTTTTTATGTTAGCAGCACTAAATTATTAGGGTGGGAAGAAAATGTCAATAGAACATAAAAGTGCTTTGTATAGTGTTCACATTTGCTCATACTTTCAAATCCACTGTGGCTTATTAGTTCATGGGAAAAATGACAAAAAGGAATAAAACCCAGAAAATGAATCCAGTATCAACATCTTGCCTCTATAGTAACAGAGAAATTGTAACTTGTGGGTAAAAAGTGACAATATTAGGAAATGTTTGCTGGGCAATGGTGGTGATTAACCCCCTCCTTCCCCCCGTACCTCCGGCTCCCCGGCAGCCTGACACATCCCTGCCGATTAAAGAGTGCCCGTTGCTCTGTGCTGCTCCTTGGATTCGAAGCCCGGAGCTAGCGAGGCCTTTAACCTCTGCTTCAGGAGTTTATTGCTCAGCTGTAAAAATTCTCCCAGGGCTGAAACTTGACAGAGAAATGTCTCCGCCTGGGAGGAGTTTCTGTTCTGAGTTTGGTTTGAATTAGTTCAGCCCTTTTCCACTTGCAGCAGGACAATGGAGCAGGATTCCCCCTCTCTCCTTCTTTTTTTTTCTTTGCAAACAAAGCGAACACAGCACCAGGGCGGTGCAGGCAGCACTGGGAGCACAGCCCTCTCTCCAGCTGTAGCGCAGGGTCACTGCTGGCCGCTGCAGCGCTTTCCCTGCCTTGTACGGGGCCAGACTTCATCCCGTGGCTCGCACAGACGCTGGCCCATCCAGCGGCTTGTGCCGCCTCAGTGCCAGGGCTGCTGAGGGCCAGCTTGGCCATGGTACAAGCCGGGAAAGTCCGCCCTTGCTGCTATGGCTCGAGGGACCGGCTCGCTGCGATGCAGAACCACCCGACCACACCTCCATGGGGCTTTTGGCTTTTCCCAGAGCTGGACGGCATGTGCCTGTCCTCCCGTGGCGGAGGCACGAGTCAGCCCCGCTCGGCCCCGGGCTCGCAGTGGAGTACCGGCTGGTGGGCTTCCCGGATAAAGGGCTTGGCCCGGGGGAGCTGCTCTCTGCAGACCTCGGCCTGAGCCAGGGCTCATTTCTAGAAGCAGGAGTGTAGATCTATTACACTTCTGCATGGGCTGCCCGTGGGGCTGGGAAATCTGTTATAACAGTCAACGCTTTATGAATGAAGTTCAGCCCCACCAAAGTCAATGGCAAAACTCCCATTGATTTTACTGCAACAAGATTTTGCCCTGAGTCCTCAGAGTGCCCCTGGGACCTCACCCGTGCCCAGCACAGCCCTCCGCAGCTCCGCCGGGGGAAAGGAAGGCAGAGAGCAGAGGAGCTCCCGCAGCTGAGCCTGGGTCCCGCGCAGGCGGATGTGCTGAGAGTCTCCCTTTGGCAGTACCGGCAGGCCTGGGTGTGAGATAGGTGTCGCGCAGCTGAAGCGGCTGACGGAGATACTTTGGCACAGAAGCAGAACTTTATAGGTCAGTGGAGCTTTGCCCTGAGCTCTCAGAGGGCCAGAGCACAAGTAACAAACAAATAAAAATTTCTATGGATGGAGAGATGTCCCACCCGCCCAGGAGTGCCTTGACCCTGTGCCAGTAACCCAGACTCCATAGTCATTTCTCTGTGTGCATTTAATTGACTGAACAGCTACTTGCTATCATCCAGAACCGCCTATAAAATTAATGTTATTAAACGTAAGGGCAGACTGATAATACTTGCCAGCACTTATTTCAGTGATGATGCTACGCTTGCCACTCCACAGACCTGACTTGTCACTTGAGAACTCAAATGACCCATAACTTGACATCTTTCATCCATCTATAAATTCAGGCAGGTTCATTAGCTGGACCTGGAGCATTATGTCATATTCTGTCCAACTCCTTTACAACCATTTAATGGCTTCCTGCTCATACACTTTCCCATCACCCCAGCACATAGGACCACTGGGGACAATATTTTCCCATCTACCTGAGTAAATGAACAAGTAAGATCAGCATCTTATTCCAGACAACAGAGCTAAGGAAGTTAATTGCTGTTATTTAACACTAGTTCCCTGGTTTCTTGTTTTGACAACTCTCCCGTACCTTACCATTTGCTAAGCAGACCAAAAGGTTTTCTCCATTTTTTGATTCAAGCAACTTTTTTTTCTTTGACAGCTACTTTAGAGTCGCCCTCCCACTGATCACTGGTGACCTCATCTCTAAACTGCACTGTGGGATTTCTGACATATGGAGCTCTTTCAAGACTGATATTGGGGTGGGAGTTCAAATCTGAAATAACAGTCTGACACCCGGAATGCATGGCTTCTATGTGGATTACTTTGACGTCTAGGAAGAGCCAAGATTTAGTCCCCATGAGGACAGAGCATCAGTAGCAGCTCCTTCCCATTTGCAGCAGGGTAATACAGGTGAAGCTCGCTCTGCATCCTTTCATTCGGGTGGCAGCGAATCCAGCCTCTCCTCCCCTGCCTGCCTGCCTGAAAGACACAGGCGAGCTCAGCAGCTGTCAGACATCTGCCGCTTGGTTCAGTGTGGCTGAAGCTGACTTTTACCAGGAGAGATTTAGGCACATGTACAGAGAAAGCAACTGTGAGGACTGAAGTTATCTCACGGCTTACAGTCACCGTGGAAAAGTTCAACTGTACAGCACTTGACACAATTTCAGTCAATGCTGTACAAGGGGTTCCTTTCCACTCCTCCCTCTTATTATAGATGCTAATTATGAAAGTGCTGTGATACTAGAGAGGTTTTAACTTAGAGCCAAATACATATCATGTTGGACTCTGAAAATCAGTCCATTATTTTTATTTCCTTTTTTGCTCCTTTGAATGCACAGAGTTTCTTTCTGCTTTTTACAGTCATTTCACAGATTGTTTTCTGACGTTACATGGCATCAGAATTGGATGAAATGATACCCACAAGTATGCCATATGAACTCCCTCACCCTTATCCATAGCACCTGGTCCCTTCACGTCAGAAGAAACAGGTGGCATTAAGCCAAATTTCTTTTCAGGGAGGATAGAAATACAAACTGATCTATTAACCCTCAGTTCTGCATGGTCCGCTATAAGCATCAACCAAAAGGCACTTGCTGCTTCTCCTTTGTAGAGCTGCAGGAATAGACCCTGTGTCTGCAATCTGCTCTGGGGCCCGATTTGACTTTTTAGTCTCACCTGATCTTCAGGGTATTAAGACAGAAAACAGTTAACATCTATGGATGCCACATGCATGGGTATAAAAGTGTGAGCTGTGCTTATGGCACTTGGAGCTTGAGGAGCTCAAATAATTAAACAGTTTACTTTGAGCAGCTGTACGAAATAGACCTCACTGGTAGCTCTGAAGTCTAGAGGTAATTGCAAACTGGGAGAGAGTGAGGGGTTAAATAGAAAGAAACATATTCTATGAAGTCCATAGGAAGTACATGTAACCGTTGTGGTCCTCTCATCCTAATTTGGGAAGCTGAATGTATTTGTTTACTCACCTCGAGCAATAAAATTATCTTTATCCCACAGAGTGGCAGTCCAGTGGTGTAAAATAATTACCTCTTCCAAGATTAATTTTTTATACAGATGCCACAAAGTTTTACTTGTAGAGTGAATAAAGTCATTAATATGACAGCTAGCTGAAGGTCTAACACTGCTAGGATCGAATTCTTCACTGATTACTATACAAATCAAATGCTAAGAAAGATGCCGGTCTTGCAACATCCAGAGAAGGCCCATCTAGTGTAAAATAACTTCCCAGCTTAGATTTTATGGTTTAACATTTAGAAACCTCTTTCAGAAAGCAGATTGTTACTGAGAGGATTAGCAGCCCTAGCAGAGGGTGGGCAGACTTTCAATGAACTCTCCCTGCACGTTTCCAATCAATGAATTCAGACTGTTACTTTGCAGTCACTTGCCTGTTATATTCAGCAGGATACCCAAGGGTTGTTTTTAAAATTTTGTAGTGCAAATCTTTCCTGGTTGGTACAAGAAAATCTTTATATAACCTTGGGAAATTGCATAAGCAAGAAATGGCTGTTAACAGCTGCAGCTCTTCCTGTGGCTCTCCTGTGCTGCAGCACACTGGCAATTAAAGGTAGTTAGCAGGAGACTGGCTGGTGTAAGCCTCTGCAGCCAATAATTACAGCCTCTTCCCATTCCCCTGCTTTCTGAGGGTTTGTGGTATCATTGAGCTGATCTGGTGAAGAAAACTTGATCAGCGTGTTCAGGATTTTGAGCTACTGGAGAAGATGTAAGTAGGTCCCGCTTTCTTCTCATCTAAGCTGTTGTTGTAGCTGTAGCAAAGTCTCTCTCTGCAGGTTTTGCACCAGTTTGGTTGCTGGAAGACTATGAGAAATAAGCAATGAGTAAAGCAAAGCCTAAGCTCAAGGAGCAGTTCAAAAGACCCTTCTAGCTTAGGAAAAGACTAATCTGATTTTCTAAGGAATTTCTAAGGATTTCTCAGGAAAAGCTTCATTTTATCAGTGAGGCATGTGGGGGGAAAGGAATTGTTCTTGATCATGGCTGCTGTTTGGTTTATGGGCTGAAAACACCAAGTGAGAGGGAGTGATATCCAACCGGAGAATGATATTCCTCAGCCCCATGAAGGCAAGCGGGATGCTCTGCAGTGCCTTGGGCTGCTCCCCACAGCCGGGGAGGCACCAGTGCTGCCAACTTCACTGCCAGGTTTCAGAGGGCCCTGACGTCTGCGCACATCGCTGGGAGTTAAAGGCTGCCGTTCCCCTTTTCTTTTTGTACCATGCATGGCTGCCAGATGGGGACTTAGTACTTACTTGTGTGTTGATAATTAAAGTGTTTGTGATACTAAAGGACAAATCACCCTCCCCTGGAAATTAAACACTCATGCTACAACCTCCTGATCCTCAGTGAGTATTGCATTAGTCAATTTGTGGCTAGCCCAGTAACTCGATAGCAGCGAATTATGTAGTTATGTGGGAACTCTGGTTTTTGGAACAGGCTGATGTTCCCAAGCTCAGGCCCGGCGCTGCTGGGGTGTGTCATCCCTGTGAGGCACTGAGCGGAAAGAGCGAGCTGCAATGCCACGGCCTCTAGAGCCTTTCTGGAGGATAAAATAGAGCAGCAGTATTGTGTTAAGGTAAGAATGGGAACAGACAGAACTGTTTCTCCACCAAGACCTTTTCTCTGCAGTGAGAGACTGATTGGTTAAACAGCCTTTCAGTTGACACTGTGTTCAATTACCTGTTTTACTAATAACTGGTTTAAGTTTGGACATGGTAAATCTGAGAGTGCATTTGTGCTGACCAAATGTCCTGTCTGTACCGTCAACTCTATACTTAAAAGTTTCACAGAATTCAGTATAGGTCACTGGAAAAAATTATTTCATTGTTGTGGGATAACGAGGGAAAAAACTAATCCTGACTTGTGGCAGGAGCAAGTCTTAGTCCTGGTGTCCCCTTACACTTGTGCTGGATTAAGTCTACTGCTGGATTAAGGGTAACTACTGGAATCTTAGCCAAACATCCCCATGTCAGTCCAGACTAAAGGAAGGAGAGGGATGACATCTGATGGCCTAAGACTCAAAATATTTCTCTCTATTCATTGCCTCTAAAAATAGTTTTGTTGTTAAATTTCAGCCTGAATGCCGCTGATTTCAGCAGTCAGTCTCCCGCCGTATTTTTGAAAATCGCAGCTACCTTCAGTACTTACGTAGCAGCCTCGTGCTTCTTCGTGCTTTCTAATCCACTCAGACTTCAAATATACTCTGGAAATTAGAAAAAAAATGGATTGTGATAGAGCCAAGTAATAATCTACTGAATAAGAAACATTCAAAAAGATACCAACACAGATTTCAAAAATAGCAACTTATTTGTTACTGAGTCCCAGATTCTGCTCTGCCTGGCATAGCTGTGCTGTTTGATTCAGTATCAGGGATGCTGGCCTGTCTGCAGCCATTGGAGTCACCTTTCAGCTCTGGAGAAGCCATAGGGCCTTTCTGCAGCAGATGGAAAGGTCTGGAATCTAAGGTACCTTCCGCAGCCACATAGTGGGGTGCATTTGTCTGTGGGGGTGCCCCTGAATTCCAAGCGATATAATGGTGTTGGGTTTTTTATTTATTTTATACAATAGCAGAAGAGATGGTTTTAATTTCATGCTTATTGATGTAAGTAAACACGTACACTTTGTAAGAAATGCTTGAATTATTGTATGGCTGTGTCCAAGGCTATTGTATCAAACGTGTGTTTCAGAGCCAAGATTCTTGTCCAAAAACCCACCCAAAACTTTACTGTATGAGGTATGAAGCAATAATGGGACCCACAGATTCATCATTTGATGAAACCAGGAGTGCCCAGTATTGCCCAACAGGAGGTTACGTAGGGCCCTAATGAAGTGTTTCTCTTGCATAAAAGGGAACAGATGTAGCCAACCTCATGAGAAACAGAGCTGTGACCTGCTGTGAGTTCCCACTGGGCAAAGTTTCTTTCAGATCTGAGAAGTTGCTCCAGCTGAGTCAGAATATTCCTCTGGTACCACCATGCCTCCGCAGGCTAGATTTCTAGATTCAGATCTGGGTTTCTGCAGGCTACATTCTACCACATTTCATTTAATTACTGTATTGGCAAAATATCTCCAGGCTTGGCAAACTGTTGGAAACCTGACTGCTAGCTGAGGGGCTCTGCTTTATGGACCAACAGAAACTGTTCACAAACAGGTTCCGCCCCAGAGGCTAGTGGTGTGTCTCGCATGGAGAATCAAGCCCTGTCACCTTGCCCAAGTCTTGGATAACAAGAGAGATTGCGAATCTTTCTGCCGTACTTTGAGGTATAATTGTAATTGCGTTTGCCCCACAACTCACTCCAGTGGCAACTGGGTAAAGTAGAAAGTCTGTTCTTTCAACTGAAGAATAAATGTGACAAAGTGGCTCTTGTGAGCTTGTAGCAACCTTATCATAAGGATGTGCTGCAGAGAAGAGGAAGTAGTCTTCTGATAGTAATGGACTACATGAAAAATAGAGAAGAAATACCGGCATGTTTGTTGCTGACCCAGGATTTCTAGATTAATTGCTGCATCTCCTAATGAACTGAAGTCTTCAGGCTAGGCCAGACACGGGAGCTTATAAATCCAAACAATATCTTGGGTAAGCAGTCCAGTAAATGGTTATGCCCTGTATTTCTTCTGCATTGAAGTCAGCAGCACGCTGACATCCACTGCAGTTACTATATATTGATGCAAGTGTTTCAGGGAATCCTGGTGTTAAGGGCTGGAACAAACCCAACTAGCATGATGGGGCATGTTCCCATTGGCATTCTTGTTGCCTGTCGCCCCATACTAGAGTTATTTGCTCAGTGGTGTTAGTTATTCCGAGTTCCAAACCAGGCCTTTATTAAAGCTTCCAGGAAAGCAACAGCACTGTAGATGTCAACAGGGCCTTCGGCATCAAAGCCACAGAATAAAATTATAGATGGAAAAGACCCGTTAGGTCATCTACTCAACCCATCAGCCAATGCAGGATTGTTCTCTGTGGTGTGCTTTTTCCCTTCTTTGTCTGCATCAAGCCAAAGGGGTTTCCACAGCTTCCCTGGGGAGACTATGACATAGCTGACTAGTTCTTGCCCTTAGGAATAACTTTGAGTCTCTGGAATAACAGAAGTATTTTAAGTTTCATTTTGATGGAGAAAAGGAACTCAGAGAAGGACCCCGAGTCTTATGACTGTACTGTATCTCAGATGTAATTCTATATTAATCACTTCTTGCATACAGAGCATATGAGGTTACAGCGTGTCCCACCCCACAGCTGTCTCTTTCAGTAATTATTCCTTAGACAGATTTTGTCATCTTTCACTAGTAAGTAGTGCACAAACCCTGAACAATCGCATTTCACTCAGCAAACATTCAGAATTTGCCCTAACTAGTGTTTGAAGTGTTCTGACTCTCACTCCTTTCAATTGTGCCAAAGTTCTTTGGCAATTAGTGATCTGATGTCCCAGAAACCCATAAAAATTAATTCCAACATATTTTCTTTAGGTGAATTAAAAACACTCAACAGATGTTTACTAAAACCAACTGCGTTTATAGATAGAGGACTCTTGACAGCTATTGATTTAAGACTTCCAAATGTTTTCATTCTAATCCCTCGGGTACCTACTGTTGATCAATCATAACTTTCTGACATCTCGATGTCTTTCAAGGAAATGCTGCTGGCCAAATATATGAACATGATTTTTGACCTTGGGCATCGGGCATTAACAAACATGAATCCAGTTATCTTTCAGAGGGAATAAAATACTTCCATAGCTATTAAACATGCAATCCTCTGACTTTTGTTGGAGATCTATGTGCACATAAACTGTTGAAGTTGACTGTGGAGATAGTTTTAAAGCAATGCCAGTACCTTTAGCATTCTGATGAGGGCTGTATTGGTTTCACAGTTCTCAGACACTGAAAATTATATTTAGCATGCAGGATAACTTTTAAAATATTAGTTGTAGAGCTATGGAAGGCCATGATTAGTACCATTTTGTGATTGATTGAGTTGTGCCTCACGTAATGAGCAAGGACTCAGAAGAAGCCTTTGTCTGACTGCCACTTTGGCTGTGGGCAAGGGGGAGAAATCTGAATACCCAACACGTCTTTGTTAGCAGTTGGATGTCATTTTCTTTTGTTTAGCATTTGCACAGTGCTCTGTGTAATGTAGCAATATAATAAAGCTTTGCCAGCAACAGCTCCAGACTTTAGGAACACGCACAGGCTAGTGAGACTATGCAATGTACTTTATCATAAGGCTTCAGAAGAGGAGGCAACTTAATAGAATTATGATGAAGTTATAACAAAAGGGTTTTCCCTGGGCTATTGGCATATGCTTTAGAGTATTAAACCAGAAGTTTTGCTCTTAGGTCTAGTTTTGGTTCTAATGCCTCATTTGTAAGCACTTTTCCTTTGCCTCAGTTAAATAGAGCTTAAGTTATTTCTCTACTGTTCATTAGGAGTGAGCAAGTTTCACATGAATCTCAACTATTTAAACACTCCTACCATTGCCTGCTAGCTGATGGCACACCAGGAAAATGAAAGTTTGGCAAACCAGAGGGTAGAGCTCAATGAGCAAAAGCATGAAAGGAAAAGGTGCTATCCAGGGGGACCCTAAAGGACCATAAGAAATGAGTTAAGCCGTAGCCTTCTCCGCATCTACCCTCTTTGCACAGTCACAGGGTTTGTAATAAACCCCAGTTTCATTCCTAGCCTGAGTTAGTACCAACGTGGTACCGTCATGATTAACAATCCTACCACAGCCAGGCAGCCCTGCTTTCAATGTCGCATTGGTTTTGCTGGTGTGTGGCTCTAGAGGTGCTCGGTGTTCTCCAACAGCTCAAATACAATGGAAGCTGGAGTAACCCATTTGCTGGGCAGATGTTGCTAGCAGGCTGCTTCGTCAGTGCATGTTGTTGCGCACCAGCCCAACACTGGGATAAAGTTGACTCTTCCAGACAACCATGGTTGTGGCTTTGCATGAATTCCTTCAGTCTGAGTGCCAGCTTAAACAGACCCTGTCCCCCTCCACATCCAGCTGTTCTATTATTTTGGCAGCTATGCAAAGTTTCTTGGAATAATTGCAAATGAGTAATAATTTTTCATTTAGTATGTTTGCAATCCTGGCATCGGTGATCATTTGCATGCTTTAATATATACATAGCCATGCCTTCAACATATGGTCTGAACATTTGAATAGCAAACTCCAGGAGTAGGGGGACAGAGATGGAGTCCAATTTGTTATTTTTGTTATTTATGTAGGTTCTCACAGTTTTAAAATCAACTTTATTAGCAGACAATAATGATGTAAAAATAAAAATGTCGGTCCTGTTGGCAAGCAGGTGCCCAGGAACAGGCAGGACTGAAAAATCCAGAATCCTGTTGTAGGAACCATACTACTCAGAAATGCTGGAGCTGTGGTTTTCTGCTCAGTCTAAGCTGTCCCATAAATGCTAGGCATCTCGAAGGTCATCCAAATAAAAAGTAAGTGCAAAGAGAGGCTACTTCTCCCGCACAGCAGACTTCCAGGCTGCTCAAGATACAATGGTGAAAGCTTGCCTGTTTTGACTATTAGTCAGTCTTACTCAGCCGGCATTTGGGCTGTGGGTTATGAAGTTATGAATAGCAGTCTGCAGGCTCTGTGCAGGTGACCTGGGGTAGGACACAACGTATGTTATGCTTCCAGAAATGTGAAGCCCTCTTTAAAGCTGCTCTTAAAGCCTCTCTTGGCTAGAAACTGATAACAAGATGTACGGTGCTGCACTTGGGTGAGGAGTGACGTTTGACAAAAATACCAGTACCTTACTGCCTCCCAGGAGCAGCAGTTTGGCTTCTCATTTCATAGCAGTCTCCCAAGGCAGTGAGCTTTATCCAGTTTTTCCTGGAGAACTTTTATTAGTTTAATTGATACGATTAATATAAACAAACAAAACCAAGCAAACAATAAAACCCACCCCAAAACCAAAAAAACTCACCAAGATGATGAAGTGGGAGCTCTCAGTCCATTCTGACTCAGCTGTCTTCTTTTCTTCATGTCCAGGGAGGGCAATGAGTTCTCTCTTGCCGGATCCATGATTTCCTGGCATTTTCACAACTCCTTTTTCATTTTCCTCACATTTCTAATGCCTTAATGCAAGTTGAGAAGAAAGGTAAGAACAGGATTGAAATATATATAGTACTTTCTCCTCTAACAAATGACCTCCTCTCCTTTGACTGCTGCCAGCCTATGTATTTCTATGATACAGTGTCATAGAATAGGATGGACAAAAAATAAAATTATCGTTGCGGAATTTAAATGGCTTGAATTACCTGTAATGCTGAGAGTTTGCCTCGCCGCCAGCAGTAGCTTCCACATGGAAGTGTAGGAGAGTGAGACTGCTGTTTTATGTTTGCTGCTGTGAAAACCTGAGAAGTGGGATCCCTTGATGCTGTCCTGCACCCTAAGGAAGGTACCTGTAATTTGGCAGTGACCGGAGAGCAAGTTCGTGCAAGCAGGAAGGCTGTGGTCAGGACTGAGGTGCCTTAGCAAGGCAGCATTGGAGACCACACGCCGCCGTGCTCGCTAGACATGGCACAATCCGCTTAGCAGCAAAGGAAAGGGGAAGTTTGCTTCCAACTAGGACACATAGTTATTTTGTCTTGGACACTCGGAGACAACCTTTCGGGCTTGGAATCCATAAACCACAAAATACTCATGTTAAAAGAATCTGGCCAAAGATACTACATTCATGACCGTTCTTTTTTCTTTTTTCTTTTACAAAACAAAACCAAACAAATTCCTTTGCTGTAATCAATAGTAGTCAAAAGATAATGTTCTTCAGTTCAAGGATATCAGCTTTAAATGTTAAGGCTACAAGCAATATTAATTGATACAAAACTCTTACTTCTGTTACAAAATTTTCTATATGAATGTTTCCTAAAAAGCCAATGATTAATATTACATTTTTGTGACATAATGAAAAAAACATCAAAGTCTATGGGGAAACAAGTTAGTCTGCATATACAGCTCACATATGTTTATTTAAGCATATTTTACATATTAAAATACAGTAGTTACTTTCTGGATGAGGGCTCTCAAATTATAGAGCTTAATCTGTCAGGTTTTCAGACTTGGCAGGGTAAAAGGTTTTCTTGCTGTGTTCTAACAGAGTAGGGAGAGAGCATCACTCCAGTGGTAAGGAGCTAAATAACCACATAGTTAACGGAGGGAAAGTTTCAGAAAATAATTACGTTAATTCACTTCAGACCTGATCCTGCAACCTTTAACCATGCAATGTGACATTCTTTTCCCAGCAGCAGACTCAAATTTACACTTTGCAGAATCACATCCTTGCTGAGGTAGAGATGCCAAATAGCTGTTAGCGAGGGAAGTGCCATGTGTGCCAATTCTAAAAACCCATAAGGCAGTACAGTCTGCCCTATATTTTCAGACTTTTGGTACCTTACATAACTAGGTGCAAAATACTTATTTTTATTTATGATTCTTTTCTTTGGAAGTGCAGTCATGTGCAATCAGGTGGAATAAGTGTGCTGATAATTTTCCTTCAGAAATTGTAATGGTTAGCGATGTGGACACTTTTCTTTTTAGGCAGAAACCATGAGGCACTGAAGCAAGCATTCACTTTTCTTGCACTTGAGGTCACAAATTTATGCAAGTCAAAAATGTTGGGCCTGCCAAAAACATCATGCTACACTCCACCAAATAAAAGGACACTGTTATTCTTACAAGGAAAGGTTTGACAGGACAGGAAATAGGCAGGGTCATAGAAGTTTACTTAATACCAAAACTTATTTAACCATCTTTAAGCCGAAGTACAATGATAGTTATTTAAAAAAAAAAAAATAAAGGGGGGAAGGTAGGGAAAACAAATATAGGAGCACTGGATTGTGCTATTACAGAGTAACAACCAATACAGAAACTAGGGAACCTTAATAAAAACTCACGTAATTCAGGTTACTATATGTCACCTGCCACTACTGGGTTAACACGTATGAAATAAGTTTTAATTTATGTCCTGAAATTGCAGCAAGAGGCATCTGATTTGAAGAATCCAATGCAGAGTTTACCAGGCTATACACTACTTCCGTTACAATGCAATCCTTAAGTAGACTGCATTCCACTTAAAGGAATGGAGGAAGGGGGAGTAAGAAGAGAGTGAATATGAAAGATAGGAAAAATGTTGCTGTTCGTTACAATTTTCCATTTTTGTTGAAACACAGCAGGAGAGCAAAGCCACAGGCTTCTCTACTGCTCTTGCGTGCCAGGAGGGATTATGCAAACACTGCAACCACCCAAATCTTATTTAAATTATAGTCATTGTTCCCCTTTTAATGGTTATACTTTTGCCTGCTTTCACTCAAATATTGCTGCATCTTGCTTTCCGCCAACATAGTCCCAATGGGAGTCATCAACTCTTAATTATAGATGAACAGTTCTTTGAAAAATACCTCTGGAAAAAAGTGGGAAAGAAAGCAAACTTTAAGTGCCATCTAGTGGCTGATCTACTAAAACCGGTTACATAGATCTAAAAAATTCTTAACATACCACAGGGTCATGTAACTGTAGCTGAACTGAGGAAGCAGCGCTAAATTCACAACCATTAAAAGCCAAGTTAATACTTTGGGGAAGCAAGAAAAGGAAGAAAGATCAATGGTATCATTACCATGATCTTTCTTTTAAGATTTTTGCCTGTGACTGGAGAGTTCAAATGGTAGGAATTGTCTAGTGATCACCTGTTCTTTCAAGACACTCATCAGCTTCTGCCTTAGTAAGGGAAGACAAGTTATCATATGTATTTCAGTACAAATTAGAAAACAGAACTCTTTCAGATCTCAAAGTAGAACCCAAACCATGGGGGTGAACCTGGAGCCAAGCATCTGAATTCAAAGTTAGCATTCTCCTCCAAATTCACCTGGGGTTGAAGGCCAGATTTTCTCAATCTCTATTTATGACAGGTCAAACCCATCTTTAAGAGCAAGGAGGCAGATTGCTAGTTAATGTCTTTTTCCTTTCCCTGAAGGAAAAAGACATTTTCTGCTATAGATGAGAATTCACAACCAATTATTTTCCATTGTAAAAACTCCGTGTTCCGTTTACACAAAGGACGTTCGGCTAGATCGTTCCTTGAACTTTTGGTAACTCTCTCTTGGAGACACGTCCCTTTTACAACCGTAGTTGACAGTCTAAACTCAAATAGCTTTGTCTGAACCTATTCAGTGATAGTGGAGAGCAACACAACATAATTTTTATTTAATGTAATTTTCATTTCTTTTTTTTTTTTTTGCAAATAGCATTATGTTTTGAACTTGCTTTGGAGCTTTACATGTCTCTAGTTTCATGCCTATAGTGAGCCCAGGGGATTGCACCTCATGGACAGGTTCTGGAGACATGCATCTGTCTCGATGGACATAAGACCTATCTATGCATCTATCTAGACAGCTAGAATGGGGGTATATAAGGAAGCTGTCTGAGCAGCAAGGGACCTGGTTAGAAAAGCTAAAGCTCAGTTAGAGTTAAATCTAGCCAGGGAGATCAAGGGAAAAAACAAAAATTTCTATAGGTATATTAATGGTAAGAAGAAGACTAGGGAAGGTGTGGGCCCCCTCAGAAAGGAAACGGGAGAACTCGTGACAAGTGATATGGAAAAGGCTGAGGTTCTCAGTGACTTCTTTTCCTCGGTCTTCACTGGCAAGGGCTCCAGCCACACTCCCAGATTCACGGAAGATAATGGCAGGGGTTGGAAAGAACTGCCCATTGTAAGTGAAGATCAGGTTCGTGACCATCTGATGAACCTGAAATTGTACAAGTCAATGGGACCCGATGGGATACACCCACAGGTAATGAGGGAACTGGCAGATGAGGTTGCTAAACTGCTCTCTATTGTATTCCAAAAGTCATGGCAGTCTGGTGAAGTCCCCACTGACTGGAAAAGGGGAAAAGTTTTCAAAAAGGGAAAGAAGGATGAAACAGGGAACTACAGGCCAGTCAGTCTCACCTTCGTGCCTGGTAAAATTATGGAGCAGATCCTCCTGGAGGCACTGCTGAGGCAGAATAATAATGAAGAGGTAATTGGGTACAATCAACATGACTTCACCAAGGGCAGATCATGCCTAACAAACCTGGTGGCCTTCTGTGAGAAGGTCACAACATCAATAGACAAGGGGAGAGCAACTGACGTCATTTACCTGGACCTGAGCAAAGCCTNGTGGGCACTTGCAGCCCAGAGGGTTGGAGCACCTCTCCTATGAAGAGAGACTGAGGGAGTTGGGGTTGTTCAGTCTGGAGAAAAGAAGGCTCCGAGGAGACCTTATTGTGGACGACCAGTATCTTAAGGGGGCCTACAAGAAAGCTGGGGAGGGACATTTTCGGATGTCGGGTAATGGTAGGACTAGGGGGAATGGATTAAAACTAGAGATGGCTCATTTCAGAATGGACGTTAGGAAGAAGTTCTTCCCCATGAGGGTGGTGAGACACTGGCCCAGGTTGCCCAGAGAGGGGGTGGAAGCCCCATCCCTGGCAGTTTTTAAGGCCAGTCTGGATGAGGCTCTGAGCAACCTGATCTAGTGGGAGGTGTCCCTGCCCAGGGCAGGGGGTTGGAACTAGATGGTCTTTAAGGTCCCTTCCAACCCTGACAATTCTGATTCTATTAAATACTGTTGTAAGAATTCTCTACTCACTGCCAATACAAAAAGTTTCTGCAGGTTTCAATACAGGCCCTGGTCTGCAGTAGCAAGAATCAACTTAAGAACTTTCAATACGTTGGTATGTAACTCTGGTTGCCTGGTTAGAAGTATTTGTCTTCTATAAATTTGTTACTCGTATTGAAGCAAAACCCCAACAGTATAAATGGAATTATCAAAATGTGTTACCCTTGTGCAACGGTTTGATGCACAGGGACGGGTTCAGTGTAGAGGTGAGCTTGGAAGGATTTCCCTTGCTTCAGATAGACAGACTTTTCCAAGATCCTACTGGGAAGAGCCTTGCGGCAATCTTCAAGTCATTACATGCTCCTCTAGGTAAGTATTGAGAAACAATGAAAAGGAACTCAACTATACCAATTTTCAAAATAAGCGAGCCTTTTTTCATGATGACACTTAGATAAAGCTCCGTGTGTTAACTTACAGCAGGCATGGATTTGTAGTGCATCTTCCTCACTGTCTGAGACAGTGCTTTTTCTATCAAATTCTATTCTTTCTTACCTCAGAATATGGAGTATTAGCATTTCTTTGAAAAACGGAAATTAGATCAGTTTCCAACAGGTACAACAAATGGTAAGTATCAACAAAACTTAAACTTTTTCCTTGTAGGTTGAAGTTCCAAGCAAGATCATCTTGTACTATCTTTTAAAAAGGACTTGTGTCAGGTATTTTGCTCTGGGGGGTAGTGAGGGGAAAAAAAGAGGAGCAGCAAAACTTGCTCTCAACTTACAGTCTAGCAAGAGGAAACAGCTTTACACAAAAGGATCCTAGTTATTTTAAGACCTTTGAATAGCCTTTGGTAATTGAAGTTCCTTTTTGGCAGGTTATGGGACGGAAGAAACTTAGTGTCACGATCAGCTTTTCCAATTCATTTAAAACTTTGTTGGTATGATGTGCTTCTTTCTTACAATAGGCGTTTGCATGGTAAGCCTGCTTGTGGAGGTCTGTGCATACAGATAGAAGTACAGTCTTATGATAAGGGTGTAGGGAGGAAAAAAACACTAAAACCAAAAAACTGATAAGCATATACAGCATACGGAGGGAAAGGCTTCTACCCTAGCCAAAGAGTAATGTACTTACTGCTTCAGCACTGCTAAATCAATGTAATGACTCTCCTATGGTTGAAGGAATCTGAACGCTGTCATATTACACTTTATTCCAGCTTTTTGGGGAAGTGGGGGTAAAATGTATAAAATGTGCAGTATTTTGTGCCTACTTCACTGGAAATGGTTAGTCCTAGTCAAGGATATGAAACTAATACCAACAAGATTATTATGTGAGACTACCAAGGAGAAGAAAGCTGTGAAGCATCTTAATCCACAGAGAGGCCTACCTTTCCACTGCTGAAACACTACCTAAAGCACAGTATTTCATACTTGTGGCCTTTCAGCTAAGAAAATCTAAAAAGAGAATATAGTCAGCTGCAGGGGAAAAAAAAAAAAATATGTTTGAGAGCCTCACAGCGTTTTCTAATTCTTTTCTGTAAAGTAGCAAAATACTCATGATTTTCTTTTTTGTACCTTCTCTTGTGTGCGTGTTCTTTCACCTGAAAGGTTATGAGTCATTTAAGAGATTCTATGGACTAAAGAAACAATCAGGTTTGGGACAGATTCCAAGAGTTTTATGTTAACTGGTCAAAATACAACTGAAAAAAACCAATTCATGCACTGCTTCAATAATTCAGAATCTTTCTTCCATACAGTAACTTATTAATTAATTTGTCAACAAATATTTCAACAACGTATTTCATAGCATTTATTTACTATATAGAGGAGTGGTGTTATTTAGCTCAAACAATGTATTGCCTGCTCTTTTAATAGCTTAAAAATTGGCTGTTTGAGGATCAGTTAAGGATCAAAGACAGAACTTCAGCTTTGAATCGAAGCACAGGTATTTTGTCAGGTTATAGAAGATGCAATATTAAATATCTTTGCTTTATTCTGATTTAGGAGTCAGAGTGGGAAGTCATATCAATACCTGTATTACCATGGATTCTGTATGAAATAGGCTATCAGCAAGAAATACTGAACTACGGGGAAGACAGCTTCCAGAAAAGTAACACAAACTGGGAAGGGAACAGCCATTTTAGTTTAGGTGAGTAAAATAAAATCAAATCATTAAGTTACTTTATAATTTATTATAGTATAACAGCACATAAACAATGAGTTCTTTATTACTGAGGACCGAGCATCTAAAAAGAAAAAATAATCCATCAACTAATCAATCAAGTCAGTCATGTCCATTTCCCCATAATGCAGATGAATTCACTGCCTGTAAAAATACAGAAGGACAGATACAGAGAAGTCTGAATAAAACCTGAATTTTTTTTTATGGACTCCAAAATCCAACTTCTAATTCAAAGGAAAATTTAGAAACAGCATAACAAAAAATATAGAAAGCATATTCAAATAAGTTTCAGTTCTTTCCAGTAGAACCAAAGCCACCTTCGCCACGTTCTGTATCATCTAGAGTCTGAAAGAGAGCAATTACAAGTTGATTTAGTGTCTTAACTTGCCCTAGGTTTCTATACAACAGATATTGTCTATCATTTACCGTAACAGTACCTATAACTGAGAGACTAAACAAAAATTTTGAAACATTTTAGAATAGCTTTTGTACAGCTTAAACAAATCTCACATTGTGAGACAACTGTTTCTAGTATATACTGAGGTGTTCCTTAAGTACCAGTTAACTCTGAAAATGACAAAAAAAATTCCACATAAATGCATGCAAGGTGTCAAGATTTCTATTCAGGTAGCAATGCTACTATGCAGTTTTAACACTGAAATTAATTGTAAATAGGGAAGTATTTATCTATACCATGAATTTCAGTTTATATACAACTACTGTAAGCTATTGATTATTCAAGATAGCAGAAATATTTTCTTTTCGCAACTTACTTGAACTTCTTCTAGCTCAGGATAGCAAATACGTTCACAGATGAGCTGGGCAATCCTATCCCCTTTTTTAACTGCAATGAAGTTAAAACATTATTAGTTCTTTCAAAAAAGTGAACAATCACAGAATCATAGGGTTGGAAGGGACCTCTGGAGATCATCCAGTCCAACCCCCTGCCAGAGCAGGATCACCCAGAGCAGGTTGCACAGGAACGTGTCCGGGGGGTTTTGAATGTCTCCAGAGATGGAGACTCCACCACCTCCCTGGGCAGTCTGTGACATCAATACAAAGTTTAGACAATTGCCTTTCAAGAGTATCAGAATGTACTAAAACATAAACGCTTATTTGAAACTTAGTTGAGATATTAATAATCAAGAAAAATGCAGCTAAACTTGTGCTTAGTCCTTTTAAGGCAAAGTTTCAGCAGCAGAACAGGCTCAAGGCATCTCCCCTCATTCCTGCTGCCGTACTGTGGCATCTTAAGTGTCATTATGCATAAGCAGTGCAGAGATGGAGAGACAGCTGCATGTATAATGTGGCTCCTTCTGTGAACTAGACCCAGGAACTGATTTCTCTGGGAGAAAAAGCCTGAACTGATAAAAGGAAAACAAAATGTCTGATTAGTACCCAATCTCATTCAAGAACTTCCACAAGAAGCTTGTGCTGCAAAGTTGCAGAAAAGGCTGCAAAACCACTGGCAATATTATACCTGGGCCCTGAGGTTTGAAACTGACTGTCTCCAGAGGGACAGCATGGTTAAGAGAAAACTGTATCTTTATTACTCCTGTTTCCCAGGATCCTGGAGAAATTTTATCTCAAGTACTGCTCAGCTAGGTTCTCTTTTTTTTTTTTTTCCTTTTGTTCACAGCAAGAAAGAAACTTAATAGAAAGTTGCACTTTAGTACAGCTCATGAATCTAAAGCTTATCTAAGGATGGGGGTTTTTTGTTTATTTTGATGCGGCGGTGTGGTTTTTGGTTGGTTGGGGTTTTTTGCTTTTGTGGGTTTATTTGGTGTTTGTTTTGCATGCTGCCTAATTTTCTAGGAGTGCAATCTTTTTGTGTTTCCTTGAGAGGACTTTGTTAACTTTCCATGTTTTCATTAACTGTAAGAAGAAAAATGTTCTCAGCTAACTCTAACTCTTCATGGACTTTTAAAGAAGAATTAGTTTTGCATTTCCAGTCAGACGGCTGAAAACAGCCAAGCTTAATACTGACCTTCAAAAGTTTCCTTGCCAAAGTTGAAGAGTACCACACCAACGTTTCCCCTGTAATCCTCATCAATCACACCAGCTGTCATAAGAAAGAATTAAGAGGGATATCCACATAATAAGTGTTGTCAGTATATTAAATAATGCTAGTTTAGATTAGCAGATGATTGCAGTATCTGATATTGACATTCTTTATATTACTCATGCACAATTAAACAATATATATGAAAATACTGAAATACCTAAAAATGTTAATCAGTCTTGCAAAAAGAACTGAAAAACACCATTATGTGTCAAGAAGTGTTTCACCACTGTACTACTAATTTTAGCTGTAATACCCTATCTGAAATGAAGACAGCTGTACCAAATTCAGGCTCCATTTGTTCTGCTAACTTTCAGCTCTTCAAGTGTCAAGCAGAAATCTGCTCTTAACTCTAACATTTTATCTGAGAGCTATGTATTTGCACAGATCCAAATCCCATATTTCAGGCAGGGTAACAGAACTAAAGCTTTAAGGAACCGATGATTGTCATTCAGCTACACTGAAGTGTAAATACTGTAAAACAAGCTTGGTCTTATATTTTATATAACTGCATTAACTACACAGGTCAGGAGATTATCTACCAATACACATTGAAATAATTGTATTCTGCTTCCTTGAGGTTTTTCTCTCAGACACAGGAAGCGTATTCCCAGTAGAAAAAATGGGCCTACAGGAAAGATGAGGACAAGCTTTTTATCAGGGCCTGTCGCAATAGGATAATTGGTAATGATTTTAAACTAAAAGTGGGTAGATCCAGACTAGATATAAGGAAGAAGTTTTTTACAATGAGGGTGGTGAAACACTGGCCCGGGTTGCTCAGAGAGGTGGTAGACACCCCCTGGAAACATTCAAGGTCAGGCTGGACGGGGCTCTGAGCAACCTGATGTAGTTGAAGATGTCTCAGCTCATGGCAGGGGGGCTGGACTAGATGGCCTTTAAAGACCCCTTCCAACTCAAACTATTCTATGATTCTATGAAATACTTTGCTTTGGTTTGTGTAACAGTGGATGCTGAGTCTGTGCTACATAGGTGCATTACAAAGAGAGATTCAACAAACTTGTAATGGCAGCACAAATAATTTTAAGCATCACACATGTTCTGCAGTCAGCTGCCCATTAATTTGGTGCATTTGTTCACGTGTCAATTAGCTGGAAAGCTGAAACCCAGAATTCGTATTTGGCACATAAAATTATGTAGATATGCTCATAAATGCATATAAGAAAATCATTAGCTCTTTGGATAAATTCTTAATTTGACAAACCATTCTCAAGTGTTTCTGTACAGCTAAGACAACATTTTTCTAGACCATATGCTGGGACAGATACTGCAATGCATTAGAGATTGATAATGGAATTTGCTAATTTAACATAATGAGGGCTAGTTTTATTTCTGTTATAATACAGTATTCTGCTCTGATATAACACAATACTCAAAACTGACTACTACAGATTACTAATTCTATTTAAATGGAGATTATGCTTTTATATTTAAAATGTACCAATTAAAGTAATATGGTTAGATTTATACATGCAAGAAACTCCTGCATGTATACTCCTCTACTAATTGTTGTAATAATTTTTACTCATGGTTTGTCAGCTTTTATAAACCTGAACATAGGTCATCCTGTTAAGCACTTCTGGTTGCCTTCTGGTATTTTCTAGTTTAACTTTCAGATGAAAAGACTGTTACAGAGCATATGTATTTTTTCATATAAACAAAAAATTGATTTAGAAATGTTGCTTTAAAGAACCACACTACAGTAGACCATGTATGTTAGTGTCACAGGGCTGTGGAGAATCTTTGATTCCCATCTTAGTGCTCTTTTGTATGTTACCCAGCAACACTGGAAAAAAAACCTTAGTGTAACAGACATGCAAGAATCAACACTCATTTAAGACAAAGCCTGAATGACACAAAGCTGGCACAGATGCTCCTCTTTAGTGTCTGATATCAGAATTGTATCACAGGCACAGACAGACTTTGATATGCCATAAAGCAGACAGAATAAAGTAGTTCTGCAGCAGCTCTAAATTATACTGAGAATTGCTTTGCTTTTTGGCTGGCTTGTCATCAGAAAGAAAAGGATGCCTAGAGTCACCCTTCTTCACCTCTAGAGCCAAGCCTATAAGCAAGTAAAGGCAGAGTACCATGTTAGAAGTAGTCTTTCTGATTTATCGG
>VXBO01004328.1:215814-281231 GCA_013400135.1 Rhinoptilus africanus
GAGGGGCCGTGAACGCGGGGGGTGTCCCGGCCCTCCCGCCTGGCGTCCGCCTGCAGACAGACAGCCTGTGTCCGCCTGCAGGGACCGTCGGAAGCGTTTGCCTTGTGAAAGGGAAAAAACCGCTTCCTTTGTGCAGGCTGCAGATAGGAAAACCTGCCAGTGCTCTGCCCGTCTTGTTCTTCTGCCTCAGACGAAGCAGAATACTTCCTAAAAATACTTTTAAAAGCCAGGCTGGATGGGGCTTTGAGCAGCCTGGTCTAGTGGGAAGTGTCTCTGCCCGTGGCAGGGGGTTGGAACCAGATGATCTTCAAGGCCCTTTCCAACCCAAACCATTCTATGACTTTACAATTTCACCATCTTTGATTCTGGTATTCCCTGCCCTCTTTTCTCGTCCCGTCTATGAAAGACTTCCCTAAATCCCCCCCTCGTTCTCTGTGCTGTGGCTGACAAGAGTGCCCATTGGACTCAAGGCTGTAAAACGTGTGCCCACTCCCATGGATGTATTTTCCTCTGTGCAAAATAGCTGCAGACTGCTGGAGTTTTGTTTGCTAGGCTGAATTTTGTCAAACCATTCTTTGTGAATTTTTTTTTAAAGACCAAAGCATATGTGATTGTCTCCTTGCTATGTTACACTTTTTAAATTAAATTTTTTAAATGCAGCCAGATGGCAGTGAAACCATTGCTAGATGTTGCAGTCTGATTGTGAAAAATATTTTTAAGACTATCCCAATTTGGGGTTTCTTTTATTGCTGTTGAGCACTTCAGTCTTAATAGTATACACTGAATCATAGACCTTTGAAAAAGCTACTTAGAATATTTCATGACTTCTGATATAAGCCATCCACTAATTGAAGTTTATAAGAATTTAAGTTGTATCCAATGAATAACTATCAGTGGTTATTTATACAAGCAGAACTTTATAGAGGTCACAACTGCATCCTGCACTGTAGTGGATAAAAGGACTGATGTGATGAATGGCCTGGCTTGGTGAGTCTAAGGTAGCCTTAAAGTCCGTCAATAATAGATAGGAGGGCTCATCCAAACATATTATCAAGGAGAAAGGTCTCAACCGAGTGACACTTTTTTTCCCACAGATCTTTACACGGGAAAAAACCCCCACCTGTGCTTAAAGTCTGTGCAAATTTGCCTTGGTCTTGGGAATGTGCTGTTTGCTCTGTAGCTAGTCACTTGGTTGACATTCCTGCATTCTTGATTGCTGATTAGTGCTGCTCTTCATTGGGCATTTCCTCCTCACTTTGAAAAACAATAGGGAGATAAAGTAAAATTATCTGCCTTTTACCTAGATTGAGAGTAAGAGTGGAAGCTGCTTTGTTGTACGCAGAAAGAAACATAGAGCTGCTTTCAGGATAATTGTAAAATTCTCCCCACTGAAGTTTTGGTGTTAGAATGAATATTTTTATTAGAAGAAAACTGGCTTTAAAGAGAGATTCCCCACCCCAGTCCCACTTAGAACAGCTGTCTCTCTCACAGTGATTAAGGTTTGTAATGTAAAAGGCTGCTGTGAGGGTGTTTGTTTATAATTAAGCTCTATTTTTATTTATGTGTTTTGCTATACAGTGTAGGGGGCTGTGAAATTTTGCCATTGCTTTTTACTCTGTTCCAGAACAACCTCAGTGCTTTATTTTGTTTGCAACTGAATTTCTTCTGATGAAACCCCGGCAATGGTGTGACTGTGGGTTATTGCTCTTGTTGTTTGTGGAGAATGTGAGCTAAAATTTCCTGTATTTTTTTGTTGTTGCACTGACCTAAGTTTTCTTTTTTTTTTTTTTTTCTTTTCCTACCAGAGTCAAGGCCCTTGCGAGGTGTTCCCTCAGGAGCCACGCAGCCTTGAGGGGCTACACACCTGCCAAGGGGCCGTGCCAACCAGGTACCAGAATGGATAGGTGTTTGAACAGTGGTCTAATGTGTGGTGAACCACACTGTTACAAACCCTGGATTTTCCTCACCTGTAACTTCAGGACTGAGTCACTCATCTGGCAAACAGCTGCAGCACCTTAAGGGTTTATTGCCCTTCTGACAAAAGTTACAGCAGGGTAGCAGAGGAGAGAGAGCAGGACCCCAGAGTGATCCTCGGTCACTTCATTGAAGTCCAATAACAGTCAGACGACCTGAGGCAGAAATTAGGAGGAGACCACCAAACTTGCAAGTTGAGAAGGCTGAGGGTTCTCCTAGCTTTGCTGATAAGTCAGGAACCCCTGCCAGAGGGGAAGTGACACAGGTATGAGGAGTTAAATGAATCAGTAATAGCTAAAACTGTAGCTGTTTGCCCTATATCTACAACTTCAGTGCTAATTCATGTTACCTGTTGCCATGTCTGTCATTTGTAAGCTACTAATCAGTTGCTGAAACTGCTTTTGCCTTAAATAAGACCTTGAAATACCATGTGGAATAATAGAGGGGGAAAAAAGGCAGGGGGGAAAGATGAGGGATGTCCATGTTTTCTGAGAATGAAAGGGCAGCCTGTCATATTTTGTCTAGCCAAGAAAGCTTTTGGTAGGACTTTTCAAAGGTGTAATGCAAATTGCAGAGGTTAAGACTGACAAAATTTACTACGCAAGTGGATGGAGCTTTGTACTTTGTGATTATGATGATGAAGTGGAGAAGTCCTTTGGCTGTGAAGTATGGTAGCAGCACGCACTTTGCACAATGTGGCTTGAGCAGTTGCAACCGTTTATCTTCAGAATGTGATGCCTTTTTGGTGAGGTAGCTTTTCTACTTGCATTATTGGGTTGCTGATTTTAAATTAAAATTAACAAACAAACACACACACACACACACACACACACCCCCCAAACTAATCTCTGTGGACCATAACTCTAGTGAAAGGCATGTTGGAAGAATGCTGTTCTGGAGCGCTAGGTGAGGACACCTATTACTGTTCTTAAGCACTGTGCCCTAGGGGTATGTGATCAAGATGGGGAACTTGCCAGTGGTTGTAAAAAGATTTAAGGAAAATGTATTCTCAGAACTATGATGAAATGCCTTCTGTGATACCTGTTGGAGCTCCACTAACATTAGGAGGGAAAGTTAAGATTCACTAATAAGCGATAGTGGATCGTTTTAACAGGCCCTTAGGCACAAGTTTAGCTGTGCAGGATGCCTACACTTTTGAAGAAGACTCAAAATATTCTTTGTTCTTGCTTCATAGCAACGGTATTTTCACACTTTAATGCCCCTAGCCACCTTATCTGTGCTTGCTTTTGTCATGGCTGCTGAAATCAACCCTAGATTATGTAAACCCGCAGAGCTGGTAGTGTGATATAAGCTCAAAATGTGCTAGACAGCTTTAGAGCTATGTTTTTTCTAGAGATGTCAAACTTGTAATTAGAATTCAGTTACTAACATGGTGATTAAAATTCAGCAGTTGTTTTATGCATAATGTATGTAAAAGAGGAAGTGTCTGTTACAGAGTGGGAAAAGAGGTAGGTGGACTAACAAAATTTTGCAATTGAAGTTGCAATTTAAGAGAGCCCATAATTACTATGGTCTCCAAATTGGTTGTACACACACTTCAGAAATCATGGTAAGGAATGAGAAATAGAAGCTCCTGGGAACCTGCTATGTTGAAATTACTTGTGAATTTGTGGAAATAACACTTTCAGGTAGTTAAGTACTTTTGCGTCTAGAGTTTGTGCTGCTTGTTATAAATCCCATAACATTGTTGCATGGATACATCTTCTAATTAATCACTGTAGTCTAAGCAAGAAGTTTTACAGTGATGCGTATGTTAGTACTTAGGTTTTGATGGCTGTTGATTTAGAAACACAGCTCTTGGGATTAATTGTTGCAATGCCCACAACGATGTGTTTGTGAGAGAGAAGCGCGAACAGTATTGAAAGTGCCACTGCTGGTTCCTATTGTGCTCTTTCTCTTTTTGGATCTGCTCAGGTCCCCAGATCAGTTTGGGTCTATGTTCCCTGTAGGTTGAGAATTACAGTACTTTGTTTAGGAAACAATCCCCTGTCATGTATATAATTGAAGGGCTTAACACAGGTATGTATTTCCCCCATGTCTTTCCATAGAATGTGATAAGAAACACACTTATAGAAGGCCTAAGCGGAGCCTTCCTAAAAGCTCTTTTTCTGTCCATTGACTGCCTTGGGTACCACATGCAGATTATACCTGTTTGGTGTCTGAAGCAAGGTGGAAAGGGTGGTGGGCACTGCAATTCTGCAAAGGTGGAAGGACCTGACAGCATGTATTACTGCGAAGTGTAAGAATAATCTCCCTGTTTTGCAGGCGCAGAATGTGAGGTTTAGTTTGCTTAGAGCTGTGCAGGAATCCTAGTACATCTAGGAAGCTCATATACCTGTGTCATGCAGTTAAACTGCAAAATGATCCTTCAGCCTGGTTGTAAGTGTGTCAGAAGGAGAGAAGGAAGAACAGTATGAGAAAAATACCAGAATTTTCTATCCTGTTTTAATAGATGGAGAAAATAGATGGATTATTGGGCTACATTACCACGTTCTGCTAAATTGCTGCTGTCGAACTCGCAAAAATATGAATATCAAATATTTATCATTTTTGGAGATGGAGTGCTAGATCCTCCACACGTTATATTCTAATAATTCAAGCAAAGATGGAATCTGAGGGCTGCTTTAAAATAAACATTTAGTGAAATTCAGGGTCCCCTCGCTTTCCTGGGGCTTAGATTTCAGTTGATCTCTGCAAAGGAGTTGCAGAACTGCAGTAATTGAATTAGCTGCGCTCCTTAATGGTCTTAAATTTAAATAATGCTTACACATAGGATATGACTTTCCCCATTAAAGAGAGAAGCTGCTTTTATTGACAGCTGAATTGATAAAAGTACTATGGTGCTGCAGAATAGAAAATAGAAAAATTACACAACTTAATGGATTTCTTTTATTTCAAGTTAGCGTGTAATGAATATTTTTAGAAAATCTAAAAGTAAGAGGGATATTTTATATAAATCAAAAAATAAGGCATTCAACTCATCTAATGGAGTTTATTTTGTTTTCTAATCACATAAATCACTGTACATATTATCCCAAAGTATAATGTTAGATTGTATTAACCCATAACATTCATATCAAATTGTCAGAATACTTAGTATTTCACTCATTTCTTTGTGAATTTACTTACATTTAATTATTGCAATACATTCCATTCCATGTCAGAGCTTGAAAATTCATTATCAAGTCTTGTCGTATAGAGTCCATATTTTTATAGATGTAACCTTATCTATGTAACTGACTATCAGTTAATTAGAAGCATTTTAATTAATATAAATTAGCAGAACAGTTCAGGTAAAAGCATCTGCTGAAGGCATAGGTCCTAATTTGGCAATATTATAACTAAACAGCATCACAGTTATCCTGCTTGCATTGTGTCAGTTTATGACTTTGACGTGATGGATACCACGCAGGTTTTCTTCTCTCTCCCAAGCTGGTGCATTTGATTGTAATCCTCCTGCGTGTCTATTGGCAACTATGACAGTGCAATTTGAAAAAGCATTTACTTATAGATCTAATGCTTTTTATATTATAGCAGTTAATTTTAGCTTTCTCGGATAAATATCAAAAGCATTTTCAATACCTTATAAAATCAGTGGATTTTCTTCTTTGTGCATTCAAAATATTTGCTGTCTTATGTGAGATATATATATATAGGTAGATTTTCCTTCTTTTGCCTGTACTGGGGTGTAATGCCAGCAGGGACCATTTACATTTTTTGTCTAGTTCTTCACTGTATTGCTTTGGATTTTTGAAAATTTTTCTGTCAATTACTGAGTTTTAGATCTGTATTAGATAAGTGCGTCTTTAATAAATTACTGCAATTAAAAATCTAGGTGTTGAAATCAAGCAAAGAATATTCTAGGCGCTGATGTTTTTCTAAGAATAGAAGGTCAGTACATTTTTGTGGTTGCCCCTGACCATTAAGACTGGAGGAAGGTTCTTGGAGAGAATTTCTAGCCAAGCCATGTAAAGGTAATCAGACACTACTCCTTTTCTTGCCACAGGGAGGCTCCTGTTTAGACAGAGAGAAAAATAAATTTAACGTTATGAAGACAGGGATAGCTCTGATAACACGCATCTCACTAAATATTAAGTAGAAAACATCAACTGTTCATATACAACTCTCTTCATAATTAGACTACATGATTGTTTTAATCTTGTAACTCGCAAAGCTCATCTTTATAAGATTATAAAGATTAAGGCTAATATTAGGCCTTAATCGTGCAAACTCTTGCTCACCTGGTTATTGCTGTTAATGTGGCTAGTTGTACTGGGCATGGACTGCTTGTGATTGTAACCTTAAACTGGTAAAGAAGCATTTTTGGGGTCATAAAGCCCACACATAATATGATTTTTAAAAAGGATAAAAGTACAGTATGTGCACAGTTTTGCCACCCAGCAGTTTATGTTCTGATCTGTAATTACTGTAAGATGGGAGTTTTAAAGTATGGGTCAATTTATGGTAAACACTACCTGATCACATGTTTTTGGAGGCTGAATTAATAAAGCTAAGGAGGTTTATCTGCTCTAACTAAAAATTGATTCTGAAAATGGCTGCTTTTTTTTCCCTTTTTTTCTTTTTTGCAAGTGTATTGGTGGCCTCTTTTTCTTTATGCAATTGCCTCATCCTTTTTCAATTTCACATAGTTCCAAGTAGGTTTTGGCTAACAATGCCATTGATGTGTGCAAACCAAAATAATCCTTTCTCTAACTTTGAGTTGTTAATAGCTGGGGGGAAAGAAAGAAAAATTTGTATTTTCTGTAGATGAGTAAGTAGGTGTAACACTCAATATGTAGATTTGGATGTGAAGATTACATCTTGGACAGTTTTTCATGAGCAGAGCTTTGTTTTAAGCTATGAAGTTTTACTAGGAAAGATTCATATTCAGTGTAGTCCCAGAGAACCATCAGTCCAGATGCAAGTCCTTCAAAAGGAACTTAAAAGATTATTTTTGCCCTCAATGAATTAACACAAGCGTTTCTGTTGCGCTAGTCCAGAATCCCTTTACACATTAGATTATTCTCAAAGCTGCAACCAAAATCTTGCAACTCACAGGACAATGAGGTTAGCTGCCCTCGAATGTTCTTGTAAGAGTTCATTCAGACGGACTTGGCGGTAACTCTGTTTAAAACAAAACAGAGGAAAAGAAAAAAAATAAAACTCAGTTAGGTCAGTGATCCCCAGTTCTGGTGCCTCACAGCCTTCTACACCCATTGCCTGCAAGATTTACTGCAGTTTCTCTGCCAGCATTGAAAGCCAAGTCTGCTCTGTGGTCTAGAGTGACAGAGATGGCAAAATACAAGGCTAAGCCATGCTTCTGGATTAGTATAGTTCCATGGGGACCAGAGTTGTTCATCACTGTGTAAGATTTCCTGAGGATGGGGATTATTTTTGTACTGACAGAGTACCAGAGCTGGCTCAGACATAGTTTTTAAGTATTTCTTTGGCTATGGAGTATAGGCACTGTGCAGAGACTCTATTGTGTTATTGTTTGATGGTGCTTAATATTAATTCATCTGTTTTGTAAGTGTCCACCTGCTGTGCTGGTAGAGCTGAACATCACTGTAAGTGAGCACCTTGTCAGAAACTCACCTCTTAAACAAAAGACCAAGAGCCTGGAGTGAGACTTAGCTATTTATGTATTGTTTATTTCTATGGATTTAGACAAATTGCTTAAGTGGATGTTACTTTGAAACTCAGCTAAGATCAGGCTCAGGTCCTCAAAGTTTTTTTATAACTTAACACAAGTCATAGGGAACAAGAGACCAGGGCAGTTTTTTGTAGAGGGAGATTGCAGCATGGGAGATAGATATATCTTAACTGGTCTTAGAAATGTTATTCTCTCTTTCCCTGGAGAATGTAAAAAGCTGGTTTTTCTCTGGTCAGACCTTAAATTTTCCCTCTCTACAGAAATTTCACTATTCTTTTACACATGTTATATAGGTAAGAATCCTCATAATTTAGCCAGTTGTTACCTCATGAGAGTCATCCTATAACATCACCCTTTATCTGTGCTGCCAGGTTTTTCTCTCTTGAATTTTAAATGTGTTCTAATGTCCTCCATAATATTCTCAGAACTGCCTTACTTCTGAAGATAAGGGGCATGTCTTTCTAGGTGTATAAGCTAAACTTTTTGTTGCTGTTCTTATTTTGAAGAGAGATTTGGCATTTTCATATCGCTGACTGCTTCCAACCTATGTTTTTTTTTTTCCTGGTTCTTTAGTTAGTGACCTAGATAAACTGAACTTAATTATGTATCTCTTTCCTGTTGTATCCTCAGTAGTTCTGCACACAAGTGTGTGTATCTGGGATTATATTCCCATCGTCTTTTATACTGAAATGTTCTAAGGGCTCTGACTCCCAAGTTTTGATGATTTATGCTGAGAATACTTCAAGAGTTTTCTGCCCACAGCTAACTACCATAACTTTATGCTGGTTATCAAATCTATGAAAAGGGTAATACAGTGAGCCGTCAGTCTGCTTCCTGGCCGCTGCAGTCAGTAGTGTAGTGTGTTATCTTAAATCACCATTGATTTCAGCTTATGTTAATGTCAGGCTGCGACCTCTAGCAGCTCTGAGCTCAGACTCACAATCCTTGCTCCACTGAGGAAGTTACCAGCACCGTAAAGTGGAGAGAACTAAACTCTCAGTGCACTCAGGTCAATCCAACAGCCACCATAAATAAAATTGCTAGATTAATTCTCTGTCAGTTAGAGGAGAACTCTTAGGGGTAAAAGAGTTTGCAGTGTGCTTTTGGCACTGGCCTGATGAAGCCTGGTGGTTCTTTGCTAGAAAGGTAGGTTCCAACAGAATTAAAGAGCATCCTGGGCTCTTATTCACCCAGTGGACCAGCCAACATCAGCCTCAGAGTGCCTCTGAACTGTGGGAGAGCTCCTGCGTTGTAGGCAAGTTTAGTCTTCGCTCTGCAGTTAAGGTAAGGATCTGTGTTAAATCTTGCCTTTGGAAAAATTCCTGGAGCCACTTGGAGGGTCTGGACACAGTTCTAAATTTCCCAAAGTGGTGAATGTTTGCAACAGCATTTTCTAAGAGGTTCAAGCTCTAAAACAGTGGAGCCATTTAATAAACCTCTCAGCAGATCTTACTAGATTGGGCTCAACACAGTACTGTGTGGCTGCTGGTTCAGGGGTGGTTTTCATCTGGCTGGCTCTGATGTGGGCACAGCTTCTCATCAGCCTGGAAAATACTGGGTAAACATGCCAAGGTCTTGCAGAGTGCTGAATAATGCAATCATAACACACCTCTGCCGTGTTTACAATATAAATCCAATTTGTAAATATCAAATACAGGTTTGTACATGCCATGTTTCTAATTTTGTATGTGGTATTTCACATTTTCTTACTAATCGCTTCAAACTTCTGGAGTGTAAGAAAAGGTATAGATGTAAAAAGGTAGACAGGGCTTTACCTTCTCCTTGAATGCTTCCAGCTCTGCATCTGTAATTTTCCATGGTGTCTCTCGCTTTAATTTCTCAGCAGTTGTTATATCTTTGCAGCTTTCATGGAGGCGATATGGTTCAATCATCTCTTCAAAGAATTTCCAGCTGAAACAGAAATTACAAAGGAGGCCTTGCTGCAGGGTATGAACTCACTAACATACAGACACTGTGTATGGCAGGCACCACTGACTATAACTGTAGCTGAAAAACAGCAAAATCTCTAAATATTCTTTGCTACATTGCGCTCCGAGTTATAGCTGTGCCACTTCAATATGTTTGGGTTATTTGAGGATAATTGAAAGGTTATTTGAGGATAATTAAACACTGCATTTGGCCTATTATAGTTGCAGAGAATTTTCTATGTTTTCCTGGTTGTAGCAAAAATACTGAAATGAGTTCTACAGTAACTGCAAACTGCAGTATATTGGTGACTAATGTTAACAATGGATATGGGTCCCCTCATAAATACTGAGCTTTTATTATTGTTTTAGCATTAGCTGGAACCATTGCCTGACTGATACAGTTTTACTGTAACAGTTTTAATGAAACGGAGAAACAGCTGGTGTAAATCTGTGGCAAGGGGCTGAAGGAAATGCTGTAGGTTTTTTGCTATATAGGGGCTCAGATTTGTCTTCATTTACCAACTTTTCCACGGATTTTCTTGATAAATTTCAGTTTGTTTCTTGAAGCTTTTGACTGTCATTGCCTGGAGAAGCTTATCATCCTTCTGTACTTCCCTGCTTGCCCTTCTGTTGAAAAGAGACCTCAGGGCATTTCTTTTATATTAATATAAGTGTATTTCTATGAGCATTTTATGCTGTCAGGCCTCACTGTGAAGTGAAATGGGAGGCTGGGCACAGGTTGGATTTTGCTATATGGCCAGGAAGTCAAGAGATGGGTTAAAGGCTGTGACATGCAGCATTTAATGTTGCTGTTGCTAAGTTGCCAGAGTTTATCAGCATCCTTAGTGCCTGTTTCAGTATCTAAAATAATGATAATCCTCTTATTAGTGAAGAAAATGGTATACTAGCTGGAAAAGAGTGGACTAGCAAATGTCTGGCAAGATGCTGCTGATGCAGCAAATGTGTTTGGTTTTTATGATAATGCCAGATACGAATTCTTCTTAATAATTTTTTTTTAATGTAAAATCACTGCATAGTACTGGGAAAATGAGAGGTATTCTACACAGTTCTTTATATAATTAAAAAAACCTAAATGAGCGATCAAGAGGGCACTAGTAAGTCTCTTTAGGTATCTAGTAATAAAATCTTTATTTTTTTTTTAATTGTATTTCCTAAGTCAAAATTTCCAATGCACTGTAGAAACACTGGTGAATCTAATACTGTTTTTTCGAAGTTATCGGTGTGTGGAGAAACAGGACACAGAAGGATTAAGAGACTAACCTGAGGTTGCACTTGAACACAGAGCAAAAGCTTTGAGTGAGATAGAGGAGCCCTTTTACTATGAAATAGTCATGGACCTATGAAGAGGGAAGTAAAGGATGGGATGGAAGATACTATAGCAAGGTGAGAACGTTTTCAGAGGATCTTTAAGACCAAGAGCAATATTGTGAATTGAGTTAGGAATCAGTTATTCCCTGAGGAACCTGCTATATACTTTTGTCTACATGAAGCAGAAGAAATAGGTGATTTCTATAGGGATATATTTTAGAAAGCAAGGACTTGAAGATTTATTTTTCTTTTTAGCTAATACAGTTGGAGGTGGAGCTTCCTGCACACTGTTTCACTAGCTTCCTAACTCATGCCTAAGAACATTAATTCTTTAGATAAGTTAATTTTTAAAAACATTGAATCTTCATTATATTTGAGTGATAGGGGTTTATTATAATATTGTCCTCCTGGGAAAGGAGAAGCATGCTTATGTTTGGCTA
Organism: Rhinoptilus africanus; assembly: GCA_013400135.1. Lineage (NCBI taxonomy): Eukaryota > Metazoa > Chordata > Aves > Charadriiformes > Glareolidae > Rhinoptilus > Rhinoptilus africanus. The sequence continues at coordinate 227,160 of VXBO01004328.1, forward strand.
GAAAAATGTTAAGTTTATGAACTCATGGAAAAACCCAGAGGCAGAGATGTTGATTTTACTAGAGAACTGTGACTGACTGAATAATATGATGGAGAGGTCTATGGCAACCTAAATAGAAATGAAAAGCCATCATAAAATGCCTGTTAAGTTTACTGGCTTGCAAGTATGGTGTGTAATTAGTCTGTATTAAAATTAAGTCTTATCATTACAACATAAAGAAAAAGGCTTCCTATAATTTTGACCCTTTGAGATGTGATTGTTAAAAGGTTCTTTTCCTTTTCCTGCTCTAGGCACTTAGGAATTGATTGCAGTAAAGTGACAGTCTTATTCTTTGTGGTGTGTTTTGTGGGTTTTTTTAATGCTCAATGTAAAAGAAACAAGCTCCTGATAAAGGCTGACTGAGAAATAATGGATTTTGGTAATGTTTCTTACCTCTCTTTGGTGGGCTTTATATTGATATCACAAATGATATTAATATCAGCGAATTTTATTCTGAATTTGCTAAGAAGTGAAGCCATCCTGAAAACAAAAGAGAGAACATTTTATCACTATATTTCTGATTGCCGTGCATCAAAGAGCACTCATAAATGAGTTAAGATATCAAATGCAGTTGTCTCGTTATCTTTAATTTTATGACAAATTACTTTAAATGCTTTAGTATTTCAGTTTCCAATTACAGAACTGGATTTATGTGATTGCTGTAGTAGAATTCATTTAACTGATGATTGATGAGAATCACAAAAAATTGAAATAAATAGCAGAGGGGGGGAGGGTGTTTACTTTTTGTGAAAATAATGGTACTTTAGGTATTTGCAAAGGCTTGAATTATAAAGGAAAATATTCAAAATATAGTAGGACAGAATTCTCCAATACTTAGAGAAGGGTTCTGTTATTCTATTACTACCAGAATTCTATGCATGGCGTATGTACAACACTAGTGGTATATGTGTTGGTGAAAATTTGGTCCAAAAGGTTGATGTGCAATGCTTAAAGAAACTTTTTCGTTTATGAAATTATATTGATCTACTTGCATGTTGCCTTTACATATTTTCATCAGAGAAAATACTTTGCTTTTCTGCCCCATTTGGCAGGAGGAGTAGTTTATAGCTTTGTGTGTGTTTGTGCTGAGGTTAGAAAGGTTTAGTTAGGTCAGTTTTGCCTTTGGTTGAAGCATGGTTGGGAACATGTATCTTCTTTGTCTTCTCCCCCTCCCCCTCTTTTTTTCCCCCCTCTTTTTTTTTTTTTTTTCTTTTTGTATGTAAGCTTTGCAATTTGAAAAGGTCAAAAAGTTCCTAGGAGCAAACCATGATAGAAATAAATATTTACTTATGACCTGAGAATTTACTTGTTCTTTCTTTTATATAAGAAGAACATACTGCTTATATAAATCGTGATGTCCCCTGGGGCAAGCCTTGTTTTGAACGCTAAAAAGAGCAAAATCTCAACTTCTGTGGAAAGGTTTTAGTATTTGGAAATTACATGCTAGCAAAAATCCAGATAAATTTAATTTCTGAATTGGAAATGCAATGGATGAAATTGTAAATAGCCACCCAGCCTCCAGACTTGTCTCTTTGAAGGCTTCTGTGTGTGATGGGTAGAATATGCTGTTGAGGAAAGCTAATGCTTAGGGAGAAATACATACACGTATTCTTTTCTTGTCAACTGTACTGACCATGCTGTTCACTCTGAGTTTTGTAGGACAAGCAGTGTATCCAGGTGCTCGAACTATCTCTGTGAAGATCTGACATGTTTTGACAAATCCCATTTGATGTCAAAACCTCCTACTTCCTCTCAACAAAATTTGGTGGCCTGAGTGCCTAGATCCAGGAGTTGGTTGTGGTCCTGAGCAGCCAAGTGTGGTCAGACTCTGGACAGGGAGCAGAGAATGCCTCCCTGCAGGTCCTTGAGCAGCTGTAAAGTGGGTTTTTTTCCCCAATGATAAGAATAGTTCGTACAAACACTTGTGAATCCCTTCTACAGAAGCACGTGACATTTAGGGTAACCCTTACAGGTGACAGAACCACAGCAGAGTAAAGTTTGCTTTACGTGAAAGCAAAAGCTTAAGAGAGCATCCCTGTGGCAGCTGTCTGTCTGAGGCTGGCTAAATTCTATCTCCTGTCCCTGTGTCCATCTTGCTTGTTTTCTGATGGAGTTTTGGTTGGACGTTGATTTTAACTCACTATGTGGTGCTGCTGCTCTTTGTTAAGCAGTTACTGCAGTTGTGAAATGCCTGTGCCTCTAGTGTGTAAAGTGCTTTGGAAAGAAAGGTCCTATAAACAGCGATGAAGAAAGTAGGTTTATATTAGTACCTTTCATTTGCTTGAAGGTGAGTGATGATTATGAAATCTGGACTTTTTTTGAAAAGCTAAGTCAAATCAACTTGGTCTTAAAGTTGATTAACTTGCTCTTTAAGGTTTTTATATTTTACCACAGTTAATCACATTTATGTGAGCTGTCTATGGTATTTGCATATGAGAAGCTTCATGTGCAATTTCACTTACTGTTAACTGGACAATCTCATGTAAATCCCATAAAACTAATTATATTCTCATTACAGAGTGCAGACTGCTCTTCTTAGAGAAAGGAATATGAGCTATTAATGGGAAAAATCGCTGGATATGCTTCCTTTGGTAATCACCATTTACATTGAGCCTTGAGGGCTATGCCATAAGCTCAACACCTTTCTATCAAGTACATCTTTTTTTTTTTCCATGCTGCCCACAGTACAACACACCAGTTCTGCTGAGAAACTCCCAGCTTCTTGTTGTATATGCATTATATTCAGCATCAATTCAAACTGTTTAAACAGTGAGACAAATATAGTTATATTTACACTAGTTTTTCTTCTTCAATCCTATTGACTTTTCCTCCAGTGAAGATCCTTAATTTGCAATTTTTCCACTTCTTCCTGATAGTCAGAATGTAAGGAATTAGGATTGTTAGACCTGGAAGAACATACAAAATTGCAGAAAGATCAAATTAGTGCATTGTGTGGTAAAAATTCCTCCCTTCACTTCAGCAGTGTTGGATGTAAGTTAATCTTAAAACATTTAAGACAGACAGAGAATTGACTATGTAATCTCAAAATAAAACAGTTTTGTGCAAATTCCCAGGTCTGTTTTTATATTTACTAACACAGAAATCTGACTCGTTGCAGTTCTTGATTGAATTCCTTACCTCCATCATCGAACAGCCACCAAATGTCAATTGTACCTTTTCCTTGCTTCTTTTTAAATTGAGTGCTGGCTTCTAGCAGCTTCTGATTGAATTCACCCACATGCATTGACTGCATTGTGTTAATGGTGCTTTCTGTAATGAGAAAAAAAAATGTGGAAGGATTTCTGATGAGTGAGGCAATAAGTAACTTCAGGGAGCCAAGTGGAGAGAAAGCTTGAGGAAAATGAACTGTTTCTGACATAATTTCTACACTTTAAATCTGAAAAAAATTGCAGCGTGGGTGCTATGGACTTTTAATACAAACATACACACAGAAACCCAAGCTTGTGTAATACTTAGTCACTAGATTATAACTTCTTGAAAAGGGTTATCTGATTATTTGTTCTCTGGATCTTTTTAGTTAATTTAAAACTCACTGAGGCCTTAAAAACCAGTTGGGAAATATCTAATAGATTTTAGTAGTAAACGGCATCATTTTGCATCATTTGCAAGCTGAGCTGGCTGTTGTAAAATACAAAGCTCCCTGAAATGCACAGTATAATGGTAGACAAAGACAGCTAATGTGGTACAGTGAGAGCACGGGTGAAGCTAAGAAAACATAAGCATATGTGGCAACTTCCCTATGCTTGAGAGGGTCCTTGTTAATTGAAAATAAACTTTGATTCTTGCTGTTTGCTTGGCTGGCTTTAAAAAGTACTGTCTTGCCTATGTGCTAACAATATCTTCTCTCATTCCATTTTTTGAAGCCTGTGGCTTTATTACTGCTTCTCTTTCAATGATTTCAAAGAGACGGTGTCAGAACAGTATTTTAAATGGAGCAGACAGGCTTCTTTAGAGGTTTTTCCTCTGATCTGCTGGGTTCTGAAAATGCTTTGTTTGGTTTTCCTGTATTTCTAGAGTGTGGATAGGATAGTTTTGAAGCAGTTATTGGCTTTTCTTTACAGCTCTAGCATCTATGCTGGACAATGCAACAACTCTGTGGAGGATGAATGTATAAGCAAAACGGAGAGGCAGGGATATTTATTAACATCATCTATCTCGTATATAGAGCCAAAGTGTGTAATATATATTTCCTTTATGCCTTTCTGAGCTAAATGGAAAATGGTAGTTGAAACAGGGGTTCACATTCTTGTGGTATTTGTTATAAAAATATATTCTACTGCAGCCTGCAAAATGAACTGAAGTCTGCCAAGTAAAGAATAATGACATTTTGTGTTTTCAGTCTGTAGATCTTCTTGATACCGGTGGGAGTTGCATGCCCAGCCAGATGTAATAGTCTCTGCAGGTGAAAATTCTGAAAATACTTGTCTGCATACAAGCATGGTTTCAGGTGGGTCATTATCATTACAGCCTAGCAATTGTGAAATGAGACCTTTAATTCTGTCTCTATTACTGTATCATTTTACTATATCTGAAATGTAATTTTGATTTCATCACCTATACATTTGAGTTATGTGTTAATTAGTTGTTTGACAGCATGCTTTATATGTACTTTCAGTACTTTTACCACCTTCATTTGTACATTTTAATGAAATTATGCTTAGAATATAGAGCAGTAGTGCTATTTTTACCTGTTTTTCAGCTGGGTACTGGGCGTGCGTGTGTGTATGTTGAGTAAACTGAGATTGCTTGTTCCCTGAATATTGCGTGTATGTTCCTGTTTTCTTTAAAAGGGAGGGGAAAAGGCCTCTTGTTTAAAAACAAAAAAAAACTCTATTAAAAACACCAGCAAAACAAAAATCAAGTTGTTTTGTATTCCTCAAACCTTAATAACTATGTGCTATTTTTGACAAATAGAATTCAACATACGCTGAGCTGAGAAGTTCACCTAGCAAATGAGGAGTTGAAGAATAGCTGTGTTTTACGAGGTAGCGTCTCCTACCAGCAGAGGACAGTCGCTCTATTCTGCATTACGTGGTTGTGGCCACAGAGACAGGATTGATCTAGCTAGGTGCTGTTCCAGGGGCTTTTGTGTGGCTCAGGAGTTTTGGCCTTGGAGTCAAAGTCCAGTTTGCATATTGGTGAAAATGTGATGTATTGAAGGGTCAGGGAGAAGTTGTCATTCTCAAACTTACCCTTTTTTGTTTCATGTTTTGAGATATTGAGCACGTTGGCTTTTCTGAAGAATCTGCAGATGCCACTTTTTCCTTCTTCAAAATCATTTTCTTTAATGGTAGCTTCCAGCGCCAATCTCTCCTGCTCCAGCTTCTCCAATTCCTCTGTATATTGGGAAAAGTAAGGGAACTGGTAACACGTCATTTTCTATTTTCAATGAAATCACTTACTGAAATAATGGCAGTGATGTAATTGCTGTTGTGGTAATTTGTACACAATATAAAGCTGCCAGGAGGAAAAACTCTTTTAAAATGCTTTTCCTTGCAAACCAATAGGGAGGAGGAAGCTGAATTCATCTCTGGAAGCCCTAACTGAGGGTGCCCACACCTTCTGCAGTGGTGTCTACTAAAGTGCTACTCAGCTGCTTTCAGGTTTTCTCTTCCGGATCAAATTAGTATTACTGTATTTTATAGTTACATGAGATACTATTTATTGAGTTATCTTTGTGGATTTGGTTGGTTGGTTTCTTTCCCCAAGAATTTGAAAACATATTAGGAAAGCTGTTTTCCTAAAGTGAGAAAGCTGATGTACTGGGTTCCAATCCTGGGGTCTCTATTCTAAGAACAAGGTCACGTGGCTTTGGACTTTGAGATTCTCAGAAATATGTTTAAAAAATCCTGCATATGCTATTAGTTTCTATCCTGAAGTATTTTTAATGTTTTAATTTTTTTCAGCATTTGCTGTGAAGATGTAAGATTTAGCTAACATTCTGTAAATTCAGTAATACAGAAGAACAATTTCATTTAGCAAAAGTAGACTTTTGCTTAGGAAAAGGTACCACGTGTTATTGTGGAATATGTATTATGGTGAGGCACAAATTAATAGGATACAGGCATTTGCCTGCAGAAAGCTTTTTTCATAAGAAAAACTTCTATTTGAGTAATACATGGACTAAGACTGAGGTAAATTCATTTAAGACATTGTGTTAAAAAAAAAGAGAAACAAAACAAACCCAAACCTTCACTAGTCAGTGCTCTGTTGGCACTCTCAGTTGCCAACAGAAAAGGATATAATTTCTTTTACTTGAGAATCCATGACAGCCATATGCTTCTGATTATTAGACATGATGATAGTCACTAACTTAAAGGCTACTCAAAACTAAAATTTCAGTCCTCTATTAAGCAGAATGCTGTAGCAAGTATAATAGAATACAAGGACCTCTTTTTTTTCCCACTACCGAGACATTGTATCGGCTTCAAAACACTTCTGCATATTTGAAGGATTTTCTTTTTTTTTTTTCCCCCCTTGTTACTAATTCTTTCTGATTCCTGGCATCTTAACCCTTGAAGAACATTTACTAGTTTGTAAGAATGCAAAGTTGGTATTTGCTGTAATTCACTAGTGTTCTAGTGACTGTGCCTTCTGAGCAGCCGGTTTCTAACTCAGAGCAGGCAGAGAGACAGGCAGATCTCTTTGACTCATCAGCAAGAGAGAGGAAAAAAGCTTGATTAGTTTGAATTTTTTTTTCTTAAATCCTCGTAATTTTGCCCTGTAGCTCTCCATGCACATCAAGCTGCCAGAGTCTGATGGGTGAATATTTATCTGCCCTTGTTTCTTAAAGGAATCTCTGGCGCCTTTTAATTCTGAGAGGTGATTTGCTTTTAAGGGTTGCTTCGTCCTGGAATCTGTCCTCTTTAATTTTGGTTTAATTAGCTAAGGTACTTAGGTCCTTTCCGGGTGTTCTCCCCAGCAGTCCTGAGCGCGGTCTGTCTCTGGGATACTGGGGAGGAGCTGGAGGCAGATTTACAGCAGGCGGCAGCAAAGAGTCGCCGTTCTCTTGTATGCCTGCCTATGTGCCTTTGTCTATAGATTTTACCTAATTCCTTTCTAACACAAAAGATTTCTCTGGTGAGGAGGACAAGGGACGCCAGGAGTAGTGTCCATGTTTAGGCTGCTCAAGTGGACAAACTTATGAGAAGTGGAAAATTATCGCACTGAAAACCTAGAGAATTGTTCTGATGGGGTTTTTATAAGGAGTCATTCCTTCCTCAGGGTACCTGAGGAACCAGTAAGACCTCTGTGTCCTAAGAGTCAAAGGAAGAATGAAGGCCACCATGTGTGTGGCTCTTGGAAGCCCTTCGTTTAGGAGCAGCTGCCTGCATGCTCTGTCTCCCTCTACCTTTTCCACTCAGGTGCCATGTCTCCCGGAAGGCATGGTGGAAGGTTTTCTCTTTCCCCCCGAGATATGCACTGCTAACATACGGAAGAATGAACAAAAAGGTGAAAAAGAGAACTGGTGTTTCACATGGGTTCCAGATTTTTTGCAAGGGGTGAGAACCTCCTGGGCCCCAGTGTGCCAAAAGTGCAGCTTCCTGATTGCGGCAGGTCGCAGAGGTCTCAGATAGGCAGAGGGAGGAAGATGTGACAACAGCAGGAAGGAAACATGCCACAGAGTGAGTGTTTGCTGTGGCGCAGCATGATTTTACTGCTCTAGTCCACGCCTGTGCTGGACGTGCTTTGGGAGTTGAGTTGACTTCTCTGGTGGGCAGAGCCCCTTAATGTGTGAGGCTTGGCCTCCTTCTGTCACTGCCAGTGCTTCAGCAAGGATTTCGGGCAGGATTGAAACTGCAGAAGCAAGGAGGAACTGCAGAAGTTATGGGCATAGGAACCCCATAGAACCTTCTAGAAACTACACCGTGACCCTAAGACTATGGTCAGATTCCTTTGCATGCCGAGTATGTAACCAGCACACCTACTCAGCTGTTGAGTCACCACATACCTTGAACCTGGAGCACCTGAGATATATCAAATCCTTGGCTAATTCTGACGATAATCATGCCCAGCTCAAAATCAAAGGCATCGCTGAAAAGAAAGAAAAAGAGGAATAAATATCCTTTCACGTCATGCATTTCAATGAGGAAAACTACTTTGAGCAGATCAGTAGAAGTGTTAGTGCTCAGAGGGAGGTATTTCTGCCATGTACTAGGCTGCTCTAGGTAAAATCGCAGAAGGAATTGCCCAAGATTAAGTAAAGTACTGTTAACTTCTTCCCTCATTTGAAAAAAGGGTATCATTGGGCATGGGAACAGATGGGCTATTCCTGAAATGGGTCTTTCTGACAACGCTTTTTAGGAACAAGGTTGCCATTGGGTAATTTTTTTTCTCCCTTCTCTGAGGACAAAAACCAAAGCTGGAGTGGGTTTTGTTGTTTTTTAACTTGCTTTGGTTTTACAAGTGAATTTTCAGGAAGAATCTAAGAAGCCAGTTTCTAAATGACTATTTCCTGGCTAAATCCCAAGCCACAGAGCTGGTGAGCCTTAGGCACACATGAGATTTGAAGCAAGGCTCTTCCTCTGTCTCCTAGGCTTAAAAGAGGAATTCCATGATGTACTCTTATTCCCTAAGCATGTACATTAGGGTTGTTTTTCTTTGCGCTTCTGCCCACTAAAAATGGGAAAATACAGTTCTGCAAAAGCACTGCTGACAGCAGTGCAGCTTCTTTATGTAGCATTGTCAAGCCACATCAGGTCTGACAGTGCCAGGTGTTGGCTGAGCAGATCTTGCTAGGTGTTTGGTGCCAAGGAGCCGTTTTTAATGGGCAGAAACTTCTGTCACCGGGTTAGCATGTGTGAACTCAGATTTGTAGGTGTTTTCTTACATTGTTTCTACACATCAAATTCTGTATGGAAATGCTATATTAATGCTATATTAATTAAGAGGAGTAAAAAAAGGAGGTGCTGAGCTGTGACTTACTGTATAACGCCCACATAGTTTTCAACTTGCGTAGCAGGGGCATTTCTCCAGTCCTTCTTAAATCCAATCACCAAGGTATTTGGTTTCATTCTACCCAAGCCTGAGGCCTAGCAATATTAAAACACTGCTTGAGAAGGTACACACACATGCTTTTACTGTAAATGAAAAGTAATGGCAAAAGATAACTGAAGTAATGTTCTGGAGACACTTACAACTCGATTGCATTTCATGAATGTCCTTCATGCTCATAACCATGCAGGAAGCAGAAAGATTAGCTCTAAATCATTCCAACTATAAATGATTTTAGATGACAGAAATGTAGTTTTGCTAAATTAGCATTCATTTGCATTTCTTCTGACATGCTCTCATTAAAATGGTTCAATAACTTGGAATCAAGAGAGAGTTCAAGCACTGTTTATATGCTCATTCTAACATAATAGCATAAAGCTTTTATCAGATTTGGAATACTCAATAGATTAACTGGATCTGAAGTCTCTTAAAACACCTCAGATATGCAGAAAAGGCATATCCTCTTAAGAATAATTTTTTTTTGCCTTGAACTTAGAAACTGTTGCTGTTCTGTTTGCTGTGTTCTTTCCAAAAGATTATCCGAACCTAGCTGAGCATGTTTTATAGATAAAATTACAGTTTATAAACAGGAAGAAGAAATGGTTTGTCAAGATATTAGATCCCCGCATAGCTGAGCCTGGATGCTAAAACCCAAACAAGTAAGGGTTGTCAGATCTAGACTCAGCTAACCTAATTTTTATAGAAATCTAAATACTCAATGTCTCGGGAACCTTCAGGAGAAGACCCACAAATACACCATTTTGTCCAGCTGTTACACTTGCCAATTTTGCTTGCCAGCAAAAAGAAAATAGATAAAAACTGCTGGAACCTTTGTGAGGTTTTTTTGTGTAGCACTGATACATTTGCACTATTTATATTGAAGTGAATAATTGGTTGGCAAAGCAATGCAGATGTCCTTAGGTTACAATAATGATGATATGGTTGTCCTTCTGTTTGGTGGAATTACTTGTTGTTCAGTAGTTGACTTTGGCAGTACTGTTCAAGCAGTAATGGAAAGGATCATCAGACTGTAACACTTCTCAAAAACATCAGAAGGATGTCCTACTGAGACAATGTATAAACCCAAGATGAAGTGTCCTTGTGAGACTTTGATAGAACAAAGGGATCTTTATTAATAATATTTCATCTTGCTCAATTGTACCGTCCATTCAGCCAGTGTACAAAGAACACTGGTAGCCTACCAGTGGGTGACTGTTATCCAGAGTATTTTAGTCAATTCCCTACTGTCTCAATTTGCACTGATGTCTTTTCAGCAGCGTATTTTGTGCAAAGGATGGGAATTTTCTCTACATATTGCCTCAGTACCTGTATGTTTAAATATTCACGTATGTGAGAGAGAGAGGGAGATAGGAAATATGAAAACAGTGCCTCTGTGCCTTCATTAAGGCCATTTTAAATGGACTGCTGGAAATGATCTTCTATATTCTTAGAGTAATAGAAATATATTGCAGACTTTTATTTAGATGGCCTTCTCTCTGTTTGCAGAAATTGTATATTACACATTTTCAATTTTCAATTAATGCAAAAACATTCTCAGATATTTAATATTCTCAGTAATACCAAGCAATAGAATTGATTTGAAGTATATCAAGTGTTGGCTGCATAGACATTCATATGTTGCCCTGTAGATGCCTCTCTATTTTTATAATTGTGTCTTGTTCATTTATGAGAGAATCAGTCTGCCTTGTCTCATAGTTCCATAGCCCAGAACTAGATCTCTTTATGAAATAACCTGTAATATAAACACATGTACCCCTGGAATGCCTTTTTTGCTTATAACATTATCCTTATATACACAGGACTTCTTAACAAGTAAACAGAAAATGCTTTACATAAAGGGATGCTTTGATGTAACACTCCTTGATGTGTTCTGTAAACAAAAAGCTTACCTGAAGTAGACTTTTGACTCCATCTCTGAAGCTGTCAGCTGCCACTGCCGCATAAAAGGCTTTTCTTTTGTTCTTTGTGAGCCAGGCCTGCTTTTTTGCCATGCCACTGTTCATCTCCTTAACACACAGCTTGCGTGGTCCCTGCATGATACAATAAAATATTATTAAGAAGGCTTTGTATTATACATCACACAGTGATTTTGAAGGAGTTACCTAGTCTGCTGTGGAAGTGAATGGAGAGAATCAGAAAAATACATTTCCAAAAAGGGTCCACAGAGATTCAGCCCTTTGAAAAGAACTATGCTGCTAACATAATTCACATTCTCTTCGAGAGGGCTGAGGCTGTTAATGCTACTTAAATATAGTGATTCTGACAGAGAGAAAGACTAATATGGATTGTAACATCTTAGAAAAATATCTAAGGTATGATGAAGCATCTCAGAGTGAATAAAGTTCCTCCCTGACTTGACTACGTAAACAAGTCTCAGCAGATCTAAATATACAAGGTTAAGCTGCTGTCTACTAATAGTAAGAGAAAAGGGTTGTTGCCATGCAATTAAAGATGCAAATGCCTTTGTCATCAGGTTTTTCCAGCATTCATCTGGTAATTTAATGGGACAAAATCCATGTGCATATGCAAGTCATAAGACATGACATACTGACTTGGCAGCAGAGGATGGGCTAGCAGTGGGTCCCCAAAAGATTAGGCCCAGGGGAGACATCGAGTGTGCAAGCATGGCCTTTAGAAAGACTGAGATATGTTTTGGAAGCATGCATCTGGAATTTAATTGATTTTTAAAAACCTGTGTTCTTAAGTTTGAGTTTAAGGTTTGCTAGGCTTTGTTTATTCCCTTTTACGTTGTCCTTAGAAAACTGAATCAGTAGTCCAGGTCTTCTGCAGTGATGATGAACCTCTGAGAGGGACACTCAAGAGCCTTAGGTACTGGTTTTAGCATTATCAGGCTGGACAGGTAGTCTTTGCTTTCCAATGCAGAATAGTAGAGCAGAATTGTAAACTGTGGGAGAATGTCCAGCAACATCAGAGACAGAAGCAGTAATTAGATGGGCCAGAGGGATGGAGCTGACTTGGAAGCACTTGGAATCCTGTGAGTATTTCTGTGTGCTTAACTTAGGTAGTGGTGCCAGTCTGGTTTGTTATAAACAGATAGTTCTGAACTTTAGTTTGCTATAGAGTTTCATTTGTGCAGAACTCATTCCTTTGTGCTTTTTAAAATTTCTAATGTTTTTGAGGATGCTAGCATATTGCAATTTTGGTTCTAATGGAACAGATACCTAGAAAATTGGTAGAAGTTTCCAATAATATAAAACTAGGAAGGCTTGGTAAACTCATGCTCAGGAGACTGTATTTCAAAATTCATATTTAAATCTTTGGCATTTAAAGTAAGCCAGTATATGGTAGCTTCTTTTGTTAAGCTGGGAAACTGGTTGAAATAGAGCTGAGGGAGATTTAGACTTTTTTTTATTGTCCGTAGCCAATACTGTAAGCTCAAAATTTATTTCCCAGTCAGGAACAGTGTAATACCTGAACTGCAAGAAATTCTTTCCAAAATGAAATGTATGGGAAGGATCGCTTAATTCAAAATAAAATTCTAAAAGGTGATTTTAAATGTAAACCCAAAGTATCCTTCATTCAAAACTTTTCAGCCTACTGAAACTGTTTTTTTTTGCCTTCCTGGAAGAAAGTGGGATCTACTATACCTTTATATAGATGTAGAAATAACTGCAATACATTTATTTTTAGTGAATTGGCATTGGCTGTTAGGAAATGAGGCCTTCAAAATAAACTTTCTAACTAGTTCTATCTAAAAACCAGAAAATACCATTGAGGAAGAAGCTGTGAAATGATGTGGCATATTTCGTATATCACATTTTCATCTGTGCCTTTTTCATTAGAATTTTATATATATAAAACCTGAAGTTTGACCTGACCAAAAGCAGGCTGGGTTGATGCTCATTCTGGTGTTGTCTCTTATGTATGTTTCTGAACTTCTTATGGCTATTTGAGAAGTATAAGGGAAAGGATGGGAGGGTCCATGTGATCTTTCTTTAATGAGATCATGCTACATTCTTTGGTGATAGTAAATTTGTTGGAGTTTGTTTGCGTTTAATAGGTGTAACTTAAGAAGAGCTTGATCCTGGCTGTTGGAAGAGTAGTGTGAAAAGCTGGGAATAGTAAATTCAGCGGTAAGGTTGAAGTTCACTTGTGGGTAAGGACAGGAGAAGAAAAAAAGTCTTGCCCTTCTTCCCAGTTTCTCTAAGGAGTGTACCTGAGGATAGTTTCACAACTGGCTTGCGCATTATCTTTCTGATGGCCAAGGGAACAGTCCCAACCCTTCTATCAGATGACAGCCTATCTGTGTCCTTCCCTACTCTTCCTTTGTATCAGTGTTAATGTTTGTGCAATTGTACAAGGAGTCCAGTGAACTTGCAGGCTAAATGAAGCCTAACCTTGCAAAAATATTTTATGTGAAGGCAGGGAGTAAAAGCAGAATAGCCCTTTTTACTAGAAACAGACTGTTCAAGCCAACATGCCACCACAACCTCAGAGACAACCTTTAAATCATCTTTATGTTCAGTTGCCATTTTTATTTTACCTATCTCTGAACTATCTAGCACTGTGTTCCTGGAAAGTTTCTTGCTGCCCTTTGGGAAAAAGGAATGAAAGATGTTCTGTCTGGCACAGTGTCTCAAAACTATGCATTGCCAGCTTTTGAGGCAAGTATGCTGGGCATTACCTTTATGGCTAAATAGTCTCGCTGTATTTGTTATGATATATATTGTAGGCTGCTCTTCAACATGGTCGCTAGGAATTCTGTCATCCACTTTTTACCACAATTTTGCAAATCACAAAAGGTCTTTGTGTCACACTTCTATTACCAACCAAATTAAATTTAGCTTAAATTGCTGAAGAGCTAATAATTTACAAAAAAACGATGAAAATGCTTGCACTAGCAAAACAGACTTAGTTTTCTGTATAGGCAGGAACAGGCGCCCAGGGAAGTGGCTGAGGCACCATCTCTGGAGGTATTTAAAAGACGGGTAGACACAGTGCTTAGAGATATGGTTTAGTGATGGTTTTTGTCAGAGTTAGATTGATGGTTGGACTAGATGCTCTGAAAGGTCCCTTCCCACCTAGGCAATTCTATGATTCTATGAAATTTAAGTTCTCCGTAGAAAGTACTAGTATTAGAGAAACATGCCTAAGAATTCAGAAATCTTGCTGAAACTCAACTTTAGGAAACTATGTAGTCTCAGGATCTTGTTGGGATCAATTCTACACTTATGGGATGCAGTGGGAAAGCTAACAATAATTACAGTAGAGAAGAATTAGGACCATTCATTCTTTATAGATTCATTTGATTTGGGAAGAATCACACGTAGATCTTCTCTACTCCCTTTCTGCAGTGTGGCAGCATCAAATGAATTATTCCTACACTCCTGTAGAGAATACATTAACTTGCGTAGACTGCCTCTATTAGTTAGATTCTGCAGCCCTATTTGGTACCCTGAGCTGGTTTTTTATTACCTTCTCAAAATTAAAAGGTCTTGTAGTATTTAAAATACATTTCCTCCCCTACGCTACAAATCCATCTATTTTTCTTCTGTCCTAATGAAAGACTAGATCTTCATCCTTTAAGATACATAATTTCCTTTGTATTTATAACTAGAAATATACTTTGCTGCTCTCTTTATATCTCAGAAGAGCATGTTTATCCTCCAAATTAGCATTGTTACAGTTTTGGAGAAACCGCTGCAAAGAGAGCTGAATTACTTGCCAAACCCCAACACTGCAAATTGGTGACAAAGCTGAAGATAGAGCCTAGGTAATTTGATTCTTGCACTATAATCCTTCAAGTTTGGTTTTGGTGGTTTTTTTTTTTTATAAAAGCCTTGCTGTGCCCATTTAAAAGAAATAAAATCTTCCCTTGTAATGCATTATTTTTTAAACCATTTTTTGGTCTGTCTAGTATGAACTCTGAAATGCATCTCAATGAGGCATTTACCAGCAGGCTCTGTATCAGCTGATAGCTTTCTTGTCAAGACTTATGACAAAATTCATTCTCAGTGCGAATCTCTTTCATGGTCTGCACAGATGCCCGTCAGCACCAATGGGAACACTGCGTGCCGAGTGAGAGTGGAATGTGTAATGGGGATCTGCAGCACCCGCTGGTGCTGAATTTTCAGATTTATATGAGTTGACCTTACCGTGTACACTTCACAACAGATGCACAGCCCGTTGTTCTTTGTGAAAGTATGTGTGATGTCTAGCAGAGCAGGCCTGATCATAGGAGCTCCTGTTAATGCTATGCACTGGGGTCTGTCAGGAGGAAAAAGGAGGTTGTATTTAATTGAGTAATGTACTTATTCAGAATAAGCCACTCTGTTGTTCACTGGAAATCTTACCTGAAGTTTTTCACGTGGTCTTCCACTGTAGTTAATGCCAGAGCACTGTCTAAGGCGTTAATATAGTAAAGAGCCTGTGTAGAAGAGCCCCAATTTACTTCTGCATATAATAAAGACAAATAATGCACATTAAACCATGGGCTTTTCCCTGTGTTCCATTGCAAAGGTTAGCAATCATGTTACCTGTGAGCCAAAGCAGGGTATATTCTCTCAGGCTTCATAGATACAGAGCTATTGTTCTTTGTGCTTCGTAATAGAATAGGTTTTACTTGTGTGATGCAAAAACAAACATGCAAATAAATCCTCTCATTCTTGATATAAAAACTGTAGGGAATATTCTTCCTTTACTTAAAAATTGTTTTCTTCCCTGTTGATTAACTTTGTACCCTTCTCCCATGTATAAAATGGACGGCCCTGAGTCGTGTATTTGGTGTGGAATTTCAGGAAGTTCAAATGAAACCATTAGGAAAGAACATTGCTAGCTCCAGTTAGCTCTGTTCTACTGTATAGGTCAAAAACTGTTCTCTAAAACTGATTTTGGCATGTACATCTTTTCTCATTATTTTGTAGCTGTTTGGTGGATGGAGACAGATAAGAAACAGCTTTTCACATTTTGAGATCTACATGAATGCAGATCAAGTCCCATTATGCCAAGATACAAAGCTAATACTTAGTTCAAGTAAGTGGAGGTTTGTGTAGAGGTCTTCTTTTCTCAGGAATATTGGTCTTTTCTGAACCCTTCCATTGCTGGTAAATAAGTGCTGAACAAAAGTCATTCTTTTCGAGAGCAGGAGATAGATAGCTTTTGTACAGCACTTTCAGTGAATTTAACCGAGCTTTAAGCTGCAACTTTGCAGCAAGGACACTGGCAATACACTAGGAATGGGTAGAAATCATAGAGTCATAGAATGGTTTGTATTAGACCCAAAAGACCTCCTCTAGTTCCACCCCGCTTGCCATGGGCAAGGACACCTTCTACTAGACCAGGCTGCTCAAAGCCGCATCCAACCTGGCCTTGAACACTTCCAGGGATGGGGCGTCCACAACCTCACTAGGCAACCTGTTCCAGTGTCTCACCACCATCACAGTAAATAATTGCTTCCTAATATCTAATCTAAATCTCCCCTCTTTCAGTTTTAAACCATTACCCCTCGTCTTATCGCTACACTCCCTCATAAAGAGTCCTTCCCCATCATTCCTGTAGGCACCCTTTAAGTACTGGAAGGCCGCTATAATCATTAAATGATATTTACAACTGTCTTGTAACAAGTGCAGTCTCCTACAGCTGATGATAATTAGAGGAAGAGAACCACGGATGACCCCAGTGGATACAAGAGCACAGATAGGGAGGACACACAACAGTGCAGCATTATGTGCAGAACAACACAGGCTCAGACCAGGTGTTCCTATTTCAAGCTAGCAGCACTGAAAGCACATCTTCTGCTGGGAAACTTATCTCACTTATTTGTATTATTTTTTTCTACTGCAGAAGTAATTCAGGTGGTTAGCACTGAAATCTGGACCTGGGTTAGTTTTGTCCTGGACATGAACAAGCAGAATGTGCAGTCTCATACTGGTGCTGTACTGTGTCAGCGTACAGATTTCTGAGGACAGCTCAGATTTCCTGAGCTACTAAGCAGTTTTTTTCCATCAGTAAAGTTGTGCCCATCTTTCTTGATTTCCTGAGGAATTGTAGGGAGATGCTGAAGGGTGAACAGTTCATGAGTAGTACAGCTTGCATTTTTGTTGTATAATGGACAACAGGTTTACGTTTTGAGTGAGGACCCCAGATGAGTCAGCTAAGAGCACAGCGAAATTCAGGTAAGGTTTTGTGTGCAGGTGGAAAAAAATGATGAGTGTTACTCAAGTAAAAGCCCAAACGTAATAAAGACGTGGTGGGAATAAACTGGTGTGCTGGAATGTTTACACAAAGCCCTGAACCGTACTCGAAGTGCTTGTTAAAGAGGCAAAAATTCACCAGACTATCATCTAAATCTGTATTACATAAAGTGGGATTTAAGGGATGCTCCAAACTTCCCTCTAAAGAAAGGTATCAGAGAAAAAGTAATATCTAATTTTGTAAGCAGAATTAATTCCTACAAAATCCAGTCTGACTGCATAACATATACACAAAATAATAGCATTTTGTGGCCTTACCTGGTTTCTTATACGTTACATAAATATAGAGAAAGAGCTCAATGGCATAAGTGATGAGAGCTGCCCACCAGTTGATGACAAACATGACACCACAGCACAACAGGGCTCCAAAAAGTGACACCCACATATTATAATATCTGAATGCAGGTCTCCAACCTGTTAAAAGAGAATTGAGGAAATTGGAAGAGCATAAAATATATTGATCAAATGCTGATCCACTGATTTTGCACATGCAAACCCATGTGCAATTTGCTTCAGGCTCTGTTAGAAGGGGTGGGAGTGATATGTGCAAATTCTCGGGCCTCCTGAGCATCGACAGATACTTTCAGATGTTGGCTGATGTAAACTTCTGTATGTATAGCTCTTACAAGCCTTTTACTACAAATCTTTTCCTACTGCTTTGTCCAGCCTGGCTTTGAGTAGCTATTCTGTTTATATGGCTCTTTTTTTTTTTTTTTTTTTTTTTTTTTTTGCCAAATTAAGCTCACTGGTTCAGAACGGAAAATAGATTTTCTTGTAACTCCAGGTAATTGGCTACTGTGTCCTTTTGATGCATACGCATAGAACTTATTAATGGGAGCTAAACACTTGCTGAGAGGAGAGTTTATCCCAATACTGTAAGTGCACCTGTCTTAAACTTGGAAATTGCCTGGCCTCACTGCAGAAAAATAAAATAATTTGCTATTGACTTTAAAAAGATATTATTCCTGCTGCTTTTCAGCTGCAGTACTGAATCCATCCCCTGCTAGCAATTAAAATGATGAGGCAAGCAGTGAGCCTCCATGGTTTCCACGTCTCTGCCAGGTGTTCCACAAAGCAGACTCTTTGGAGAGGGGAGAAACACAGAAGATGCAAGGAGAGGCTAAGTAGCCCTATCTTGGATCATCTTTGTAATGAGGGAATGGGAAGGTCTTGCTGTGAAGAAATTTGTTGTCCTGCAGCCTTGCAATTATTATAATCTATCACTGTGATTTGGCAGAAATTAACTGGAGGAAACGAGAAAAGAAAAACAGCTGCAGTTTTTTTTCTGAAATGTTAAGTAGTGGCAGAGTAGAGTCAGATGCACACATGTGAAGTCTATGGAGGTAATTTTTACTCAGCTCCAAGGCCATGTAGAGCAGATCTGCATTTGTTCAGCTGTGCAGGTAATTAGCAGAAATGCTCATCTCTTCTGCCCTCTGAACAAGTGGCACCAGGCAGTTCTATAGGAAGGAAGTTGATGCAGGCATTTGTACACTACTGCAGTTTCTTCGCACTGGAAATCAAAAGTGTGTTCCTTGCTCCTTGAATTGAATAATTGATTCACAGTGGCAGGAAATTGTCTTTCCTGCGTGCCAAAACCAGTGTTGCTCAGCTGATTAACTTTAGTCCTTAAGGTGATTCATTCATGAAGATGATGAGAATTATTCTGCTGTGGTGATGCACAGGCCTGAAGGTCAGCATGTTCCTTTGCTGCACAAACATAGAGAGAGGCTCTCAAGTTACCCTCGAAGGGGATCTCATTGCTCTTCACCCTACAATTCTGCAACTAGCCCCTGCAGGGATGTGCTGATGCTGTTTGGTGGACCTGTTCTTGATCTACATGTTCCCTTCCAGGCACTGTCACTGTAGGTTTTTACCTACCCATGTTGTGTGATAGTGAGAGGGAAAAAAGCCATGCTGAGGAGGAGCTTTTCTGCTCCAGTGGGCTCCACCAAAGTCTTTTTCATCCTGTACAACTGTAGGGAATGTAAGGACTAGAGCCATTACTTTTATCTTTTAGGGAAAAATAAAATGTCATCATATTCAATGAGAGCGGTAAAACCTCAGATCATATAGCTTAGATATTTCACAGGTACTGCAGCTTTCTCTGACATACAGTCAAAAACCTGCAGAGATCAGACTATGAAGCCCACATTTAAATCACTGGTGAATGCAGACTCACCTGGAGATTTTGCGTATGAGGCATGAAAGCAGGAGAAATTAATCAAAGCGTAGGAAGCCAGGAAGAAATTGGAGATGATGGGAGCAATGGTGTTCAGTTCAGCTGCAAGACACACATACACAAGTCAGACATAGGCACCAGTTTCCTAGATCGTTGGACAGCTTTTTCCTGACGATGCATTAAAACTGGACACTGTCTGAATTTGTCATCCAGAGAGGGCTTAGCTCTTCTCCTGTGGTACTAATTTAAGGCCACCTTGTATGCCTTTGTTCATATCAATTTGTGTTTGCTGATGCTGATTTTAATAACATTATGTGCTATGCAAGGTTATACCTGATGCTCTGATTCTACAGACTGGCTCTTAGTCATGAAATTCTGGTGTGAATTTCAGAATTTTAAAAACACAATTGAGAGGACAGGTGCATTTCATGAAAGACTTATGGTTAAAACTTATTGTTTTGCTTTTTAAGTGGCAATCTGAATTCTCTCTACTAAACTTCCCATTTACTTAGTGTCACATAGTTTGAATTGCAACTCTTAGAAAAACTAATTTAAAAATCCCCACACCCTTAAGTATGGTAGCTGGGATTTTCTACCACCTATGCTGTCAAACTGGGATTTGCTTTGGAGCTGACTGTGGGGAAGGCTTGTCAGAGTAGGCTTCCTAATTATCTCAGAGTTACCTCAGAGCTATATGCGATATAAACTGGAAAACTACTTTCAGAGTTGGTGGCTTTGCCTTACTTGATACAGTTCTAAGACCCACTCTGCATCCTAGAAAGTGAGGCTGTGGTGGTGTTGAGATGTTGCTAGAGTCCCTGATGGTTTCTTTTTGCCTTCTTTAAGAATAATGGAATTGCTACCAGGGCGCTGAGCGTACTTGGGCTTGTGTCAGAGCTTACCTGACTGGACATTTTTCTCACCATAGTCAGGGTATTAACATACCGGTTTATATAATTTCAAAACAGTTGTGTAATGATATACAAACCAATCAAAATGAATGCCATAGCAATCACGAAAGTGAGGACGTATCCTCTGATGGGTTCGTTGTTTTTCCCATATCCTTTGGCAAAGAAGTGGAGTCCTTTGTAGACATTGTCCTTGCAAAGAGCCTGGTAGACAAATCAGAACTTAAATCTGTTAAGCAGTGCTTTCTTGCGTCAGAAGTTCGCTGTCTTTGACAGCTCGCTAGGCTTTTGCTAAACAAAAATTAAATCTCTTGTAGTACTTCAAGTACATCTACTGCTATGGCATGTAAGTATTCAAATAAGGTGATAAGCAAATAACCTACTATATTATATAGTGGGAGAACAGAATCACAGGCATTTAAGACTTATTCATTGCTTTAAAAAAGGTTAACTGAATAGCTAAGTAGAGAGTAAACTGGGGGAAATGGAAGCACAAATCAGTGGCTTGGTGTAAGTAGTACAAGTTATCTTTCAGTCCCATGCGCCCTGTTCTCATTCCGTACACACTGCTGCTGCCCAGGCAGCTTCTGGACAGCCTGTTTGAGCACACCTGCCAGCACCTCAATCTTATGGTCCTGAGGGCTCCTGCTTATTCCTGACACTCCTGTGCTTACTGGGTGGCTTTCTGTTAGAGATAGAAGTGGTCCTGAAAGTAGCCTTGAAGCAATCTATAACAAGCACATCTGTATCCCCTGCTCCTGCAGCAAAGCTGAGCTCTGACCAGAGGTACACTATCACCCTTGTGTGAGGGTGATAAGACCTGCCTGTTTCTGTTGAAAAACATTCTGCATACTATTTTCCATGCCTCCCACATGTGTTAGTGGTGTTTAAATATGTATCATGTTTGGCACATAGAGTTCAACGAAGTTTTATGTCTCTCAAGTAAAACAGAGTATAAGGAAACGGAAAGGTTAATTTTACCTGGAAAACTTTGGGTGCGCTGACAAGAGATGCTAGAGCTGATGACAAAGTAGCAGAAAAGATGCCAGCTGTGATGAGAGGACCAAAGCCAGACACCATGCTCATCACCTTCAGGAAAAAAAAGAAGGAAAAAAGTCAGGCTTGCATTTGGATGCACTTTTTGGATCACAGACCCATTTAAGTATTCTGTTTCTGCTTGTCTCTGCTTTTCACAGTTCTAAATTCAATATACTACAAACCAACTGTGAAGTAGGGAGATACTATTAGTCCTATTCTAGTAAAAAGCAATGGAGGAATAGACAAATTTTTATACAAGTATGCAACTCGCTGCTGAGACAGACGGGTATTCAGTGAGATTTTCTCACCTCCTTTACTAACTGGTTGCAATAAGTAACGGCCTCTACCTGATGGGCAAATAGTCAGCTTGTAGCAAGAAAAGGAAATGTGAACAGCAGGAAAAAGTACCAAAGCACGAAATGTGCTACCAAAGCAGCGAAGCAAAAGGGCTGTTGAGAACCAGACAAGGAAGCTAAAAGGTGAAGTGGACAGATGCGATTGCCAGATGATTTTCGGTGTGTAGGAAGTGCTCCAGGAAAGAAACTGGTTAATTCTAGAGATTTGTCAGATGAAGACTTTTTTTTTCATGACTTTTGTCTGGCAAAGATAAATGCAAAATGTGAAACTGTTTATGGCTGCAGGAGGTCACTGATTTTAAGGGTTGCCCTGGGTCTGGGCAGCTGAACTGAGGTAGGAGTGAGGATGGGAAATGATCAAGAAAGGAAGGAAAGGTAGTCTGTGTCAGGGACAACTATCTCTTTTAAGGTGGTTACCCAACCCTGTAATTTAGCAGAGCCAGCTGGGAAAAAAGCAAGTGACTTTAAAAGCTACAAATGTCTAGTTAAAAAAGCAAGTGCAGGTGGGTGGTGAGCTCTTCTCACGGGCCATGAAGCACTGGGGCTGAACAGACATCTGGGCGCCGTGGTTGTCAGGCTGCAGAACTGCTTTACTTTGATGCTTTGCCTAAGCTTTATTTTGAAGAGTAAAAATGGCAGGTGGTCTCTCTCTGGCGTAGGAGAAAGACCCCATTACTTCTCTCTTGATTTTTCATTCAACTGGTTTTGGATACTTTTTTTTTCTTTTTTTAAGAAGTGAGAACTCCATTTTTTGTACAGTGGCACAAACCTTTAACAGTGACCACAGCACCCCGGAGGTAAAATCACATCCATGTATAAAGAGCAATGGGGTGAGTTACTCATCTGACAGGAGTTCCTGAGGTCTCTGTTAAGTCTAGATTTTGAGTGTGAAGATGTTACAGCACATGCTGCTCCATGGTACTTGTTGAAAGAGGAGGTATAGACCTTACCGCAGTGCTGGGAATGCTAGTGGCGGGCAGTAGGAAGGTAATGTGGAATGCAGAGAACTCTTCCCTTTGATTATTCCTATAGCTTTTTACTTTTTTTAGATAAACGTGGATGTCCTGTTGCAGTTAGTTGTCAGCAAATAATGGGTTTTGTATGTTTGTACTTATGTATTCATATATTGCTTCTGATTATATATATTATCTCATTAAAACCTGAAAATTATTCATCAGCCCATAATCACATGGCTGACTTGCACATCTGGAAAAATCATAGCCTAGACTGCAGGCAGATGATCCATTGCAGCTCATTCCAGGTACAATTGTATCATTGACACTCCCAGTAGCATCTCGTACAACACAGGAGGCTGTGGAAACAATGATATATTGTTATTTTTCTTCCTTGTGACATCAGAATAATGTTCTTGCCACACTTTGACTCAGTCTGCACACGTTTTGTACAGCTGCTGCCTTACTCTCATGACTAGAGCAACGTTTCATGTTGGGCAGAGATTACTTCCCTGTATTGTGACTTAGTTTCTCATGTTGTCTGTAAGCAAATATTTACTTTTTTAACTTTTAAAATAAAAAGCCAGTTGACTACTGAGGACTACCGTATCTCTGAGAGTAGAGAAACAGACAGAGATCAACAATAAATTAACTAACTCAGAAGTATATTGTATAACTGTGACCACTTTTGCAAGTGCCAGTATTCAAAGGAAACAGGTCAGTGAGGGTCTTAGGTCTAGGCATACACTCTTTTTTTCTTTTCTTTTGTTTAACAAGGACATACAATTGCTTTAGAGACCCAGATCTTCAGCAGTTCAAATTGTCATAGCCCTACTGATATCAATATAGTGTGAAAAACTTTAAACAGGAGAAATGACCTATATTATTTTTATTAATATTTGTGCTGTGCTGTCTTTTATTGTTTGCCACTAGAAGTGGGAAGAGACATGGAGTTAACTTAGAGTGCTGATCTCAACATCTTTAGCAGCCAAAATGTAAGTTTACATGGTGTCTTCAAATATGTCAAAAACATTGTTATTGAGAGTCCCAAAGTAACCATTACCTATTTAGCAAACTAATATGCAAACAGGAAAAAAAAAAGTATTGCACTGAACAGTAGACAGCTCTGAAGTTGAAATATAGCTATTGCTTGTGAGAACAGAACAATGCCTTAATGCAGATTTATAACAGAAAGTGAAGAATGACTACTTCAGCTTTAATTGCAGGGGAAGTTTAGATCAAAATAATGCAGTAGCCTGAGCTACAGCTTGAATTAAGTATTCTGCCTTTTGCATAAAGTACAAGAACCACAGAAGTCAAGAAGACTTGAGATTCATCTCCCAGAAAAGGGAGTACCCCACAGGGCTTTCATGCAGCATTGAAGTATTTGCTCATAAGGAAAAGGGTCATTTACAACACTCTTTTTTACAATACTATTAAAATAGAAAAACAAAAATCTCTTTCTTGAACAGCAATTTATTGTACACTTGTAATGAGAATTTAATTGCATATTCCTCCAACACAGTTCATGGGTTCAATACAGGTCTCCTTTTTACTCTTATGTCCATTTTGTTACCTCACATTCCAACATTGTAGAGCACCTAGTTACATAGTGCATCTGCCTCAAGACAGGCAATTGATTTCTGTCTTCGACATATAACATGCAAAAATACGTGTTACCCTGTTCCTCATGAGTGCTCGGTAAGACTTGTGAGAGCAAGTAGAAGCCATGTGAAATTTCAATGTGAATGGGGAACAAAAGATCAGCAAATTGATCAGAGGTTGCTTTACTCTCTACTGTGCTCATGGATACTATATGCTAGTGGTCTTTGTCACTGAGTAATCAAATGCAAAAGTAACCATGCAAGTTATGTGAAAATCCAGCTGCCAAACAGGGGCTTTTTTTTCTGCTGATTGCTGCTTTTTCCCCCACTGTTTTTACATACAGTAAAATCAAAACAACTATCTATCTGTGTAATAAATCCACAGGATGAAAAAGCAATGAGGTTAATCATGCATTTGCATATCAGGCTTTCAAACTTTTAAAACTGTATAAATGAAGACATGAAGTGGAGGTTCTGTACTTACCTACGCATATTGCAACGCCAATGTAAGCAACTGTTGTAATCAGGATGGCCAGCATTGTTCCTTTGGGTATCGCACTTTGGGGATCCTTAAAACAAAGCAGTGACCCAAAAAACCGCTGTGAGTTTCTGTGCTGCACTCTGCTTGCATTTGCATGCTAGGAACTCCTGCCACATCGTGATATGAAAATACCTTCAGAGGGTAAATTTTTATCACTTAGACTTGCACTGACATCTCCAGTCCCAGCATGTAGATAGTGAAGCAGCCTTGCGGGGCAGTGCTCCTATCCTGGATGTAGTGAAGGATATTCTGCAGGAGCAGGAGTCAGGTCTATAGCAGCAGGAGAGTGCCAAGATCTGCATTTCTGGGAGCTACAAACTCTCTTTACATTGCAATGGGCTTTATTTTAATGTTTTATGCTATAGTGGGTAAACAAGACTGGACCATTTCTGATTAATCACTAAGATAGATGCAGATTATCACCCTGTACAGAATAACGTACTTTTGTGATTAGCAACTAGTAATTGTTAGTTGTGTCTTCACAACAGGCTACTTCCTTTCACTGTTTTTACTTTTAATTTAGATAATTTAATAAGGCTGGGTTACAATGCTTACAGACTGGCTTGCAAAAATATCAGCTTTGATTGCACAACTACAAAAGTCCAAAGATCTGCATTATACACTGTAATTTTGAAGGGGATTTTAATACTAGCCACCCTTACAGTTTAGTGTGTGTTTGTTTATGCTCGAAAGCACTCTTTATGAATTGTCTTCTTAAGCTGTTTAGCAATGTTTCTTTAAGTCAAAGATGCATGGAATACATCTGAAGCCACAGACTTTTGTATTTTTATAACTATGCTTGTTGCATGGGAAAAAAAATTACAGATTTGGAGTGTCGTGTGAAACACGGGTGAATGACTCAACTTTGTTAATAATTAATGTAATTTTTAAATGAGGTAAGGATTTATTGAGCTGAAAAATAATTGCCAAGTCACTTCAGCTGCGTAAGACCCTTTACCCTCGAATCGTGGTAACTTTAATTTATACAGTTCTGATCTGCATGTCTTAGGTCACTGTTTTTGTGGAGTTTCGTGCTGCAATCTTAAACACGGTAACCTTAAATTTTAGGATTAAAGCTTCTTACAGCTTTGTAACTTTTACATTTTATCAATAATTAAACACATATTAAATATGATGCTAGTACTTTAGGGCCTGCTCCAAAACCCACTGAAGTCAGCAGGAAGACCAGCTGTTTTTGTAAGCAGGCTTTGGACTCAGCCACTACTTGAGTGTGTAGTGGCTACAGAAGCGCGTACGTAGGTGTTTGCAGCAAATTCTAAATAAAGTTTGGTTGGCCAACTTTACACTTTTAAAATACATCTTAGCTTGCGTTTTAGATTTCTGGAGAGGCTGGTTAATTTAATTAGACCTGTCTAATGCATCTAAACATGCTCAGTGGGGAATCTGCCTGGAGGACTTTGTTGTAGAAATCCACTTATTGCCAGTCTGAAACAACCGCAGAGAGCCAACAGGAGAACCACTTCCCTTGGTCTGCTCAAATTCTTTCAACTAGCTTTTGAAAGAAGTGCTGCTGCTTTGGAAGCCTGCCATATATAGAGAGCGCCATATATGGCAAAATAATTATTTTTGTTTGATAAAAGGATGGAGATTGTGTGAGGCTGATTCAGTCTCAGTGGACAGAAGCACAATGATTTTTGGTTTTTTAATTAAAAATGGAATCTCATGGATGCTATTAGTGGCTCAGTTTCTACATACTTCTCTCTGTGCTTGGCTTCAAAAGCAGTGCTCTGAAAACAAGGGAGATGAGGCAAGCAATTCAGTGTGAGGAAGGGAAGCAGAACTGGCTGTCAGGGTTGGTAGGATCTGGTGAACTTGTGACTACTGTGCCAATATAGAAATAACAGACCTTTGGTTGAATCCTTAATGCATACAAGATAATGGGTCTATATAACAAAGCCAAATAACTTAATTTGACATGCCGGGGTTATCAAGATGTGAGCCACATCTTTTTGGTGACTTTATTTTCCTTTTTTTTGTTGTTATTATTTTTCATATTAGATTGCAAGATTTGAGTTATGGACACCCCAATGCATTTCTGAATTTTGTGTAATATAACAAAGTATTGCATTGCTCCACATTTACTAGAGGTGTTTTACCAAATGCTTTGCTGAGCTTTGAATGACTTCATCTTTATGATTAGCCTTAAACACTCTTTTCATTAAATACACTGTGCAAAGTCATGAAAACTAGGGGGCACCCAAAGTTAAAACTGAATTCCTGTCTCTGATTCACTTGTATGTTTAGATACTGGAAATATCATCTCATACAACTGCTATATGGCAAGAGGGGAGTGGGGACCTGACAGAACGGCCACAGCAAGACAACTGGGCACCCGTGGACCTCCTTTCCCTTTCTCTTCAGACTCCTTGCTTCTGTCACAGCTGCAAACCTGCAGCTTTTCCTTTGAGCAGCAGTAGTGACACAGGATTGGGACATACTTGCTTTCATTAAATTCTCTGCTTGCTCTGCCCTTGCTGTGACCCCAGATAGAAAAAGCTGGTCTCCACTGATTCTTGTGAGTACAAACATGAGCTTTACGGGTATGCTTTTCAGGATGATGTTTTAGGAGATTTTGTAAAAGAAGAGCTCCAAGAGATGCAAATGTGATTTCTCGTATGTTGGGTGCTGCTAAGGGACCATTAATGATGTATTATTACAGGTTATTGAAACATCCTTTTAAATGATATAGCAACCCAAATCTGAATGCAGTAATTCACGTAAATAGCCATAACGCATTATGAGCGAAAGCGCGAACTGATGTTTTTAAATAATAAAGCAGGTACTTAAAAGTGAGAATTTTGCTTCCCAAAATAAGACATGACTTAAAACTGAATACAGTGTTGATCCATAGTTTTTCTTGGTTTTTTTTCAGACTACAGCTAGTATGATGAAGTTAATGAAATACGTACTTTCAGATCTCCTGAGATATTGGCTCCTGCAAGAATGCCAGTGGCAGCTGGGAAAAAAATGGCAAACACCGAGAAAAATCCTTCTCCACTTCTGAAATCTGGTCCAAAGTTTTCTGCAAATATTGATGCTGCAAATATAGGTGAAAATGAAACATACCACTAGGATTTGATTTCAAAGTTACTTAATGAAGGAGGTGAATAAGCTAGTCTTTCACATCTGGACGACTGGGTTTGAATCTGTCTCATACCATAAGCAAAGTGAATTTGATTTCCTTAGTCTGGTCCCCAGTAGGACGTGCTTGTCTGCATCTCAGAGCTACAGATCCATATTGAAGTGACAGGAGTGTCACTAAAGCACCTGCACTTAGCTCTGGGTAAAAGTTTGTCTGTGCTCTGCTGATACATAAATGACTCAAGCTGCAGATAACTATGCTGTCAGCTTCAGCAGCAGAGAGACAGACTCAAAATTAAAGATGAAATAAATTCCCTTGGTTTGCAAGCCTTTTTAAACTCAGGCAGAAGATCATGATTTTGTGACCTTTTTCAGTGGAATCCTTAACTCAGTATGAAGCCAAAAAGAATGCAAACTTACTATTTTATGATAGATAGCAAGGTTACTTGCCTTCGTAATTAAAAAAGCCTCTTGCCTTCTTTTCGTTGTTGGTAGGAATGACTGTCCCAATAAAGAAGTTTGCAATGGCAACAAGGAGAACAACTAGAAGAATAACTTGAGCCTATTAATAGAAACAAAAAGATTTTCCTGATTATTTTAATTTGCATTGACTGTGGAAATGGCTATATAGTAAGTTATCTGTATGTGTTCCCTATAACAGATGACTAGTTTCTGTAGTTTTTGAAAATGCCATGAATCAAGATAGCTAAAGCAGCTAATGACAACAGCAGATAGTTTTTACTAAGGGGCTTATGAAATACATAGTTATAATTTAATTTTATGTTAGTTTCTTTACAGGAAAAGGCAAACTGAAACAGCTAATGCATTAATTTAAAGTATTAGACATTTTTATATTGTTATAAAATTTGGTTAGTTGCAGTGGATTGTCACTTCAAGGGTTATAATATCTAATTGTTTTTTGAATGTCTTTTACAAGTAGTTCTAGTCTCCATCACAGCAGAATGTAAAAATAAGGGTGCTATTCCGGACATGATTTCGATAGCTGTATTCCACCCTCCAGAGTATTTCCATTTGAATGTCCATTTTGAACTTCTTTTTACAGCTGAAGGAATAGCAGAAATCATTAGAGATTAAGGAATGGATGGGAAATAGAGCTCTTCTGCTGAGTAGGGCTTGAGAGAGTACGGTGATAAAACCACACATTGTTTTTACTACTGTATTCTGTCAAGCTGCATCAAAAATAAGGGCAAAAGGGGCACTTGCCCAAGGCTCTAAATGATGCCATGAATTATAAAAATCAATATAATCAAGCTGTCTGCAGAACACAAACTTCCTCTTCCCTCTTAAATGTATGTTAGAAGAGGAGCATGGAGTAATTGTGCTTTCATTGAATGTAATGATTAAACTGCTATTGCTTTTAGAAAGATTAAGCGTAAACTGAAACTGAGTGCTTTTGAAAATTCCACCTGTTGTATAGCATTCCTCACACACAAATGCTGTATGCCAGTCTAATATACTGCTTGCTTTTTTGTTCTTTTAAAGGTTTACCTTTGCTTCCCATTCCATGCCAGCAACAGAGATGCCGAGAAGACATACAACAGTTATGGTACCTATTATTCTGATGTCATTGGACTCATCTACCATCAATGTATCACTCTCCTGAAAGCAGTAAGAAATGTTATTAGAACCAGCCTTTCTCTGCCCGACTGGTGGCATCAGGTAACAGGGTGAAATAGAAAGCAGTGAGCTGTCAAAGTTTCAGAGATTTGCGAGACCGTGTGTTTGTAATTCATGTTCCAGCTGGCTCTTTGTAGTTGGGGTTATTTGGGTGTCTAATTAGATGTCTGTTCCTTTACTGATTTTGAGATTCTTGTTGAGAAATGTATGAAATACGTTCATAAGGTAGAAATAAGGGCGAAACACTTTATGGCATCTTTAGACCAGCTGCTTTCCTGCTAAAGATGTTCCTCAAGCCTCAGCTAAAAAGTATCATCACTTAAGCAAATGTATTATGAAAAAAAAAATCAAACAAAAAACCCCAAACCAAAACAAAAAAACCACAAAACAACACCAAACCAAAACAATTTAATCATATAAATGAAATATCTATATTTACCTTAAGAAGTTCTACAACAGTTTCAGCAAATCCAACTACATACATGGCAACTGCCACTGCATTCGCAAAAGCAAAGATAAGTCCTATAGATCCACCAAACTCTGGGCCTAGGCTTCTTGAGATAAGATAGTATGCTCCACCTGCAGATAGAAATGATTGTTATTTCAGCACAACTAAATGTTCAGGTTTTGCTCATTTTTCTCACATAAATAATACTGCAAAAATCTCTGCTTTTAGCATAGTCAATATTTGCCCTATATTAATAGAGGAAACTGATAAAAAAAGGAATGTGCTTTGTACTGGTTCTGCCTTTGGACTTTTCTGTATGCATTTCTATTGCAGAAATCTTTTTAGGGCATATTAACCTGCAAAACTGGACCTTCAAGTAATTTTTCATGATACATAATGTAGTAACACAGAGCAGAGAGAACCTCACTTCCAGACAGGTTCTAATTTATTTGGATCTATTCCAACGTTAGCATGAAAGATCATATTCTGTGGTACATTTTTAAAGCTCCTGCATAGTGATGCAGAGAATCTTTAATCTTTTTTGCATATCACCATAAATGGAGCATATTACTTTGTGAGTTAATTATTTAATCTCATCTCCCTGGCACTTAGTATTTATTGTCAGGAAGTGTTTAAGATTATATACATTTTAATTTACTGTTGATCCACTGAGAGAAATTAAATATATTTTTTTATTATTGCTTTGCCTATAACACAGTTATCTTAAATCCTTTTTTTTTTTTCTAATCCAAATCTGCAGATTTTTGTATTTTTCATGAGATCGTATTTACTTACCTCCTCTTACTACTCCATTAGTGCAAATGGCAGACATGGAGATACCTGTTAATGTTGTTACTACTACACTCAGACCAATAACTATGATTCCAAGACCTGAAAGATCCGAAAAAGAAAGTATATTCAAGTGTATTCAAATACCTTTTCTGCTTAAACGATGTAGTAAGAACTTGCCATTTTCCACAGATGTTAGACCAGACCAGTTATAACTTTAGGGCTCTGAAATGCACTAAAATTTTGTTTCATAAAATACCTGACATGCACTTTTCCAGCAAAATTATTTACTCATCTTCCAAGGAGTGGCTGAAATGTAAGGAGTTTTATAAAGAAGGTGTTAAATTGAAGATGTCCACTGATCTGCATCAGTGTGTAAAATGAGAGGAAGAGATGCCTCATGCTCAGTTTGTCCAAGGATGTCCAATCTGGAATGCTCTGAATAAGAAAGACCTGCTGAAAGGTAACAGAAGAACTCCATGAAAAGCCAGAAGCCATCCGTTGCTCAGCAGTAGGCAGGAACATCTGAAATGTACTTAACAGACTGAACTGAAATCTGGGATTTATTAAAAGTTGACAATTCTAACATGCCAAAAATTGTGATTAGAGGTGGTTAGAATTGTTACCTTCCAGTTTCTTTAGATGTACCATTTGGTTTATCGTCCCTCTGGTTTGCCTCATGTGAAAATAATACATAAAGACCTTTTTGGACTTGAAAGCATTAGTAACCCTAAGATTTTTACCTCCACGGACAAACCCATTAGTTGCTATTGCAGAAGTTGACAACCCAGTAATTGAGGTTACCATCGTGGCGAGAAGAATTATGATTACTCCAAGACCTGTCAGTAATAAGAAGATAAAATATTTTACTTATGTTCCATGATTCCTACAAATCATTCTCTCTTTAAATTGAATTTTCAGGCCAGAATCAGAGCAATAAACTGAAAAGATGGTTTGTTGACCACTTGCAGTTTGCAGAACATTTCCAAGGAGTCCATGTCACAGTAGTAAATTATTCCCATCAGTCTTCAAGCAGTTATTCTTTCTGATAGGCATACCCTAGCCAGAAGCTCTCATGATTTTTAAAGGCTGGAAGAAATCAGCAAAAAATTGGTCCTTGGCATGGATGTTTATATCTGCCTTTAATATACATCCTGGCTGTTAAGGTGAAGAGATCGACACATTAACCAGAGGTCTTGTAAGAATGCTGCTGCCTTTCATCAGTTAATTAAATATTGAATCAGAGAAAGACTGACTACATAGCCTCTTAGTGCACCAGGACAAGGAGTCTATCAGGTTGAGAGACAAGACCTGAGTGGAAGAATTCTATATCCTTATTTTCCAAGCTATCAAGTGATGCACTTCCCCACTCTCTCCTCATCTCCCTCTTTCCCTGCAAAAAGTAGCTTTACTCTAACACAAGAAAAACATTTAAAAATGGAAATACTGCTTTTTAGATGCCATTTACTTCTACAGTAAATGACATCTAAATTACCTGTAATGTATAATCTTAGAGAACTTAGAATCTTTTTTTTTCCAGCTGATATCACAAAATTGTATAATTAAGCAAAAATAATCAAACATCTGAAGATCAGTGATATGTGTTTAGTTATAGGTGAACTGGATTTCAGTTTGAGTAAGACTCTGAAATATAAGTATGTTTCCAATCTTTGGCTATATGGTCAGTTTTCTGTTAACTTTGTGAAACTGCTAGAAACTAGAAGCTATATGAGTAGGAGGTGCCTAGTATGATTTAGAAGCATAGAAACAAGCAGACTTTTGAAGGTGTGTAGCTCAGCCTCCCAGTTATAGCAGAAATGTTGCCAACAAAGGATTAAATCAGTGCTGGATTTGGCTAGCTGGGTCTTGAAAACTTCCATGGACAAAGATAACGTTCCAGGACTAAACTACCTGCCCAGTGAAGAAGCTTTTCTTTGGGTACAAACTGGACTCCACAAGCTACAATTGCAGCCATTGCTTCTGTTATATTTTCTGGCACTACCGAGAGAGTTTGGCTCTGTGGTTCCAGAGTACTTTCTTGTTTCAAGTCAGGTGAAGAAATAAGATCACATTTTTCTCTCAACTTTATTGCTTCTACTCCCATTTCTATCTATGAGAGGAGGAAACAAAAACTGGAGCAAAAAAAAAAAAAAAAGAGAAACAATTACAGTTTGGTGCTGAACACGGAATCAGTTCTTAGTTTTATCTGAACTTGCTAACGCTTATGCAATAAGTGGAATTGAAGATTATACATTGCTTGTAGCAATATTTATTGACCAGGGCTTGTCCAAATTGAAACCTGGATCCTACAACTGACATCCAGCTAGAAGTACTACAGGCATATTGATTTATCTGCTGTATTTCTACCTCCTGGCTTCCAGATCAGATTCCTGACTTCAGTTCATACTGCATGGTTATAGACATCCAATCCCTGAATGAATGTTCTTTGCTGCTTAAATTATAGCCATGTTATCACAATCCTTTAAGATACAGTAACGTAATGTGTGAGATATAAATGATATATAACACAGTGTAAGATATTTAAAGTGATTTGAGCCTCTAATAAATCATAGCTATCCCACTGATTTCTGAACTCTTGCTATAACTAGTCACGCACCTATTTTGTATGCAGGTCATCTAAAAAAACTCCAAATGGTCATTCCTTTTGGTCAGCTACCGTTACATAGAAGCATATTGTTAAACCATTCAAATCTTGTGCCTGAGAAGTGGCTGAATATGGCTTTTAATCAGCTGTTAACTCTTAAAGACAGGTAGCCGTAGTGCTTAGAGATACGGTTTAGTGATGGTTTTTGTCAGGTTAGAGTGATGGTTGGACTAGATGCTCTGAAAAGTCCCTTCCAACCTAGGTAATTCTATGATTCTATAAATTGAATAAGTTAGACACATTATTCTTAAAGTAGTTTTAAAATTCCTTGGTAAGTGCATGTGCATCCTAAAGAGTATTTTTCCAGGATTTTCTATTGCACTTCACAATTCATGTAGTTAGCATGTATATGATAACTAGGGTCAGATATTTTGATGATTTGATGAGTTATATCTGCTTGGGAAAGCTTTAATGTTAATTTAAAAAATATTTTGACATTTAAGAAGAAAAGTGCATTAAAAAAGAAGTGACTCAGCCAAAACGGCATTGTAGTATAACGTACTGTAGCATAATTGTAATATTCAGGGGCAGATTTTCAGCTAACATAAACTCGGTGGTTTTACCTGCCTTTGTATAGGTGCCTTTGTATAGGTACCTTTCCATAGGTACAAATAGGTACAAATACAGACTTCGGAGAGTCCCTAGATGTCAGCTGGAAATATCAGACTAGTTTTGGACTGGGAGCCTTGTGAGGATGCACTGTCCCTTTTTTCCCAGATAAACAGAGAACCTTGTCAGAATGTTATTTTTTTTTCCCCTGTAAGAGCTTTTGCCCCCGACAGCCTATCAGGATATGGAAATAATTTCTTTTCTCTTGCTTTTCTTTCTCTTTCTTTTCTCTCTTGCCCTCTAATGATGGGGATATAAATGGTGCCCAGATGGTGGTTTAACTGACTCATTTAATTTCCATGTTAGTAGCCGTACCCAGTGAAATCCCCGAGCCTTGGTGATGATGAGCTTCTATCACTGTTCTCCTTAAGCAGCTTGGCTAGGGACTTAAAGCTCATTGCTTATAAGACATTCAGAAAATGCACTGAGAAATTATTCAAACAGAATTTGATGTCTCGTTTTCAGAAGTAAAACTAACCTTACATAAGGCATGCAATTTTAAAAAGCAACAGCAGAGCCATAAACCATAAGAAAGGAGGGCCTGCTTATCAATGAATTAAAATGGTAAAATTAAATGTGAAAGCAGAAGGGTTTAACTGTTGTTGGTGCAAATTAATGTTAAAATCTGATTAAAGTTTAGATTGAAAACCAGGCATATGGCTGCTAAGTAAGTTGTTCTAAAATGAATTACTCTTGCCTATGGCTATTCTCACACCTCAAAACAAAGTAATACTTCTTGATGATCTCAATAAGTTACTAAACTGCCCTTAAAAACTAATTTTGCATGAAACCCCAGAGCAAAGTCTTGGCAATATTAAGATGCAGAATTTTCATGGCAAGGCATATACTTATGAGTGCCCTGGGCTGTACGCTCTCATTTGGTATGCATCATAAAATCAGCAAGCACCCCTTTGTCAGGCACAGTGCTAGAGCCACGCATGGAGCACAGCAAAAGTAGGTAAAGTTCTTCCGCTTAGTTCTGTAACTTTTATGGCTTGGGGTTTTTTCTACTTGTGTAGAAGTTTGCGGCTGGACTTTTTTCTTAAGTAGCATTTCATTTGTTTCTCTTTTTTTAAAAGTTCAGTCTTGCTCAGGTGAAACTTCCGTGAAGTTGCTGTATTTTGTTGGAAATGAGACTTCAACCATGCAAAATTTTGGAGTTGTTTCCATTCAGTGTTTTATTTCACTTCCATTAACAAGGAAGTGAACGATATTCATATTCAGTGGAAATTTGAGCGCTGAGTGTTATCCAAGATCAGGAGAGCTGATGCCCTGAGGCCACGGTTTGGACTCCAGCTTGTGTCTACTTAATATATCCATTCTGTGAGACTCAAAATTGGAATGCTTGCCATCCACCCTTTGGATTGCTGGTTGTTATGACATCTGGGTGCCAGTCAAAGATTAGGGCCATATTCTAAACTGCATGATCGTGTAACGCAGATGCATTGCATCTGTGACACTGCCATTGCAGTTCACATTTCTGTGCTTCCCAGAGCAGCAGCTCTAAGAGGGAAGTCGTACCACACAACAACTACTGATATATTGCACCTTACTGAGATGCTTCTAGTTGCTGGAGATTCTTGCAATGTTGTGAGCCTTTTCCTCTCTCACTGCTGGATGGAGGCCTCAGGGCCCAGTCCCCCAGGTACTGGGATCTGGGATTTGGATTGATTAATTTGCACAATGAAGAAGCAAAAATACAGAGCAAAATGAAGTGTACTTAGTTAGTTTATATGAAAGCTGTAGCAGAGTTTTTAAAACTTAGTGTTTCCATAGTACACTAGTATCTAGTGCTGTTCTATAGTTAAAAATAACAAAAAAATCCTGATGAGGTGAGATCTCCTTCCAGTTCTGTTTTCATCTTTGCAGAGAAGTGTGAAGAAGCGTTGTTTTTAATATGTAGATGACAAGGTTGGGGATTCACAGATAAGCAAAGTGTGAACTCTTAAAGGTTAACTCTCTATGCACATATTAGAAATTGGCCCGAGTCATGAAGTTTACATCTGTTACAGGATCTAAATACAAATTTCACCACAGCTTAGAAATATTCAAATGTGATGATCATATGCATAGTTAACAGATCTGTGCCTCTAAGCAGTAATTTGGCTGTGAGTCTGGAAAATTCCAATAGTTTGGAGGATTAACATCTTTTACCCTGGCAAGCATTTGAAAACATTATTTAGTTCAGCATGCAAATGCACATCTCGGATTATATATTAATCATGATCATGTATAGTTTATCCTCTTTATCCCTTTCACTGTTGAAAATGATATTAAATAAGATACATACCAATTCCTGCTTGACCTACAATCCAGGAAAGTCGAATAAAAAGCATCACACCCCAAATATTAAGCATACATCTTACCTAGGTTTTAAACAAAAAATACTGCATTAGTGCGACATTGAAAGTAGTGTTAACAACCAGAAGGGTGATAGTGTGCATTGCAGGCTTTTTAAAAGCACCCTAAACATCCCTCAAGTCTGCCTCCCTCTCTTACTTCTAAATGACCTTAGTGTTGCAGAGCTTATTTTAAAGATTATTTTCTTTTAATGTTTTAGAAATGCAGATGAATTTCTCACCAGCACACCCTTCACCCATCCAAACTTGACAAATCCTGTTTTGTTTTCTTCTTCCTTGCTGGCTGCTGTCTCATCTCCAGCGGTGCTTTCTCCATTAGCCACTCTCTCAGCTGAGCCGGTGCTCACGGCTATGTTCTGAAGGATCACACAGAAAACAAAAGCATTTTTGTGCCAAGCAGAAGACAACTGGCAGCATAAGAGAGACATGGAACAAAGGAATTCCAAAGAAGATCAGGTTTTACTGTCTCTGGAGTAGAGGGCAATATTCTGCTCGCACCAGGCATCAGCAGGTGGGCTTGCTAACAGTAAGAAAAGATGAAAGAATCACTTAAGCAGAGTAAATACGTTATTATCTGATACTAAATTGTTTTTATTGTAAACTGTATTCAACATACGTGTTGTGTTGATGTGTTAGTACAGCATCTAACATAATGAGGGTCTCGTGGTTGGCCTCTACACGCTGCTGCAACAATTTATGAATAATGTTAAGTGTAGAAACAGAGATAATTGCTCGCTAGAGAGAAGAGACCTAGCTGAGTGCTGCATGGCAAAGTTATGTGATGAACTCTGGTGTTTTCTGTTGGATAAAGTACAAACATAATTGCAGCAGCAAATGGGTAACATATTCTTGAGAACAGTCAGAGAAATACCAGTGAAATGTAGTAAATAATGCAGTAAATGAATAATCCTTTCTGTGGTTTAGCCACCTCTGATAAAACCATAGTAGATGGGATTAGGAATTGCCATATTTGTGACATAAACAGAATAAATAACCCAGAATTTTAGATCATTCACAGCCCGTTAGACTTAAATCTGTATTTTATCTCTTCAGGTCATATGTCCCAGAATCTTTGAGGCAAATTAGCATCATGATATGTTTCTTGTGGCTTGAATAGGAATTAGTCACAGTACTGAGGTTTGTACTCATCGTTGCTGCTTTGTTTCTTTTATTTTTTTTTAAAAACACAAAGTTCTGACTGGTTTTGTGAAGAGTTGGCATTAGGTTAACTATTGCTAGGTGTTTTCTGTGTCCCCTGCAAAGATCTTCAGGAAGGACCATGTACCTTGCCATAGCCTGGCAAGTGGTCAGGAGTGTTTGTCACTTCTGGAGGGGAATCAAGATGCTTTGAGGGTTTGGAGAGTGGTGAAGGTATTTCCAGATTAACTAAACAGGTCAATGAGGGGAAACAGCTGTGATTCTACGAAACACAGGAACTTTTTAAATCTTGGTTAAGCTTTAAGGCTGTTTCTATATTTTGCCCATGGACTCAAAAAAACCCAACAAACAAAACCAAAACAGACATAAAGACCAAATGCATATGATGCTTACGCTAATGTTCAGACTCGCCCCTCATAGACAGGGGCTCTAGCCACTATGATGCAAGGTTGTAGAATGCCTTTGACACAATAAATCCAAGTTTGTGCTCACAAATGAGAAATAAGTGTCTGGATAATACATTTTGATGTGGATTAAACTTGGTGCCTATGGCCCTTTTGACCCTAAGTGAAATGGGAACACAAGATATATTGAAAGCTTGTGACTTTGAGCTCCTGAGTTACTTAGATAATTTTGACAATTCTTACCCTAAAATAATAATGGATGTGTTTGTTCAAAATACAGTAAATAATTAAAGTAAGTTAAGGAAGATTAAAGAATAATATAAGTCTTTTTGTTACAGTTGTTAGAATTTAAAAGACAAAAAAAAAAAGGGAGTTGGTCTTTGTACTTGAAACAAGTTGCTTCCTATGTACTTTGAATTAATTTGTGCTCTCTATGCCATTACCGTAAATTATGGCCTTAAACCTTCCATAAATGCATTTTAAATTGGTGTGCTTTAGTGAATGATTGGTTATTTACCAAGCAGTTGTACCTGTGTTACTCATGCATTAAGAATGTGGAATAAAAGTGACAGAGCATTTTTAAAAGCTACCAAAATAAAAATTTAACAGCTTTTAGAAAAAAACCAAAATGTTTTACTTTCCTTGTTTCAGAACAGTTTAGCCTTCATCTCTCCTGGGCATAAAGATGATGAGCTCATCACGTCTCCATAACAAGTGTGGAGAATAGCCAAGATGAAGAAAGGTTAGATGATTTCTTATGTAGGGTAAATATTAAGCCCAAGTAATTATCACCAGCCATCAGCTGTGAAATAGCACTTAGACTATTTTTTAGAGATTTAATTGGCGTTTTGTGGCTTAATGTGTGCAAAAACTGACATCTTGCTAAAAGATGACACACATTTGACTCCAGCAGTGTGGGAACTAGGTATTTGAAGTTCCTTTCAGCCTGCCTTACATTCTGACATTTGAAAAATTACATATTAAAAAAGTGTATTAAATATTAATATTTATCTTCTGATGTTAAGCCCAGCATCAAAGCACAATGGGAATGCTTATGTGATGCTTAGAAATCGGAAGTCAAACATATGCCACTTCCTATCAGAATCTAGCAATGGGCTTTGACAGGACAGTTGTCTTCAATAATTTGAGTTTCATAGAAGCTGGGGGTGAGAGGGGTGGGATTGCCTTGGGGTATGGTGTGGTAAGCCCAGATTTTAGTGTTAAAGAAAAAAGGAATTAAGCATCTTCTCCAGAACTGCATCTTAGACTATTACTGTAACCTAAGTGTGGCATTTCATCCCCTCCTTAGTGGTGGCAGGAGAGCCTGCTGCACGCTGGGGCTGGTGGATGGGCTGCACAAACTGCAGTTGCCTCCTGATAGGACCTCAGTGTTTTCATACCATCTTAATTCCCTTCCCCACCAATCTACTATTTGGTGACCTCGTGTTTGTTTATTCTTCAGAATAAGCTCTGTAGACCCAAGTGATTTGTCCAAGGTCACAAAGTGAGTCCATGGGACAGCCAGGAATAGACTCCAGCCATGCTAATGTTGGGTCGTTTGTTCCAGTGCTGTGGTCAGTGGCTCCCAGACTGGGGCTACAACTCACATAAGGGCACAGCAGGTTGCCAGCATAACAAAAATCCCATTACCTCTGACATTCACCTTCCTATTTTGAGGGGCATAAAATTATCCTTCTGTAAACTGGATACTGGAAAAAGTCTGGGCATGACCAAGCTAGACGATGCTTTTCTCTCTTCTCTCACAGTCACAATCAATGAAGCAATTTTCCCTTCATTTTATTCTGGGATGTAATCTGCCTTCTTTTTAATCTTCTCTAAGTGAAAGCCTTAAAAAACCCTAAACAATTTTTTTTTTTTTTTTAATACAGAAACCATTGGGAGATACAACAGCAAAAAGCCTGAATTTTCTGGTAATGGTCAAAACTGAAAATCCCTTAATATGCTTAAGTTCAGTATATGTTCATTCAGCATTATGTTCAAAGCCAAAATACACTATTTTTCTCCTCTCTGGCTACTACCAAAGCAATTATTTCTATAAGAAGTAGTTTTTTCTGGGCATGGAAATGTGTTTAGTCCCTTGAGTAGCAGTTACACATCTGCAAATGAGAAGGGTTACCAAATCCATATTCTTCCCTTTTCACATCCACTTTGCATTCATTTTTGGAAATAAACGATTACCCAGGTAACCTGTTTCTCCTTTCTATGTAAGCCATTTTATGCAGGTTTGTGGAGACCTTAATTTAAATAAATCAAGCCCAGACCAGGAAGTTGTCCTAATAAGATCCTAAAGATTTAGGCCCTAATTTCCTAATGGCTCTTTTTTTGCTTGATTTCATTACTTTATATTAATCCTCCTTAGGACAGGTGAATCTCCAGAGAACTGGAGTTTGAACAAGATCTAGCCCAGCATCCAAAAATCAGATGCTTGTCCAAATTATTCAGACCTCAGAAGTATGTAAAACTGAGTGGAACAGTGATGAGCTTGTTTCCTCTGGAGGTTTCTCACTTCAGTATTGCCCAACCCAGAAAATTAATAGTGTGTTTTGCTGCATGTTGACACTTTTAGTCGGAGTTTGACTATAGAGGTGATCTCTCTCTTTCAAGCCTTGTCCTGATAAGTGCGTAATTAAGAACCTCAAAGTATGTTTGATTTTAATTCTGTAAGTAGGTGTGTCTTGTGTCTCTCCTCTGCTTTTTACAGAGAACTTGGGTATTGTGGCTTAAGGGGGAAGAGTCTAATTTTACCAAAGGCCGTAGAGTATCATATTATTCCACTAATGTTTTGCGGTAGGTTTTTTAATAGTTTAACTGTTTCAGAGTGGTTAATCTAGTTGTTCTTGTCCCCAAAAGTTCTCATTACAGCTTTCCAGGCTATTTATTTTGCACGGAGGTGATTCTTCCACACAGGGAAATTAAGCCTTAGAAGATCTATATAGGTGAATAAACAGCAAAATTCACCTAGCTCCCTATCCGAGGCAGTAACACAGAAGTTAGTGAAAATCTGGTATTTAGGACTTAGTATTACGAACTTCTCAAATTCTTTCCTGTGGAAGTTTTGAATGTGCAAACCCCAAAAGATTACACCTGACCAATGTATATTCTTCTGAGAAGTAGCCCTAGAGGGTAACAAAAGTGAGGATTATCATGATAAAGGGCATGTTTTGTTATTTCATTATTCATTTACTGTAGTGCCTATATGGGGAAAAAAAAAAAGTAGCAAACAGGAAGAGTCTGCTAAGGGGAATTTTCTTCCATAAAATCCATTGGTCATATGTATCAATAGTAAACTCCTACATTATGTTTACCAAAAGTAGATCCACTCAGAAGGGCAGAGGAAAAACAGCTCTAGAAAATCTTTCAAAGGCAGGTTAGCCTGTTGTATCCTGTTCAGTAGTTCTCTCTGTAAGCGTATTTTACATGGATATAGTCCCATCTATTACATGAGTAAAGTCTAAACAGCTCTTCTATGGAATAGATTAGGAGGAATTTACCCAAATTATTCCTCCATAAATGCTTTCTATGTAGTCACTCAAAAGGTCCTTCAGATTCTTTCCAAATTCATTGGTATAATGAGCATGAAGGCCTAAACTCTTTCACTGAATCAGTACCTTAAAACTGTCGTCTGCTTCCCACTTCTGAGCAAACACTTTCAACCTCAACACCCTTGTTCTGGACTCTTTCTTGCCGTTTGACTGGTTTCTTACAGCAATAAACAGGTAGTGCTCTGGATTTCTGATTACTTGAAATTGCATTTATTGCAATTAACATTTTTTTATAATACTTTTATATATTAATGAAAACAACAGAGGATTCTGTGAAAGTTATGCATTGATGTTAAATTCAAGTTTAGAGTGTGAATTGTAACTTGGTTAAATTATGAATTGATATTCATCATCTGCTGTCCTAACTCTTAAGTAAAACAAGAGTTTCGGTAGTTTTATACTTTTAGACAAGATTAAGCTATGTTTTTCTGCTAACCAAATATATTACTATTACCCTTTAATAAAAATCTTTGCTTTTTTGCGGGGTACAGGGCAGAAAACACACTGCAGCTACCAAAGGTAATACGGTGATTACTTGTACTTTCTCTCTTGGGCAAAGTCCATGAATTTAAGGACTTTCTCACATTAATAAATAGAATTAACAGCTTGGAAATGGAATAGAGAAAACTCGTATCTTTCCTTTACACTTACCTTTGCCAGTTGTTCATGAATTTCTAATAAGCTTGGTCTGCTGAGCTTATTCCCACTGACACTGCCGGTGTTTCTATAATAATCAATTTTTGGAACTGGGTCCACTGTGTTATGGCCAAAAGTTTGTAGATAATACATTTTAGTGTGGGTATCATAGGGATGTAAACTAGCTTCTGTTTTCTCCCCATTTTGAAGGAAATTGTCATATAATTCTCTTTTTCCTGGTCTGTAACTGATTCTCAGTCTGTTATGTGCTTCATCAGTGAAAGATGTTTCTTCATAATGTGGTGGGTCAGAGCCCACATCCTCTTGGGGCATTTCATTGTTGTCATGGCTTTCATTAATTATGTTAACTTGAAACCGATTTGCATTTGGATCCAAGAATACATTTGGCGAATTATTCATTGACATCTTCAGGGATGCTATAGACTTAGGTCACTGATCCGTTTACTCTTCTGTGGCTGCAGCTAGTTAGTTGCAGCTGCAGCAAAGGGTTTAGTGCTCTTGTAAATGAAATCTTTGCTCTTAGAGTAATGAAGTTCTGAGAAATTTTTCTTGAAATCTCTAAGCAGTCTTCCTAATATCCGCTGTGTTTCTGCCATAAAAAATACAAATAGAAGATTTCTATTAACTTGCACAATTAGATAAATTTTCCACCATAATCTCTCCCCTGCCTCACCAAATATCCATGAGACTGCCATGCTATGACTTGTTGAGTAAAAAAATAGTTGAGTCAAAGACAGAGTTTTTGGAAATGTTTCCATCTGTGATGGATGCATTTGACCCATTAACCAAACTAGCGGTAGTTTGGTACAGGCTGCAAAGGAGGTAAAAGCCTAAGCTGTAAATGGGCCAAGAACTCCTCTAAGTTTCAATCTGTTCCCTGAAAACCCACAAAGGAGCAGAGTGACACAGTGAGCATTGATGCATATGAGCTTGGAACACTGATCTTATGATTAACACATGAATAGCGTTTATCAAGGAACAAAGTAAGTTGTGGGTACAAGGAGTCTCATGCATACCTTTTCCATCGCATGTAATTTGACGACAAGCCAACCACTTTATTCCATAAATATGACAGTGTAAGTGAGTCTTCTTTGGGCACTCTTGGCTAAGCAGCCTGGCTGCATGACGGTGATCTCCCTTCAAGCTGGGGAGCATCTCAAGGTTGCTCCTCAAGGCAGAGAGACCTTTCACCAATGGCAACTCTTTGGTGAGCGACTGATATGGCGCATAACCTTGTAGTATGGTAACTTTGATTTTGTCTTGGTAACTTTGATTTTGGCCTTGGTAGTTTTGAATCATTGTTCAGGGTGATTGTGGCATACAGTAATAGAGCGAACCTTGCCATTGTACTTTGTTAAGTTGCACTTCTACAACATCGTATTAAAACCACTTTTGCTAATACCCTTGACAGTGATTCTTTAAGCGATCTAAATCACCTGTTTGCGACAAAATGGTGTAGTCGGCAGAATCCTAAATCAGGATTCGTGATGCCATCTATATAAAATGGGCTTTGGATCAGATTCTAAGTACATAAAATTGATTTTCAAATATAGTATTTCTTTTAATAATGCTATGTTTAATTGAAGCCAGTGAAAGCATAGGCAGCACAAGGGATGTGACACAAGATTCCATGAACTCCATTGACTGTTTATGTTCCACTTAAGTATTATGATACCATGTGTATTTCTCTCATAGTCTAGCATTAAATTTGCATGAAAAGCTTGAATCAAGTACATTTTTTAAAATTAACTACAAAAGCTAGGCCTTAAGTTTTCAGTAGTTCTACAATGGTGATAATTTATGAGTAGGCAATTAAGATATAACAAATTATTCATTTTTATGTAAAGCAAATCAGTCTAATGTGAAGGAATAAATAGACAATTGAAAGAGATCCAAAAATAGTATTGGGTTTCCTAAATTATAATGGAGGAAATAAATGACTATGGTAAAGCAGTAATTATTAAGAAATATTAACACTTGTCCTAGGCATTGGAAGATTCATAGAATTTTATACTCAATTTTACATTTCTACACTCAAAACACCCTTTAAGATGATTTGAAAGAAGTTGTAGCAAGTCATAGAATCATGCAGGTTTGAAGGGACCTGGGGAGCTGATCTAGTCCAACCTCCCACTCAAAGCAGAGGGAACACTGAATGTAAATCAGGTTTCTTAGGGCTATCGCCAGTCAGGTCTTGACATGCTCCAAGGACAGATTTCACAACCTGCCTTGTCAGCCTATTCTAATACTTAATTGTCCTGACAGTGTTTTTTTTTCCTGTATACCCAGTTGGAACCTTCCCTGTGT
Organism: Rhinoptilus africanus; assembly: GCA_013400135.1. Lineage (NCBI taxonomy): Eukaryota > Metazoa > Chordata > Aves > Charadriiformes > Glareolidae > Rhinoptilus > Rhinoptilus africanus. The sequence goes on from VXBO01004328.1 coordinate 271,730, forward strand.
CACTCTATGACCATCATCTCTCACTCTCCTGCTGTGCACCTATCAGGATGCTAGGTGCACCTAGCAGGGCTCTGCCTTGTCAGTAACCTCTTCATAAGTATTGGGGGTGCTGCTTAGGTTCCCCTAATGCCTTTTCTTCTTCTGGATAAACAAGCCCCATTTCCTTCTAGAGCAAATGCTCCTACCCCTGACCATCTTGGTGGCCCTCCATTAGACAGACACAAGTTTATCAGTATCTTTCTTACATGGGCAGGTGGGAGGGACAGGTAGACAAACTTAGAAACTGGTTTCCCGGTGCAGTCTGATGAGTGCTGAATAGAGGGGAGTGATCACTTTGCTTGATCTACTGGCTGTGGTCCTGTTAGCACAGCCTAGGACACTGTTCACCTTCATCGCTTCCAGGGCACGGTGCTGACTCCTCTGTAGCCTGCTGCTCACCAGGTCCCTTCCAGGAGAGCTGCTCCCTGCCAGCGAGGCCCCAGCCTGTATGGTACAGGGGTTTAGTCTCCCTGAGCTGCAGAATTTGCATTTGTCCTTGTTGAATGTCATGCGACTCCTGTTGGCCTGTTCCTCTAGCCTGCCTAGGTCCCTCTAATTAGCAGCCCATAGAGACGTGAACATACAGTAACTATACAATTCCCACCTCCACTTTCCCACACAGAACCCTGCAAAAAAACCAAACAAGCAAACAAAAACCCCAAGAGCAAAGGGGGTACTTATATTTAAGGCCTTTAGTGGGCTAAGTGCCTTTGCAGCAGCCTACAGGATGGCCTCAATGGCCCTGAAATGAGCTATTGAAACAATGGCAATCCATGTCTTGAAACCTACTTCTAAGGAGATGAGGGAGTGTGGTTGTATAGACCTCTGTAGTTCATTAGGAGTCCAGGTCTGTTCAAACTGACTAGACCAGACCATGCTTAGACATTGAAACCCTACGAGTGGATGTAAAAGCAGAAAGTTTTAGAAACAAAATATATCTATATAAAGGAATACATGAACTGAAAATCTGGGTAAATCAGCCCATTAGATGCATTTTTTAAAGTTTTGTGCTTTCACAAGAGGTTGGACTAGATAACCTCCAGAGAGTTTTTCTAATTTAAATATCTCAATGATTTTATGAAATGCATTTGGCCCTTTGGCACTGAAAGATAAAATACCACATCAATATTTATACCTTGGCAATATAATTTTTTTTTAAATCACATATCAAAATTATAATTTGAAGAGCTGATAATCAGATGTCCTCCATCTTCAGTATGAGATATAGCTAAAGCATATTTTCTTGCTTCTTGCTTCTTCCATCAGCTATGGATAACATTCTGCTGTCACCTCTCTGCTATGACACCACTTTATAAGCCCCTCGTATTTACGTTGGCTTTCCTGCTTAATGTTTTGTAAGCCTCACAGCAACATGATACATTTATTTAGTTTACTTTACTTCTACTGGGTTTGGATGATCAATATTATTATTATTACTACTACTACACATTTCTGATCATAGATAGTATTCTGCGTCCTTCAGTCTTTTAAAGTTGTAAGGAAGCGTTTCATCTTCAGGCAAGAAGGAGCAAAACCAAATCTTTTGTCAGTAACGTCAGTTGAAAGTAGGTTTGTTTCCATCTCCATGACTGAATAAAATGCTGATTCTTTGATGACAGAGAGACTTTTGCTACCAAGTAAAATGATTCTGTAATTTCACTCTCTTATTTCCATAATATTACTATTTTGCTAGGAAAAGAAAAGTCTCTTACCTTTCTGCTGTTCTTGAAAATAATACTTTGATTTTCACAGTGTATTTCCAGAGGTATCTCAACTGTTATTTGCCATTAATTTTGTGTTTAGTATTCTAGCATTAAGCACAAATAATCCAGTTTACCTTATTCAGAATAATTTAACTTACCATTCAGTCCTGTGTTTTTAGGGAAGGACAATCTGCCTCTTTTATTCACGCCTCTAGAGTGTCCCTCTCTTTGAGGCATTACAAACTCTGCCTTATTGGCCAGATTTTTCTCCCTGCTTAATACACAGAATAGACCATCCAATCCCTCTCTTTCAAAACATTTCTAGATGGTGATTTAGAGAAGCATTCTAGCTTGTTAACTATTAACCAGCAAATGTACCTATCCGTTACAATTACTGGGTTTATGGTATTGCAAAATTTCTAAGGGGGCCTGAAAATACTTTTGTTATCTCCGTATCCCTCCCAGCTATGCCTGACTCTGTGCACAGATCATGATCTCTCTATTTTTCAGTTCTGCATATATAGTAACGGCGATAACAAGAGTTCATGCTTCTGCTCAGCGCATTTTATGTGGAAGAGATTCCAATGAAGTCAGCAGGATCAGTCATTGGTGGGTGCCCTTGTCCTACATGAATTTTTGAACCATTTGCTCCTAGTCCCGTTCAAAGTTTTACTCTGTATATTTAAGGAAAACCTTTGAAAAATTATGTTCTGTATATTCTTTCTGGGAAGGTTGACTCTCTTGTCTTTTGGGGGTGCAGAGAAGGGTGGGCAGGAAATTATGAAGCTTTGTAATTGTCAGGGAATTTGATAATTGCTTCAAGTAATAGATTGGAACAGGAACAAAAGTAGTCAGACAGTATTGGGGTTCTTTGGGTATGTTTGCTGTGTAGTTTAGAGATAAGTGAACTATATTTAACCCGGATAACTTAAGTACCTTCAGCACTCTAACCTGACAGCACAGAGCTCAGCTGTGCTGATTAGGTGTACGTAAAAAGAATGGCAGCGTCTGGTCTCTGCTGCGGATTATCCTATCCAGCAATAACAGATCACATGAATCAGTGTACTGATATCTACCTTTGATTTTGGGGTTAAATTAACTAGGATAAATGCAATATACTGAATCTCTGAGGGTCTGGCGTTTTTTTCTTACGTAGAATCTGAAGCAGTTTAAAAGCTGTTACATTCACAAAATTGTTTATGTTTAATAATTCAAATGGACCGGTGTAGATTAGTGTTGGCTGTTCCTCTCTTATATTCTTCAGATGGGAGAGTCATGTCCTTCCCTGTACAATCAAGTATTTCATGTTCCAAATGGCACTTGAAGTCTGCTGTTCTACTGTCTGCCTCTGCCTAGTATACGGGGTGAAAGGGACGATACGTATTTTTCAGGATACATGCAAAAGAAACCAAATGCTGTAACTGATCTCCTTGTCTTTGCTTCTCATTGCAAACAGAGCTTTTTAGAAAAAGTGACAGTGCTTAAAATTCTGATGCCAACCTTCTTAAAAATGGAATTGAATTTCTGTCAAGTTCTGTCACACTTGCTAAACAGCAGTGTATATGAGGGTGACCTTGAATACCCAGATTTAAGTCTTTGCTTTCACTGTTAGTTCTTCTGCCTCGATAGGATCTCCTATGACCAATTCTTCAGTTTAACAGTCCAGATCATACACTGTGCACAGCTGTAGGAGCACAAACAGAAGAACCAGCTGCGGAGAGGGGCTGGAGAGCAAAGAGATTTCCAGTCAGCTCTGCACCCCTCTCGCTTTCCGGAGCTGGGTGCAAATGGGTATGCACCATGACTGTCTCTGCTTTTGCCTTGCCAAGCTGGTGTAATTACTGCTGGGAGCTGTTAACCAGACAGTTGATGTTTCAATTTAAATTACATCATCTTCTGTAACCAAGTGGAGTAAAAAATTGGCATGCCTTGACCAATTCAGCTAGACTGTAAGATTGGTTACTTAATACTTACTTTTTCTCTTTCACCTAAAATTTTTAATGATATGGGAGACACTGGTGGACTGGGGCTGTGGTGATGGTCTGGTTCAGACTGGAATTCTGAGCAGGTAATATATTTGTATTGTTGAATGTTGGTAGAATCAAAAATTTCCTTGGTGATGTTTGTTTCCTTTCCACTACTTCTGTTTGACTTTCTGTTGCTGTAGAGTAGAAGGTTCTTCTGTAGAGAAATAGTAAAACATGCTTATATGAGCAGGAAGGAATAGAACTATGCACTGTTTGCAGAGGGCTACTCAAGTTCTCCACAGGAGACGCAATGTACAGTTTCCTTATAAACAGTCAGTAGTACAGCCCCTGCTCTTCTGGGAAGGTGAGAGGTGAGGTAGCAATTGATGTGATCTTAGCTTTCCCATTAGTTCTTTGTTATTGGTAGTGTGTGGACCAACCCTTGTTCCTCTCACCTTAGCAACATGGGCCCACACTTCTTGCAGGCATATGTCTGAGCCACAATCGTCTGCTGTCTTCCACTTCTGTAATCTCAGTATACAAGAGCAGTCTCTGAGCATCAGAAAATTGTGTCAGATGAGGAGGGGAGGGAGTTAGCAATTAAGCATTCACCAGTCATGAGCCCGTCTTTTGTCCTTCGTCTTTCTCTCCAGCCTGTCATGAGACACAGTAGAAATGAGATCCTCCTCTGAAAAGGCAGATATCATCTAATTCTTAAAATACTTTTTGGCCGTGGTAACTTTCTAGTGAATTGTTTATTGTTAGTGTTTCTTTGCTGTTGACAATTTCTCATCTACCATTACACTGTTCGTCAAATAAAAGCAAAATGAAGTGCCTTTTGAGTTTGCAACAAATATTTATTTAACAAAATGGATGCCACCAACATATCTCCAAAATGCAGGTATGTATAACAAATGTAACAACGGTTGGTTTCCAAAATGAAATCAACATCAAATTTAAGGCAGGATATTCCGTGATTTTTCATGCAAGAGCATATTCAAATGTTCCTTTATCCAACCCCTCAACTTCATCTTCCCACGTAGAAGAAGGCATACTACTGTAGGGGTCTAGCAAGATTTTGAAGCATCTGATAATTAGAAGTCCCAAGAAAACACACAAAATCCCCACAAAGGCAAAGCCAGTTTTTTGCTCTAAAGTCAGAGGGAAGGCAGACATTTCGCTGACACTCATGCTGGCTGAAGTGTTGCTGCAGTAATTACTGCTCATCATTGGGCATCACATCCTGGTGGCTCTGTGGGATTTTCACCTCTATTGCTTCTTTGCCTGCACAGAAGAGTAGAATCAGTTTTGTTAGGTCTAAATGGGTGTGTATATCTGAGACATAGCATATGAGCTTTTGGAAATGAAAAACAGCTTGGATTTTAGTAGTGTCCTGTTGTTTTTTCACATTTAAATTAATGTGATAAAATTGCAACTTTTAGCCTCTACACACCATCCGCTTACTGGCCTCTGTTATGAGACAGCAAAGTAATGATTTTCTGGCTTTCTGTCTCCTCAAAACAGAGCAATTTCAGCATATGGCTGTTGCAAACGCCATTTTGTCAGAGTGGGCACAAGCCTACAGATTCTGATACGGCAACACTCACCGAGGTCTCCATGTGGAGAAATGAGTATGTTTTCTGAAATGGCTTTACAGCTCAGTCCTTAAACTACTTAAACTCACATTGACCTCAAAGGGAATTTCAGCCAAATAACATGAATTTTGCTTATGTAATTTAGTTTATGAAACCAAGTAAATAGATACAACTTGTAAAATAAAACATTGTGTGTGCAATTTTAGTGAAGTCTTGGGCTCCATTTTCAGAAAAATGCTGTGGGCATTTTGACCTTGTAAGAAAGTGAACATAACAGTAAAATTGCCCGTTCACTTTCCTCTATACATGTCCACTCTTGTGTATGAGGAAAGATTGGTGGGAGAAGAGCTAACAGAAGTAAATTCCCTTCCCCTAGATCTTGCTGTCATTTGTTCCTTCTCCTTGGTCTTTCCCATTAAATACATACATATCCTGCCATTTTCACAGGCATATTAAACACCAGATCTGAACCTGCTCCTTGTGGAGCTCGGGGGACTGACCCTGCTCTGTATCCTATGGAGACAGGATGCTTGAACACCTCCACCCCACCATTGCCACCAGGAGAGCTTTGTCTGTTTCCAGCCAGAAGAGACTTTTTTTTGGTCTTTTTCAGGAGATCTTATGTATTGATTTTAGTTGGGGGTGGGAATCGTTTAGCTTTATGTTAGGTTTTCCATCAGATATTGAAATCGCATCTTTCTTTTGTCTCTGTAGATAGCGGAAGTTTTGGATGGACTGGGACATCAGAAGTGCAGAAGGACAAAGGCATTTTTATTCTAAGGTTGGAGCTTAAGGTTTTTTGGCACTTGGTAACACCTATTTAACTAGTCTGCCTCAGGGGAAAACTCTTTTTGTTAACAATTCAACCATCTTTCCCCCCAGGGAATTCCCAGTATCCATTTATTTCTTGGCAGAGTAATTAGGCCACTCGAGGTCTGTGCTGCCATGGCTACACTGCTGCAGGTACCTGCGCTGCTAGCCAGTTTAAAGGCAGCTCCAGCATCTCTGCTCTGTACTGCAGTCACGGCTGAAAGTAGCCATGTCCTGAGTCAGCCTCCAATTAATAAAACAGAAAAAGTAAAAATAAGATTTCTGTGTTCCCAAGAAGACAGAAACGGGCAGAACTTTTATGTTGTTTAGTGTCTCCTTTCTCACTTCAGAATTTGTGGGATTCTGATTTGTGGGATTTTTGAATATTATCCTAAAGAGTGAAAATTTCAAAACAAGGATTAAAAGGGCAAGGCACAAGGTTTTTTCTTGCAGTAACCCTCAATATGGTAGGTACTAAATAATACGGTTTCCTATTACAGTCTTTCCACATTTGCCAGAGCATAACAACCAAAGTTCTGTTTATTCGATAGACCTGTGTATGAGATCCTTCTTCGTTTTGAATTATATTCTGCTCTTTGGGTCACACTGTTGTAATTCTTGTTAAGTTGGAGAAAAAATCCAGATATAGCCTATGGGAATTAGAAATAATGTCAACAACAATCAATATTTATTTTCTTAAAATGTATCATAGCTAAAGTCCACCTGCTATATGGATTTTCATTGGGCATACTTCCAATTTTTCTATTTAGTTTGACCTTATGTAGGAAAAAAAAAAATCACAGAAAGTTCAACATCACAAATTTATGTCACAAATCAATTGATTTGAAAAAGAGCCAGACAAGGAAAAAAAATACTTTCCAGAAGTCCTAGGACACTGGGTTATAAAAATTAAATTAAAGGTTTATGCGTACACACTACCTGGGAAAGCCAGACCCAAACCCCACGACTGCCATCTTGAAAGAAATGGGGAGAAATCTTAGGGATGGGCTGTCCACAAAGAACGCTGCATTTGAGCTGAGTACACAGAAATATGTATGTGTTTGAGGGGACATTTCTTCACCATAGAGTCATATTCCAAGAATATGACTCCCAGTGTTACTAATTTTGCAGGTTACACACCGGAATTAGTGGGATTCGTTTGTACATTATGTGCTTGTCAGGAGATGTTATGGGACAGATCTCAGTGCAAAGCTTGACTGACGCTGAAACACATAGTGGAAAGAAATGGATACCATAGTCTTATTTGGCAAGAGTTTGCCTGAAACAGCAGTATGAGAAAACAGTGGGCATTTTGCTTGGAGGCGGGAATTGGTTCTGGGAAACTCTAATATGCAGCTTTGTGTTCTTCTCTTCCTTGTCCTGAATTTCAGAAATTGTAATTGAATCCTTAAAGTTCACAGAACATTTCGCTCTAATTATGTATCCCCAAAACTGTGGTACCAAGACTGACCTTGAGTGCCTTTTTGTTTTCACATTTTAGCGCTGCGTACAGGTTAGATGTCCCCTCCCAGCGAGTCAGATATCCTTTCATTTGCTGCAGTCTATGTGTCAAGTCGCAAGTCAGAAGACTGTGAATACTAACTAACGTGGCCTGGATCCAAAAATCCTTGAAGATAACCTTTAGGAGAGGTATGATGGGGAGAGGCATTATATCAGTTAGACTCTGCAGACTCTTTTTGTAGGGGCTGGCCTCAGACTGATCTCTCTTGACTTACAGGTCAAGACTCTACTTGTCCTTTGATTCATTGCCTGTATAAAACCACTGGCATAAAGAAAGGCTCCTTAACATCTGCTGCAAAATAAAAGGCCATTGGAGGCTCTTGTGAGGCCAGAAGAAACAACTGGAGTCCCAGAATAAACAGGAATGAGGAAAATAGCTTAGCACACAGACCACTGAGGTAAGAAGAATGGAGGTATGAGCTGAGGGTGCTGGCTGCACCTATGGAGGAGGGTGAAGGGAAATCACCAGCCCAACTCTGCTAACGTTTGGTATGGATGGAAGATAGCCCCAGCTCTTTGCTAGTTTGGGTGTCACTTTTTTCAGATCGAGCCTTCATCCTTATGTTTTCAGAGATACTGAGAAGATTTAGAAAGTAGCCAGTAAGTGTTAAATAAAGGCTTCCTCAATAATCTTCCTTGTATTTTGGGTTTCAGTCCTTCCCTCACAGAATCCCCCCCTAGGTGCTGGGGTTTGTTTTGTTTTTTTTTTTTTTTATGGCTCAGTACTGGAAATTAGTACCTTTAATGTCTGCTCAAGCTGGAAGTGTTCATCCTCTTGGCAGGATTAAGCCTCAGATGCCTGAAAACTCACTTCATAAACAATAGTGTGTAACAAAATGGACTAAATCAGTTGCCATCTGCTCTCCCCTTGGATGTCTGCAACCCAGCTGCTGGTTCATGGATCTGGTCATTCTGAAGGTACTTCAAATAGCTTCAGTCCTGTGCTTGTGCTTGAGTGACAGCAAACCTGACTTGAAAAGGTGTTAGTGTGGTTAGGGACAAAAAAAGGCTTCCTTTGGGAGTTTGAGGAGCACCTAATTTTCACTTAGCTATCTGGTCAAGGAAACTGAACTGTATTCCAGGAATGCTATTACAGGAATTGGGGGACAGAAGGTGGTAGGGTGAAAGGATTAGCAATGGAGAAAATCTAAGGAAATAGAAATCAGCATGAATTTGGAATTCTCCAAAGGGTCTGAGCTATCCGAGATAACAGCACATGGCCAGAAATGCTGCAAACACAGCTCTGTGACCGCAGGGCCAGCCCGTCATGCTCAGGTGCGCATCGCATGCCTGTATTCTCTAAATTGATGGGGAGAAGGCTGTCTCTTCAGGCTAAGGTTTCTAAGACAACATCCAGGGAGCTGTAAGGTAGGAAGGCCAAGGAACGGATGCCCAGTAAATGAAGGCATGGCTAACTTCTGCAAGGATAACAAGCCCCGCAGAAACAGGCACTGCTTTTGTCGCATGGGAACTCAGGGTGCAGGCAACGCTTTTTAATGTAAACGGCATTCCCCTGCAAGGAAGCAGCAGCTGGGCAGTGACATTTCCAGCCTTCAGGCAAGCAGTGAATTGCAGAAATGAGATTTTATCCTTCGTAAATACACAAGCCTGGAGTCTCCACTGGGCAAGAGCTCCTGTGCTGTGAATTCATGTATTTGGTCTAGATTTGGTTAATATAAAAAGGCAGGAAAATAAGACGTTCGCTAGCATCATCCGTAACTTGTAAAGGCGGAGAAGTGCTGCCTGCTTCCCCGGGGATGGGTGCTGCCAGGGACCGAGCACCTGCAGAGCAGTTGTTGCCGTAGGGTTGGCCGCACAGCCTTCGCTTTCATCGCCCCCCCCCCCCCGCCTTCCCTCGGGGGGCGGG